>BMAU01000524.1:0-351296 GCA_019973935.1 Trichonephila clavipes | reverse complement strand
TTTAAATTACGATGTAGTATTAAGACAACACAAATTGAGTTATAGAATTAACTTGAAATATGTGTTCAAATCATGTATTTCCTTTAATGCTGTATTAATTATGTTTTTTAAATAGTGAAAATAATAAGGGTTATTAGTAGTTTGTAATCCATAAAACATTGTGATCGTGGTAGCCAAGGGATCAAAGTCTTGGACTCGTGGCTGGTGTATCAAGCCTTTTCCCGCTGAAGACACGCCGTGGCATGTATAAGGAACCGCTGCACCTTGACCAGTCATAGCTCCTACGTCCTTCCGATGCTTGTTGTGGAAGATGGAAGAGGAGGGTGTTATCCTCTTCAATTGGCCATGGTTAAAAGTTACGAGTTCCATTGTCAATTGCCCTTTTATAGCTTTACAGTGCAGAGTTAATGTAAGTTTCACTCATTCCAAAACATATTATTTTGATAACCAATGACAATAGATGAAATTACAATGTAACTGACAAAATAACCGTGTCTTTTTTTTTCTCTATAGAATTTGTGTTTCAGTTTAAACACTTTATAATTATTATCTTAAAACATGGAACTTTAAAAAAACCATTCTTTTGTGAAAAATTTGATACTCAAATGCGTTTTTAGTGTGCTTTATATATTATTTCTTTGAAAACTGCGAAATAAATAGTATATTTATATTCTTGTTAACTGAATCCATTGTTTCAAAGATTATAATGAATAAATATCAGGTTTCTCAAAGTAAATTTTAATTGTCTCCTGCAGTTCATGATATGCGACCAATTGAACAAGTAATGATGATAATTCGAAAAAAAATACTCCGGTGCCACATGAATTGCAGGAAAAAGATTTCTTAAATGTAATTCAACTTACAGTTTTAAAAGCAAGCATGATACACTTCAAATACATTAAGTCAGTTTAAAAATTCGAATTATATTTATTTTGGCCTTCTGAAAGAAACAATGCTTAAAACAACAACTTTGAAAAATAATTTGAATGCTTAGCTGATCAAGATGAAAGGACGGGAATCATTGTGAAATTAAAATTATTTATTATTTTCGTACTTTGTTGGATCCTAAAAACTATGAGATTCTTTTTTTTTTAATATGAAGACGTGCGACAAAGAAATATATCAGAAACCATTAACTTCACCTCAAGGCGCAAGAAAAAAGTTACGAAGGTAACTTTGAAAAAAAAAATACAAAAACACATGGTGACTCGGTTCGCCCCTTGGCGTCAAAGAGGAAAATGGGGTTAGCAAACTAATATCCATGACGCGACGCTACATTAGTCTACAACACTCACACACACATAGCCACTAGATTTTGTATATTCCAATTGTTTTGTATAGTTTAGTAAATAGAAAATAAGTAAGAAAATTCAAACGTTCCTTGAAAGAAGTTTCGAAGGAGTAATAAAAATATTTTGATTTAAACTATGTACCTCAATAAGTTTGAAAATGTTTTATACTCTTATAGTTTGATTTAAAATTTAAATTTAAATTCTGTGTATGGAATTATTTTTAAGTAATATAACCTGGAACATAAAACACATTATGAAATGCTACCAATTAGATTTTAAATATATAAGCTAAAAATCTATCAAAGCTGAGTAAAACTAGTAGTATGTGTATATTAAGTCAATTATACAATAAATTAAATTTACAGTATGCTTATCGTAACTTTATATCAGTGGTTCTCAAACTTTCACTACTGGTGACCCAATTTTCAATCATAATTTTTATCGCGCCCCCTTAAAAATAATAATGTATTGAATGCAATAATAATGCACTTTGGGGTGGGGGCGTTAAAGCTACAATACGATCATAATTATAAACCGTACAAATTAACAAGATAAGTATTAAATTTTGTATATGTTACATTTAAATAATATATATATATATATATATATATATATATATATATATATATATATATATATATTTAGTTCGATTAACTATAAAAAAGCGTGTTTTTTTAGTTTGTTTTAAAACTATAATTTATTTTATAATTATTTTTACTATACACGATAAAAATCACAATTCCAGTGAATAATTTAACTAAGAGAAAATATACTTACCTATTTTTAAGGACTTTTCAATTTTTCTTTGAAAATTTGAGAAAAAATCCAATAAAACTAAATAAAATGTTCCAAATGTGCGTGTCTTTTCGCTAACATCACAGGAACTTTTTATTTTCCAGCAAAACTGTCATATTTTGTAGTTTTGCTGTCCTTTGATGATCTGCAAATAGCATTTTGAATTTTTTCTTCCTTGTGTCTTTTTGACAAGGCGAAGTGCTACATTATGGCTTCATAGTTTTCTTCATAGAGATCTTTAGGCAGCATTTGAAAATTTCAAATAAACTCAAACGTTTCATGTCTAACGCTTTTTCTGATATTTACTTTCGCTATATATATATCTTGATTAATATACATTATTTCAGTAGGTTCTTCAATTGCTTGTACAGTTTCAACTTCGTTCAATAGGGATCATAGATGCCCATTTTTTTAATATTCTGCTCATTTACATTTATAAATAATAATAAGTAGTACAATACCGCAATCAAAACCACAAAATTACAACTTTCCTAAAAAAACGACGGAGATAACCATACCAGCAAGTTCGAAGGTCAGCTAAAGTAATATTTTAGGTTAAAAGAAACGTAATAAAACAGTTTCTCATCATGGGATTACAGCAAAAAAAACAATTTTTTTTAATTTGGTTTTTTCATCAAAGATGTCTAATGTGCGTTGGAAGTGGAATCTTTTATTTTTGATGATCACCAGATGATAAAAATAAATTATATCAATGTAAATGTGTATTTTTTATTATGTCAGAAAGCATTTTGTTTTACTTCATTACAAAAAATTATTTTTTAAACCTTTTATTTTAAATTTGCTCGCGCCCCACTCACATGGTTACCGCGCACCCGAGGGGGGGCGCCCCACAGTTTGAGAAACACTGCTTTATATGAATTCTGTACTTCAACTTAAATCCGAAGTAGAAAATTTGAATTTTAATTTAGAATGCATAAATTATATAAAACGTTATATATTTTGAATGATCTGGTAAATGAAATGCTAAATAATTTAAATTATGCTCAAACTACACTATATTAGAAAACTTTTTTTAAACTCAATTTGAGGGGGGGGGGGCAGTTGCAATATTAAGAAGTTTTCTTTCACTTTATCATTTTTATAGTTTGTTCAATTGTTTTCAAGAAGTTAAAATTAAATATTGATGAATATCATATTAAAATCAGCAGTTTTCTTTATTTAGATTTAATTAAATAGATTAAAAAATTATTGTTTTTCTTTTGTTTTTGTTTCTTTTTTCAAAAATCAGATACATTTAAATCGAAGCCATTGCCATTTAGGAGGCAGCCCCCAAACAAACAAATGATTTAAAATTACAAGAGCTTTACAACTGAATATTTGCTTTGCGACATATAATAAAGCCTCAAGAAAATTGTGCAATGAATCGCGTAAATAAAATCATACTACTAATTATCAATTCAAATTTCCTTTCAAAATATCGCTGAGTTCTGAATTCGGTGAAAAAAAAAATAGATACCCAAGGTCGAAGGTAACTATTTGAAGAGATTTAATGAGTCTATGGAGTGTGGCTTAACATCATACATATAAAGACATTGCAGTGAACTATAGTTCAGAAACTTTTCATATATTAAGATAAATTATCTCCATGTAGTTAGACAGCACCCTGAACAATTTTATATTTTGTAAACATGTGTACTATATAAAATATAAGGAAAGGCTCATGAAGAAAAGAAGGGCGCTTAGAGATTAGTAGTATTTTCTTTCCTTAGCAATGTATCGATGCAGCAAAGGTATTTCAGAACTCTAGTTTTTAAAGAGTCAGAGTATAACGTTTTGTAACAACAGCGCAATGGTAGGGTTCTATTTCTTGTTAAAATGTTCGGAGCAATTTCTAATGTTTTGTTACTCAATACTTATCGATCCACGTAATCGAATTGTTGCCAATTTCATAGTAGATCAAATTCATCTCTCTTTGAGTAGAATAATCAAGAGTCAAGTTGTAAATGTCGGATAGAGAAAGAATCCATGTAAATTTTAAACATGGACTATCTTTTTACGATTACTGTTTACCTTTTTCATTATACTGAATAACGTTGTTATAGCAGCAAAGAAAATTTTAATTAAGTACCCTATTATTATATTTCTGTCCACCAAGCATTAATATCAATAGCTTTCGTTATTATCTACATATTTTTCTATTTTTCGTTTTGAAATCATTAAAAGACAGGGATAATTAAAATTTATTTTTCAAGCAAACAAAGTACAGCACTCAAGATATAATAAGATGATTTATATCTAATATTGATGAGCATGTTGTTTACTTTATTGTTTACGAAGATGGTGTCATTTGAGTCTCATAATTAATTTTTTTTAAAAAAAATATGTTGATTGTGTTTCACTAAAACAAATCATACCATTAAAAGTAAAATGTATCAATGAAAAAAATAACAGCTGAGAGAAACGGATAACTTAGGTCCTATTGGAATGTAGAAGTTATAATATTTAATTAGAATCTCCAATGTTAATAAAATGTTTAACATATTGTTGAGTTTCTGTGTTTTAAATAGACATATTTTGTGTTTTTTAAAGGTATATTTCTTTGATTGTTGAAATTTTAAACGTTTAAAAAAAGTTACTTAATTATATAAAAAAATAATTACATTTATTTCATATTTATAAAATTTTCAATATCAAATACCTTCTGTAAGATTTTGGTACTTTTTCATATGATTAGAAAAAAAAGATTACTTTTTCTAAATAAGGTTACGCTTCTGATGAATATATTTCAATTACATTTGATAAACTAAAAATTATCATCGCGTACCTATGAAAATATTTTGTGTACGTATTATAATTTTAGAAACGAAATATTCTTTATTATGCAGTATTGGTCATCAAACTACTTAGAATTGCATTAACAATTTTTTAAAGAAATACCTTTTTTTTTTCGCAATTTATGATGATATAAAATGATCATATTTTATACATAAAGGCAATAAGCGTTGATTACGGGAATATTTTAGATATGTGTATAAAAACGAAAAAAAAGATCTAAAAAATTTCTTTAATATAACTAAGTTCTTTTTAAGTATCATGAAGATATTGTTTAAACATATAGATATTTGTATATATTCGTTTTAGTTAAGTAAATAAAAACATTATTGTAAATGTGCATAAAAACAAAATTCCTATATTTCTTATTCGACAATTGATATATTCTTCTATGCTTAGCTAAAAATCACTAACATATATTCGATCGTACATCATACACTGGTAGAGTAGTCCGATTCTATTGGAATCCGATGAATTTACCATTTAATTGATCTGATAGTCCGAAACACAGAAATTACGAAAGCAACAATAAAAATTTCTTTGTTCACAAATATCTGAAATTTTATTTGTATGAGGATTTTCTAAACTAAATATATAACTAAGTAGATATAAAAACTTTTAATATTCCCATGAAGGATCCAGGAGAACAAAATAGTTATGGACTCAATATTAAGCTACGTATTTTTAATACTCCCATCATTTTTTCCATTTTGATAGAATTTCCCACTCAGTAAAGGAATAAAAATATGCATTTTAAACCATTTTTCATATCAAGTTAAATGCTTTTGAATGCCAGGCACATCAAAGGACACAAATAGTTTAAACTTACTAAATATTTTGGAGCCCTCATGTAAAACAATTAGAAAATTTTAATTTTACACGTAGATGATAAAAGCATTTATAATTTAATGCCATAACTATTGATAAGTATATGAAAACATCTATGAGTCTGAGAATTTTATCAAGAAAAAATTATTTATATTCTCTTATTTGAATGTATTTATAGTAATTATGGGTAGCGGTCCTTAAAATGTTATATTTAAACATTGGAAAAAATCCCTCTTGAAGATATATTTGAAATAACTTCCTGACATTTAACATCAAAATTATTATACAGGTTACATTATTTCTTAAAGTGGAATGCCCGGAACTTGACGGTAGAATCTCAGGGAAGTGGCGAGATAAGCAAACAATACTGAAATGCCAGAATTTTCATTAATTCTTTGTAAATACTACATCTCTTATGTCCCTTTTCTTGTTGTCTACATTTTTAACTTTTTTTATCATGTTAATTAGTCTTAGTTCTTACTTTAAATTTTTGTTCCTTTTTATTATTCATTATTGTTGTTGTATGATACCTGAGCTGTTTTATATGTTTGGATTAATCCTTCCCAGAAAGTCCCATGTAACAACATATATAACTGTTATGAGTTCGTAAGTTTTATTTACAATATATGTGTAATATTATTATTGCAGAGTGATTCAATTTCATTTCCTAGAATAAAGCTAAAAGCTTTTTATAATTTCCCTGAGTCATAAGTTTAACTGTTTAATAATCAAATTAAATATGATTAAAAAAAAAGATAAGATCAAACTCTTTGACCCTCTCTTTAAATATCTCTAGTTGAAAAAATATTATTCGACAAAGCAGCATTATTTATCCTCCATTGTTTGTTTAAATACTTTAATTTTATACTTATAACCTATTTAAAAAAGTTTATATCAAAGAAAAAATTGATCAAATTACAGATTCGAATAAAAAAATTGAATAAAAAAATGTATTTATATTAGCTGAGTAAATTAAATAAAGATTGCAGTTCAGAAATTGTACGTGGAAGAAATAATCTTTTTAAGCTTCATTAAAATTCAGAAGACCTTATTTTATTTGGATGAAGGGAAAAAACACTTAAGGTCTTAAGAAGAATGCGTTTGAAAACAATAGATTAGATACCAATAACTGAGAATATAAACACAGTACATAATCATACAGCATCAGAAAATGCACAGTTAAGTGGGTTGTCAACAACCAGTATATCTATGTATATTCCTTTTAGAAGGCATCAAATTTTCATGTAAACATTTAAAATGAACATTCAATATATATACTCACCTATTTCCCAAATACATCTAATTACTAATTGTTTGCTTATTTCAGCATAACACATTTAAATATTCCGTCAAAAATTCACCCAAACGATTACTTGCGACAGAGTTATTTAAAAGCATTTTTATAATTTTATTTCATATTTTTGTGACGATACTAAATTTTGTTTTTTTTTACATTATTAATATATTTTATAATTATTTAATTACATAATATATAAATAAAAAATATTTGTATTATTTTTTTTAATATAAGAAAGTGTTTTTTTTTCAAAATGTATCTAAAATTTGTTTTTGTCATACTTGTGTTACATAAAATAAAACTAAATATCGATTCCACACAATTGTTTCAAAAGTCTCGCAAGAGTTTTTAGTTAATAGTATCAATTGCCTGGAAGAATAGAAAATACAAAGTATTGAAACTATTTTTACTTTTTAACACCCTTATATAAAAACTAATGAGGAATTTAAGACTAAAATTATGGGATTCAGAAATGTAATCCCAATTTAAAACATAAACATGAATTGTGTCTGGAAATCCTGGAAATTTGACAAATACTCGTTTCGTATACAATACAAGTATTATTACAAATTGTTAAAATCAATCATATCACAGAAATTTACCTTACTTTATCGATGTTCTACAATGCTCTTCCTGTTAAGTAGACTTCCTTAAGTAGATCTCATACAAAAAAAAATATATGAAAGGAAAGGCGAACTATAAAAAAATAAAATATCTAAGAAATTATTTTCCGAAAATTCCTTTTTATGACACAACTTAAAATTATGCCAAAAGTAACATCTCTGTTAATTTTGCTAACATACCTTTTCATAATGATAACATATATTAGAAATGTATGGATATTTCATAATACTAATCTATCGATGTAATACATCTTTAGCTTTTCCTAGCGCATCGTAATTTTTCAAGTGCTTCTGAGGAACTCAGCGAATTAAAAGGAAAATAAATTTTGTACACTTTTACAAGATTCTTATATTAATATTGGTGAGTGTTTTAAAATTATATTAAGTGTACATATACATCTTAATTTTCTTTTTTCTAAGAATATGTTTAATTATTCTATCTAAAAAAATTAGCACAGAAGTTTTCAGAAATTTCATTAGCAGTTGAAATGCGTCATACTCTAAAGTAAATAAGAAGAAAGAGCTAATTTCCAATGTTTCAGATTGTTTGATTGTCAAAATAATTTCATTAGCTTCGGGATATTTGAAACAAGGAAATATGTTAGGTCTGAGGGAAGTCTATGCATCCTAAGCAAAGTCAGCACACATGGATTGGCGTTTCAACGGAGAAGCGATGGTTGTATGTCCCGCCAGCGAGACTTGCTTCCATTTAGATCTAATAGCTGATAAAAAAGAATTTTTTAAAATTTATAACGCCCTGTAACTCTCTTGTGGGTCGATTTTTGAAGACACCTTCCTAAGCTGATCTCTTCTGCAAAAGTAACACATTAATATAAATTTTGTGCAATGAACGCTTAACATAATGTAAATAGTTTATATCTGGATGCGTAATACGTTGATATTACTTTCTGTTGTATTTATTTTATATTTAAATTGAAATATTCGCAAGCAACGTCCGTTTCTAACGCTATATTGGTGATTCAATGGAAACATAATGAAATGTTGGCGATAGAGCCAAGTTGGCATCATTTTTGGCGACCTTGTTGGCAACTTGGCGATTGATTAAACGTTGCAGAAGTTGATATGAAATAGACTTACTTGGTCGGGAACTACAAGAAAGAGGATAGCATAAAAACCTTCTCTACAAAAAAAAAATTACATATACATGCCAATTTTCATAGTAATCGGTTGAACGGGGCTGGAGTGAAGCGAGTTCATATATGTAAACATGCATTTTTATATAAAGAGATAGAGAGAGAAATAATAAAGTATACTTAAGAGAGACTGAAATAAATATTAAAGATAAAACTACCAGAGTGAAATTTTTGAAACTTAAAAAAGATTGATGCTGTAGTATAATAAACAGAGGACAAATGACAGCTTTTAAATTTACATTAAAGTGGGATTTAATAAGTGTTAAGGCTAGACAAACTTCCCTTTTTCAGTTTATTATATACAGCAAAAACCCATGAAAATTAATGGATAGAAGTTTTAAAATTATAAATAAGAAAGCTAACTTACCTAATGACGCATTTAAAAATGCTCAGACGATAATGAATTAATGAACGGTAAAGAAGTTGTGGAAAAAGTAATTGGAAATAGGGAGGATAGCTCGCACTATATTTGACAGTACCATTCTGGCTCTTTAACCGCCACCTCGGATCAAAGGCGGAGAAGCTATAGATAAAAAATAAACTTCTAAGTTGATTTAAATTTGATTATGTTGTTGTTACTAATGCCACCTGATCAACAAAGGCCATATCCAAGCCCACGAAATTCATAATGGCAAAGAGCTAAGTGACGCTTGCCATTAACCTTAGCTTTGAGCACAATACAGGCGACAGAACGATTTTTCACCTCAATTTTGAAGGAGAATAATCTGGGGGTGGTCAGAGGCCTCGCACCCCTCTTCCTCTTTCACCAACCTCACGAGAGGACTTGCGGCTCGACGGCTATTTAAAGTACTCCTTTGCCGTGAAGGCACTATACATTTACAAACATTCATTCTAGGATTCAAACCCAGACCCAACAACTCAGCAGTCAGCTTCGCTATCCACCATATCGAATGGGTGACAGATTGGAATATAAATCAAAATATGTATTATGTAAGTATGAAAAATATGTTCTTTGAAATTATTTTTAATATTAACGATTCTTTTAACTTTAAAAATTTTACTTTTTTCCATTCTACAGGGTCCGGCATATTAACCTCCCCTGTTTCAACAGGCAGTTTCAAACAAACTAACTAATATAGAGAAAACGACTTTTATTTGTGAAAAACAAATACAATGCCATTTTACTTTAATTGATTTTAAAAATTATGTCCCATATAAATGGCGTCTTCCAACGGTTACACATTGACGGAGTCTTTCCCGAAAGTTGTCCGTAGTTCGCGCGTCTTGTTATTTCCGATGGAATGCAGCCACTGCCTGGGTGATTGCCTTCTGTGGTGCATGCAGGGTTGTAGGACGATGTTTGTACACCTACGCCTTGAAGGGTATCCAAAGAAAAGAATGGCAAGGTGATAAATCAGGTGACTTTGCTTGGGGACCAGACGATGTCTCCTCGCAATGACAGAAGACGTATTAGAAACCACTCCCTCAGAATGTCCAGCAAACGCCGTGAAGTGTGAGCTGTAGCTCCGTCTTGTTGGAACCAGACTTTCGCTTCTTCATCGTCCCGAATAAACTTTTTTTGGTTGGAGGAAGGTCTTGATCATGGGGCAGTAGCGATCTGAAATAAGCGTTGCCGCCTTCTTCGAAAAAATAAGAACCTCGCACACCAAATTCAGCAACGGCACACCACACTGTCATACCAGGATTGTGAAGTGGTGCTTGGGTAACCAGTTGAGGCTTTTCTGCTGCCCAGTAGCGAAGATTCTGTTTGTTCACAGTGCCTGACAAGTGGAAGTGGCCTCATTAGACGAAATCAAAACAACGTCAATGTTCTGAAGAATTTTCGGGAGAGACTTCATCAATGTGTCACCATTGGGAGACGCCATTTAGCAGACATAATTTTTAAAACCAATTAATGTTAAATGGTATCGTATTTGTGGTCCACAAATCAAAGACTTTTTTCTCTATATTAGCTTGTTTGTTTGTAACTGCCTTTTGAAACAGGGAAGGTTAATACGCAGGGCACTGTATTATCGTCTGCTTTGCGCTTTAATAAGTTTTTTTCTTACGTTTTATTTGCTTTACTGGCATTCAATTGTTTGATATTGTAAGTTAAGTTCTCTCTCCTAAAGTTGACATCCTTTTTGTACTGAATCTCTACGTGAGAATTTTCAGTAGACTGTTAGAATTAGAATTCGTCATACGTTTTGATACATAACAGAAAAAGCTGTCGTTTTTACTGATTGATTTGATTAGATTTTAAACTGCAAAGATTTTTTTCAATGTTCTTACGTGTATAAGTATGTATTTTTGTTCCTTACATCCACATTTTAATTAAAGAGTTTAGTTTGAATTTATTATTTGCACCATATTTCCCAACACAAACACCGAAACCAAAACAGTCATAATTTATTGACAAATTCAACGGTCCGGAAACAGATTCAAAGCTGCAAAAATATGGTCCAAATTGTTGCTAGATATATAATTATTTTCCTGCAGTTTTGAGAGGATACTGTTTCACTCCCGTAAACGTTGGAGGAAAATATTCGGGTCCAATAAATTTTCTTTGAGCGCAAACCGTGATACATTGTTAATTTATTATATGCCAAAGTTGCCGGAGAGAATCAAATTACGTCGACGCATCCTTCTTCGTAATTATTCAAATTAGATTCACGTCCATGGGAAACATATTTCATTACTTTATTAATCATTGCCTGATAAACACTTTCTCTGTTCAAAGAAAGGAACTGAACACTGATTAAAAACAGAAAAAAAAAACATTGGAACTACACACAAGACTCATTCTTCTTTTTTTGATATCACACAAAATATTTATTTTCCACAACTTTCTTATTTACAAACCTAAGGAAACAAATTTTAGTCCAAGATAATAAGGATATTTTCAATAATGGTATTCTGATTAGTTTTTGTATTAGTTAAGAACTTTTGATATCTGCCAGAAAGAGAAATAAAATATTATCCTGCGTAAAATATTTCTTCTTGCGTAGGAGAGAAATATGAATAGCTAATTATTAGTAGATATTACTTGTATGTCTAAATTTTCACAACAAAAACTTCTAAATATAATATCTGCACTTTTTTTTATTAAGAAATTTTTTAAAAGAAATCGAAACTTTGAAAATAATTTTCAGCCTTTTTTTATTGGTTAATTTATTTGTAAATAGTTTTTATCATTGTAACTTGATTGTATAAGATACGAACGAAAGGAACTTATAATAACGATGACAAAAAAAGGAATAAACATAACTTTAATATAAGCTTCAGAAAGAGACAGAGTAAAATAAAATAGAAAAAATATTTTTGAGACATTTATAAAGGGTGTTTTTTTGAGAGGTATAGAACTTTAAATTGCAATAAAACACCGATGTATTATTCGATTGACATGAATTTTTTTTTCAAAAGATAATCTTATGGCATTACATTTTAAATATGATTTCTGGCATAGGACTGCCACGGCTGGCTCGGATGTAGTCCAATCTGGACGTCCAATGTTCGATGACTTTTTCCAACATTTGTGGCCGTATATCGGCAATAACACGACGAATGTTGTCTTCCAAATGGTCAAGCGTTTGTGGCTTATCCGCATAGACCAATGACTTTACATAGCCCCACAGAAAATAGTCTAGCGGTGTTAAATCACAAGATCTTGGAGGCCAATTCACAGGTTCCAAAACGTGAAATTAGGCGGTCACCAAACGTGTCTTTCAATAAATCGATTGTGGCACGAGCTGTGTGACATGTTGCGCCGTCTTGTTGGAACCACATCTCCTGGACATCATGATTGTTCAATTCAGGAATGAAAAAGTTAGTAATCATGGCTCTATATCGATCACCATTGACTGTAACGTTGTGGCCTTCATCGTTTTTGAAGAAGTACTGATCAATGATTCCACCAGCCCATAAAGCGCACTAAACAGTCAGTTTTTCTGGATGTAACGGTGTTTCGACATACACTTGTGGATTAGGTTCACTCCAAATGCGGCAGTTTTGTTTGTTGACGTAGCCGTTCAACCAGAAGTGCACTTCATCGCTAAACAAAATTTGCTTATGCAAATCGGGAACAACGGCAATCTCGTTTTGGGCCCATTCGACGAATCTACGCCCTGCTTGATCATATTTAAAATGTAATGCCACAAGATTATCTTTCGAATAAAACAATTCATGTCAATCGAATAATACATCGTTGTTTTATTGCAATTTAAAGTTCTATACCTCTAAAAAAACACCCTTTAGTAATAATCTTGAACACTTTTCTAAGAAAGTACAGTAGAAATGGTTTTTTGTGCTGTCCTTTTTTATGCGATTTTAATTTTGTGCTATCTTTTTTAATGCGGTATTTGAACTTCAACAGCTTTGGCACCAATGTAATGCTTTCTATCAATGTACCAGTGACGTAACAGAGAATGTCATGGCCCCTTTTCAGTCAGATTTTGCTTTTATAATTTTATAAATTAGGTAAATACGTACAAGGCGCCAGATATGCCGTGGGTCCCTAGAGTCCCGGGGTTGCGGGGGTGTTCGTTATAACACTGCAGTGTACATATATATATACATCAAGACGCTCTCTTCATTTGCTATAAACAGTCTTCCAACAAAGCACCTTCAGTTGCTATCTCTCAAAGCGCCAACAGACCACGCTTGATTGAAGACGAAACTTTAAATGACTGTGGCATATTATCAATAATTAGATAGATTATGAAGACCAGGGGTACTCAATCTTTTTTTCCTACTGGGCCGCCTACATATGTCAGCTGTTTCTCGCGGAACGCATACATATGCTAGTTATTTCTCGCGTGCCGCAACATAAGGACAGATGGGAGAGGGGTGGGGTCGAAATGCTTAAAGTCCAAGATAAAATTTTAAATTTAAAATGTGGTAAATTAATCAAAATATTATAGCTTTTGTTCTGCTTTTTTAATTATTATTTTTTATATATATTTTTTTTATTTTGGTCACCAACACTAAATTAGAAGCATTTAAGAAACACTTCTTCACAATTTCTGCATCAATAAACGGTTTCATATGATTACCAATAATTTAACAAAAAAACCTCTTGAAAGAGTTCTTTGAGGAAAAGTATAATTGAAGGATTCCGGTTTATTGGTATTTTTTAAATACAGCACTTTCGTGACAAATCAAACAATTATTGATCCCCCCCCCCATGTTTGTTTTTCACTATAAAATATTCAGCATCCTAGTCGTCTGGAAAAGATTTATTTTTCTCGAATATTTTTCGCTTGCAAGATATGAAAGATAGTTAATAATTAGTTCCTGCCATATAAAATTGTCGCTTTTCCACTGTTGTTTGCTATTAGTAACAGTAACCATTCCAGATTGAAAAAGAATATCAATTCGTACTTGTACGACACAGACAGCAAAAAGCGAAGTTTATATATTTGATTTCTTGACAAAGAATTTCTCACCAAATTTTTAATACAATGTTCTTAAATAAGTGAATTTCTACTGTGCATTTTATATTTCCGTCTTCTAAAAAACCACAGTAATACATAATTAGGTCGTATCATGAGTTTGAGTTCCTACTTCTGTCGGAGATCGTTGTACAAAGTAATGATGAGATGATGATAATGCAAAATAAGTTCAACTGAACATTAAATTATTACAAGACATGGAAGTTAGAATAGGAAAGTATATCAATAATTGCAAAGTGTATTTTTCTCTTCAGATATGCATAATTAGATTCTTTACTTTATTTAATTATTATAAGGAAATACCTTTGATGTGCGAAAGCGGAATTTTATAAAATATAATATTGTAAAACATGTGATACGCACCTACTCGAGCAAAATTATTATTAATAATAAAAAGGGAATCAATAAAAAGTTAAAGCATTTAGAGAGAAAATAAAGTAATAAATTTTACAATATTTTCCTCAAATTGTTATTATTTTTGAAATCACACTTCAACTAAAAATCATAATTTTAAAAACTGTTAACAATTGTCTGTGATCTTTATCAAGTAATTCCAATATTATTCTTAAGAAATTTTTTCAAACAAGTAAATAGCTATTTTGATAACACCCCACATTAATTATTCTACTTGAAAGAATGCGATGTTTTTTTAATTTGGGGCAAACAGACTGTGATAAACCGAAATAAATAACTTTTTTAACATTTTTTAAATTCTTATCTCTTTCCACCTGAAGGAAGATTCCTACAGGAACCTGTAAAGCATAATTCTTTCAGAAAATTTCCAAATTTACTAATAAACGAAATATAAATTTTACTCTTTTTCTGGAAAAGCATAAGTATTGCAAATGTATTGGAGTGTAAAATAAAGAATTTTTGGCTCTCTTTTTAAAAAAGAATTACTAATCGGAGTATTGTCTAGATCTAAATGAAGGCAAGAAGCATGCTTAAGCTTTTAACTGTCAAGTTATTTTGATGATTGGAATACATAAATTGTCATTTTTTTATTGCAAAAATCGAATATGTTGTACAAAATAAGATACATTTAGTAAAAAAATGATGTAGGCTCAAGTTTAGCAGGCGTAGGAGGAATATGGTACTTATAAAATATCATTCAGTAAGCCAGATAGGGTTATCTACCGTAAGGGTTCTGCCAGAATTCTTTCCTTCAGATGATGCGTCATGATTCAGTGAAAATCTTTTAACGTGAAACTAAAGGAACTCAAATAATTTTACGTGTTGAAAGAATTTTGTGTTTAAGGATATTGCAAAAAAAACCTGTATATCAACAAAATTAAGTTTCTTAGAGTTTATTTTATTTACATAGATGTGCATATATGCATGTATTTAATTAAAATTAATATAACAAAAACCAACATTTACAAGAACTTAAAGAAATGTAATATAAAATTTTGAAGTTTTTTGGAAAGCAAAATATTTTTATTGAGTTTTTAGAAAACAATCTGATATATTTCTTTGCAATGGGCTTTTTTTGCATAACATTGTTGAACAAATTGTTTCATATATTCCATTTTGTTATTCATTTCACCATTAGAATGAGCGTCCAAATAACTGCATATACTTTTCGTGATGTTTCCCATTTTGGATGGTGTGAGAACAGGGGAGCTGCATTATTCATTTCATTTCCATCTTTGGAATCTGCATCAATGATATTTTTGGAGCTTTGAAAAAACTCCAAAATGTCTTTGTCTGCCATAATTGGGACTGCACACACATTATCATCATCTACTACACTGATCTCTTCCGATAATACAATATGGCAGTACAATCTGGCTGTTGTGTTCCGTATTTTGTTCATTTCCCAGAGAGAAACTTCTTCATGTTAACTGATTTTCGTTTCGTGTTAAGATTAAAAAAAATGCATGAAAATACATAGTAGTTTGTCGAGATTGTTGTATTATTTTAAGTTAACTCATATTTCGTTTTAAACGTTTTCGCGTTAAATGCGTTTCTCTGTACTCATTTTATGTAAAGGTTATTTTACATAACTTGGAATCGAAAATCTAAAAATGCAATATGTTTTCCAACTATATTTTTAGAGAAAAAATGAGTTCCAGATTATCTTGAACAGTAAATATAAAAATATCTTTTTATGATATTTTTTCTGGGCTTTTTCGGATTGTCGGATGAAATTATTACAGCTATCTACAACATTCGTAGTAAGTTACTCAAAAAATTACCCTGTATAATACTCAGGCGTGAAATTTTGGATTACTAGTGCCGTTCCCGACATTATCTCGGGCATAACAGTTAAAATGTTAAATTTCAGATACCGGTATGTATGAACTTGAAACTGTGTGAAACATTATCTAGAAGAAACACTGGAATAATAATCAGATCATTTACTTTAAAAGTAGTTAATTATTTGATTATTTATGTGAACATTATTAATAGCTACTCTTAAGCAAATTTTGGACCTTTTATTTTAAGGAAATGTTGAGATAAAGATTGCTTTTTGAGAAAGAAAAAATTCAATATATACACTCATGCACAAAAAAGTTAGCGCACCATTAAATAATTGCGGGATCGTAACGAAACTTGGCATGAAGGTACATGCCGATGAGATATGCAAATGATTAGAGATGTAGCATGACTGCGCATTTCAAATAGTCGGTAGAGGACGCTTTTCTCCGTGGAGTATAAAAAAGGTAAACAAAGCTTGTTTGAGTGTGCTGAATCGTTTACAAAGTAAGAGCTGAGGTAGACATGCCATTACGAAGTTTTCGAAGACAAGATGTGCAGCTGTCGCAGTTTGAGAGAGGGAAAATCATTGTCATGATGGAAGCTGGGTGGTGAGCTAGGCGAGTAGCTCGTCAATTAGGACACTCTGACTCATTTACACGAAAACTAGGCGCAGGATGACCTCGACAGACCAGACATCGAGAAGACCGCCCTATCGTAAGAAATGCACGCGTAAAGCCAACTGGTTCATCGTCGCCATACAGGCACATTAGCATCTTCACTAGGGTCCCATGTGTCTTCTCGAACCATACAAAGGCACCTGGCTGAAGGACATTTGGGATCGTGGCGCTGATTATGTGTGCTGCCCTTGACGCCTACCCATCGACCCCTCCGTTTGGAGTGGTGCCGCGCATGACGAAACTCGACTGCAGCGAAATGGAATCAGGTCGTCTGTAGTGACGCGAATCCAGATTCAATCTCAACAGTTATGGCAATCATGTTTTTGTGTGTAGACTCCGTGGTGAATACCTCAATCCTGCCGTTGCTTTACAGCGACACACCACTCCCAAATCTGGTGTGATGGTATGAGGTTTCATTGCCTACAATACACGGTCACTCCTAGTATTGATCCGTGGTACCATGATAAACAAGCGGTATGCCCATGACATCCTGCAACCACATGTGTTGCCTATCATACAACGGCTCCCAGGAGCCCTTTTTTCAACAAGACAATGCTTGGCCTCACACGGCAAGGGTGTCACAAACTGTCTCCCCACTGTTACTACTTCTCCTTGTCCTTCCCGATCCCCAGATTTGTCTCCAATAGAGCATATCTAGGATTATTTGGGACGGTAACTTAAGCATCTCACGAGTTTGGACGAACTAGAGGCAATGTTACAGCAAATATCGAACGAAATGTCTCAAGAAATAATACAGAACTTGTATGCCTCAATGGTCGATTGTATCGCATCGTGCATTCGCGCTAGAGGGATTCAACAGGGTATTAAATCCTCCTTTCGTTTGCCTTTTTATCTGAAATGAATGATCGTTTTTTTCTTTGATTTTCTAAGCATTTACTTATATCAAAGTAGTAATTACGTATGTAAAATTTTGTTTCATTTTGACGACTCCTACTTGGTGCGCTAATTTTTGTCCATGAGGGTATATGAGTTATATACAATACACTCGTACACACAGGCCGGAAACCACTCACTTTTTATGAATTTTTTTTTTTGAAACCAGAAAATTTTAGTAAAACATTTCAGTGTCAAGAATATTATTTATGACTAAAATTGTTGAAAAATGAAAGAACTTTAAAAAGAATAAACATCATGATATAAATGTTGAATATTTTGGATTTTAATAAGTAATTTCACAGTCTGAAAAAGAGATTCAAATTCTCATGTCAGTTAATTGTGACGGAATTGCCGAGAGAAATACTTACTGATATGCTTATTTTATTTTTCTGAACTTAAAATAAACTTTCACGGAACATTGCCCAATGTCGTTTTCTTTAAGGGAACGTTACAAATCGTCAAAGCGTTTTACTTTTATATACAGTTATATTACTTAGTTATTTGACAATATATCTTTCTAATGCCTTATTTGTTCACAAATAAGTATTTAAAACATAAATAATGTTCTTCTATATTTTTTTTTATTCTGAGATTACTTTTTGGTAATCTGAATGTCTTATGGTACAATAAATAACATATTGATAAATAGGTAATAGCGTATAGTTAAATAGCTTTCTGCATAGTATTCGGAAAACAACATTTAGGTAAACATTAGTGCTCTTAGTGTGCAGAAATACATAAACCTCAAAGAGTGACATAAGCCTTAATTTTAATATTTGTTGTTTCTAATCCCTGCCAGTCGCCGGTGGCAGATCGAGATACACGAAATTCATCGTGGCCAGGAGACTTCATTTACGACTGTCGTTATCCGTATATTTGAGCACCATGCAGGTGACAGTATGATTTGGCTCCATTTGGTAATAAAGAGTGTTTTTTTCCAGGTATAGAAGTTTAAGTTGGCATTACTTTCCAAGATGGCGACCGATTTAACAGCTGTCAAGTGATTTATTCTCAGTTTGGTTTGGCAATTCATCAAAACGATCATCAAGCAAGGCGTAGATTCGTCGAATGGGCCCAAAACGAGATTGCCGTTGTTCCCGATTTCCATAAGCAAATTTTGTTTAGCGATGAAGCGCACTTCTGGTTGAATGGCTACGTCAACAAACAAAACTGCCGGATTTGGAGTGAAGCTAATCCACAAGTGTATGTCGAAACACCGTTACATCCAGAAAAACTGACTGTTTGGTGCGCTTTATGGGCTGGTGGAATCATTGGTCCGTACTTCAAAAACAATGAAGGTCACAATGTTACAGTCAATGGTGATCGGTATAGAGACATGATTACTAACTTTTTCATTCCTGAATTGAACAATTATGATGTCCAGGAGCTGTGGTTCCAACAAGACGGCGCAACATGTCACTCAGCTCGTGCCACAATCGATTTATTGAAAGACACGTTTGGTGACCGCCTAATTTCACGTTTTGGATCTGTGAATTGGCCTCCAGGATCTTCTGATTTAACACCGCTAGACTATTTTCTATGAGGTTATGTAAAGTCATTGGTCTATGCGGATAAGCCACCACCAACCACTCGAGAAGACATGCGGCTTGACGAATATTTAGAGTGCTGCATGTCAGGAAGGCATTAGACATCTACAAACACCCATGCCTTTTCTGGGATTTGAACCCAGGCCATACGGCACAGCAGCCAGCGATATTATCTACTATACTGTCTGGGCGGTACTCAAAATTTCTTTTTGTTATGAAGTAAGAACTTGGTATTTTTATTAATTCCATAGATATAAATTTAATTCATTTGATAACATGTATACCTACTATTCAAATGAACGTACAGGTACATATGTTCCTTGGGGAGAGAAAAATATCTTATTAGCAAAAATAGAAAGAAAGTTAATGTGTTTGATAGAAATATAGATATATATGTTAGAAGTTTCACATGTATGATGTTTTAGGGTTCTTTAAAAAAATACAATACGTATTAAAATGATTTAATTTATTATTTTGGAATCTTTCCAATTGTTATTTTTCTGTGGATATACTTCAATAAATTATAAATCTTTAGCACAAAATGTTGAAGTTTGTCTCTTCTAAAACAGCGTTTCTCAAACTGTTTGGTGCACCCCCTAGTGGGTGAGATAACCTTACGAAGGGGATGCGAGCTTATCGAAATGTCAGAAAAAAAAGATTATTTTCGAAAAAATATTAATTTATTGAAAGTAAACAAACAAAATATATTCTGACATAATAAAAAAGTAAAACACACATTTACACTGATATAATTCTCTTATAAATATATCACTACTGCGAAATATATTTTATAATTAATTTAATAATACTAAGTTAAGAACAAGTTTAATAATTACCAGTGACCCCATGGGCTTGTCATATCTAAAATTAAGTAGAAAAATTAACATTTCTCTTGATAACTTGTGCGGTTTGTAATTAATCCCTTAAATGCCGATTAAAGATTACGCAATTTGCTCCCCAATGCCACCTTTTAACACGTAAGTGAGCGTATGTGGTGTCTTGGGGGGGGTAGAAAAGAAATAAATAAGAGGAAACCCTCTGAAATAAGTAAATCCGTCGCAACCACTGTCAAAGTCCTTTCATTGAATTCATAAGTCTTTGGAATAATTTTATAGGTAACAGCGCATAGTAAAGCTTCAGAAATACGTATATATACGTCCTGGGCTATTAACGTGCTGGCTGAGAGAGACGTTTATATACGCCAATGGCACTTGAGAGGTTAAGGGGTGTTGGAATGCTAAAATCTTATTTTTTTTGACAATTTGAGATTTTTACAGTTTCAAATTGTATAGATTTTAACTTTTTTAAAAATACCTTACTTTAACCTCTAAGGTATTTAGAAGCCTTTAAAACATATTTTTAAATAATCGTTGAATTTGGGTCACGCCCATTTTAATGGCGAAAATTGTAAACAAATTACTTTATTTTTGCTTAAAAGTGTAACGACTGATATAAACCAAAACATGTATCTTTTATTTGAAATTGAGCCTTTTATTTTTTTATTTCCTAGCCAATTAGAAGTCTCACTGTATACATTAGAATCAATTTGTCTCAAAATGTAAATTTTAATGTGCGATGTACCTTTTCTGAAATACTACTGTTCACAGGCATGTAAATTTTTTATGAATTATTTATAATGATGTCTAATATATACTAAAATGAGCTTTTTGTAAAAAACTCAAAAATTTAATTTTTACAAATTTTTTAAGTAAAAAATGGGTTAAATTTCGCAATGTTTGATAAAATATTTCATAATTTATTAAAAAATTCAAAATTAGCTAAAAGCTCATTTTAGTATAATGAGAGAGACATACTTTAATAGTATGAAAAATTTCAAGCATGTACATAAAACAGATTTAGAGAAAAGGTACATCGAAATTAGCCAATTTAACAATGTCAGTATAGAGAGAGAGAGAGGCTTCTAACTCCCCTTAAAGTCGTATATATTGTAGGTTTAGCGTTTAAGTATATTATTATTGAATTCAATGCATTGTTATTGTATGGAGGGGGGATAAGGGAAGGGGGCGTGACGAAAATTATAATTGAGTATTGGGTCACAAACATTGAAAGATTAAAAACCACTGCTCTAAAAAGAAGAGCTAGATGAAAAAGACATTCCTAAAATAATAATTTGAAAACTGCTATGAATATTAAAGCGGCTATAAATGGAAAATCATTAATAATTAATAATTATAATTATTAATCATTAATAATCAATCGATATTAAAATAATTTTCTTCGATAAACTTTGATTTGAAAGAGATATCAGAAAGTATTTTTTAAAAGTAATGACTTTACCTAAGTGAAATAAAAGCATTTGATACTTTTAAAAATGTGGAATGTACTAGATTTATATTTATGAAATCGTATTTGCTTTAGTAATTGAACATAAGCTTAGGAAAATGTAAGTGGAGGAATTTGTTGAAAAATAGGGTGCTTAACAAATAACTTACTGTTTCACTTGAATCAACAATTGAAATTATGAAGTAACTTTTATCCTAGATTGGAAATGCACTTGTAAATAATATTTCTGTAATTAAGTGTCCCCCTTTATCAAAAATGAAATGAAAGTTAAAAATATGTGTATCTGCCTTTCGTATCCTTTCACATTGCAATTATGTTAAAATGGTGTTTGCTGTTTAAATGTTATTTGCACCTTCCTATTCAACTAAACTGTTCGTTCTTGATAACATGCTTATTTTAAGATTAAATAAAATATTAACGATTTGCTTTAGATTCAAAAAAAGATCAAAACGTATGTGAGTTTTTCCATTTTTTCCTATTCAATTCCTACAATTAGTCGACTCTCTCCCTATATATATTTATTTATATATATATATATCTTGCTCAAAGTTTCAATTGTTAATAAAACACTTTTCATTCATTCACTCAAGCTCAAATACATTTTTTTGAACTTGTTATGAGTGACACTTCACTTAATACAGTTTTTTCAAAAATTAAATCATTAATTAAATTTAATTAATGAATAAAAGGTAACAAACTAAAATATTAGTCCAACATCATACAAAAAGGAAAATCGCTCGATGTGTCCCTGTAACGCTATGGGTAGCGCTTTGGAATTTTAATCCAAAGGTCGTGGGTTCGAATCCCGACTGGAATGGCCTAATTTCTTAGAATGTGACTTTTTTTTTTACTGGAATAATTAAATTTAATTAATGAATAAATATTAACAAAAAAAAAATAATAGTCCACCACATACAGGAAGGAAAAATTGCGAGGAAGTTTCTTTTCTATTTTTCCACTATATATATATATATATATATATATATATATATATATATATATATATATATATATATATATATATATATATATATATATATTGCACACGGATTTAGTGCTGGTTCTGAATTTTTAAGTGCAATTTTTAGATAACTTACCTCTATCTTGTAATTAATTTAGATATTCCCATTCATTACTTTCAATAGGGTTTTTGCTCAGTATTTTGTACATAAAGGGAGAAGGTTGGCTGGCCAAAAAACATGTTTAACCCCCCTTTTATATAAACTATTTTATATATTAGCTGTCCTAAGTCAGCAATGTTTATAATACTGCAGAATCAATTTTATAATTTTTAATCTCGGTAGTTTATATGTCCTTCATTGTGTGGTTTTCCTGCTGTCTATGTGTTTTACGAATGTAATTGTTGGATGTTATCTCTTGTTTATAGAGAATAAGAAAACAAATATATATATATATATATATATATATATATATATATATATATATATATATATATATATATATATTTTTATATATAAAATATATATATATATATATAATATATATATATATATATATATATATATATATATTTATATATATAAATATATATATATATATATATATATATATATATATATATATATATATATATTATAATAATTGTAATATTTATTAAAAAATATTTAAAATAAAATTTAAGTAGGAATTTACTTAATTTATTTTTTATATTACGGGTTCAATTTTTTATACTCGCATTTTTATCATCATGTACTCAGTATTCTGAAGAAGTTATTTGTAGAATCATTGAATTGTAGAAATACCAAATTCTAATATTCCCTTTATAGTACTAAATTTATTTTTTTAACTATCGTAAAATGTGCACAATATATGTCACTTGAAGCAAAAAAAAATATATAGGCACTACACTACTACTGGCATGCTTGTTAAAAACCGAGAATTTTCTAATTCGAACACGAACTTAAGTGATATTAAATATATATATATATATATATATATATATATATATATATATATATATATATATATATATATATATATATATATATATATAATAAATTCAGCATTAAAATGAAAAAACACTTGCAAGTGAGTTATCTGTATGTTTACTTTTAAATTAAATAGAAATAAAATATTCAATTATCTTTTAATTAATACTAATTCCGAGTCATTTGAAAATAAAAGTTTAAAAAATATAAATAAATGCTTTCAACAATCGGTTATTAAATTTTTTCTTTCCAAGCCAAACCTGCATTACATTGAATTGAGGACTTGTTTTAGTTACTAACATGCGAATTTATGAAAAGATATACACTGATGGATAACGTAAATCCAACACCAAGAAAGACAAAAATAGCACAAAATTTATTTTGTAGATAACATGTTGACCAAGTATCACATGATTAAATTTATCGACTTCTGTGAAGTGTGGTTCCTGCCAGAATCAGTAGCCAGAGCAGCCGCCATTGTTGGAAATCACCGCTGCCACACGCCACGGCATTTATTCAAAGATATTTTGGATGTGCTCTTGGGGTACAGCAGACCAAGCAGCTTCCACACGTTGGTAAAATTGATCTGGTGTGCCAGTTGTGGATGCAATCTGGGTCAATCGTTGAGCAAATATAGACCACATGTTTTATATCGGTGAAAGATCCGGAGAGCAAGCCGGCCAGGAAAGCAACTCAATCTGGTGATTGACGAAGAAACTTTGGACAATGCGTTCCAAGTGTGGTTGCGCATTATCCTGTTGAAATATGGCTGGGGTGAAGCCCTGAAGGTAAGGAAGGACATTTGATTCCAACACTTCGGAGATGTAGCGCTGGCTGTTTAAAGAACCGGCAATGCGTACTACATGAGTGCGAGAGTGATATCCAATACCACCACCCCATACTATAATACCGGGTGCAGGACCAGTGTGGCGGTGCATAACGCAGCTGTTCAGCATCCTCTCTGCTCGGTGTCTCCAGATTCGAATTCGACCATCGTGGTGTTGCAGACAGATGCGTGACTCGTCAGTAAAGAAAAATTCATTCCATTCTGTCGCCCTATCCTTCTTTCATTGCACCATTGGCGGCGGAGACATCTGTCGTTCTGCGTCAAAGCTAGATCAAACAATGGACGTATTGCGGACAGACCAATCTGCTGTAAATGGCATCGAATGGTACGCGTAGACACTGAATGATGTGTTACAGACTCAATGTGCTGTGCTACGTTTCGTGATGTCACTGAACGATCCGTCACTGCCATGTACACAATTTGTCTGTCCTCATGTGAAGTCGTGCACTGAAGTGAAAGCGATTGACCACGTCAATCCGTCGGTCCCTCCTGCATCCAACGGTCACATGTCCGCATTACAGTTGTTTGGTTTCCTCCAACACGATTACCGATTTCCCTGAAAGATATTTAACAATCTCGGTAGGCCACTGTCCTTCCACTGTCGAACTTGGATACTTGAGCAAAAGCTTATCGCAGTTTTGTACCAGACATAACTGATCGTTTTTTGGAAAAAAAAACAATTGCCGAACTTGATATCGTCGAAATCTCCAAGCCTTAAATAGCACTTTGAGATGGCGCCACAGACGCGTGTTATTTGTGTCTGTGCTGAAACTCTAATCATTTGCATATCTCACCTCCGCTAATGCATGTTGTAAATTACATGTTATTTATATGCTTCCTTCAGAGTGTTGCATTTTCGGTGGCCTGCAGTGTATATATTGGGTTGTTCGGAAAGTAATTTCGTTTTTCTTGTGTGGAAATGAAAGACACTTTTAGTATTATAAACAAATACTTTATTAAATTGAATATTGGCTGTTCTGATCCAACACATTTTGCAATCTTTCTGGTAGTAGCATAATTCCACGCTCATAAAATGTTTGGTCTTTGCTGGCAAAAAATTGATCGATGTTGTTTTTAAACTCTTCATTTGTGGTGAAGGTTTTACCGTCGAAAAATTTTGGAGTGACCGGAACAAATAATAATCCAATGGTGCCAGGTCTGGAGAATATGGTGGGTGTGGTATTGTATCCCATACAAGCTGTAAAAGCTTTTGGCGAGTGACCAAACTTGTGTGAGGGCTCGCGTTGTCTTGGTGAAACACTACACCTTTCCTGTAGATTAGTTCTGACCTTTTCTGTTGAAGTGCATCATTCAGTTTGTCCAACTCATGACAGTAGACTTCCGAATTAATCGTTGTGTTATCCGGTAAAAGCTAAAAAAGAAAAAAAAAACGATTCCTTTAAAATCCCACCAAACAGACAGCATCATCTTTTTTTGGTGATTATCGGCTTTGGAAATAGTTTGAGCCGATTCATCTTTTTTGCTCCGTGACGTTTTTTGTCCCCAGTGATGATGCGCTTCAAAAACGGATAATTTTCGTGACGTTTGAAAGAGAATTGCCAACGTCCATGCGGCGACACATATTTCTCTCTGTGAGAACATGGGGAAACCATACATCGATCTTCGAGGATAATCCCAGGCATTTCAAGTGGTCAATAACTGTTGAATTTGGTAAATTTAACCTCAATCCGATCTCACGTGTTGTTATTCGCCGGTTCGCATCAACTAATGCTTTTATCGCGTCTTTATCAGCTTCAACCGGCCTTCCCGCGGTCAATTTCTTTCTGGCTTGAACAGCATTTTTACCCTTTCTGTAGTAAAACAGTAAGATATGTCGAAAATGCTGCTTATCGCTCTCTATATTTAAAAGGGTACCAACCAAAACCTACTGCGTAGAATTAATTGGAATTTTTCACACACAAGCCTTGCTATATGAGCTCTCAAAGCATATAAAAACTATACGGCTTAAATGTAAAGTTGGGTGCAAAAAAATACAATTAAATCCTGTGTCGGTAAAAGAAAGAAATTACTTTCCGAAAATCCCAATATATGTATGTAAGGTAAATCACGGGAAGTTGCCACATTTAAGTATTTTTCGATTAGTACATTGAAAATTGAAATAACAACATCATGAAATAAGTATACTTTATCTTTCAATATTTATTTGGTTAGTTATACAAGTTAATTCTCTTCTTAAAATGAAAATAAATAAGAAGTTTAATGTTAAGGGGACTTGGCACCCTTTGAGCAAACTTCTTTATTTACGTATTTAAAAACTATATTTTAACATTTTATACAATGTTTCTATTCAAGAAAATGTTACCAGATGAAAATTTTCATATATTATTCACCCAATTTTAAAAATTTAAATTTTTTTAAAGAAATGTGGGAAAATTTTAAAATCCTACTCTTTTTTGTAAAAATTAATTTTTGACCTGAAATTTTTTTATAATATTCTTATGGATGTTCTTAACAACTTTAGGGATCGATTTTAGAATAACTTCATTCGTTTTCGAGAAAAAAAAATGAAATGTTGATATACAGGCTAAAAATCAACGAAAAAGCCAACATGTCTTACATTTTATTTTTTTTTTAAAAAGTATTCAGTTTATAGCAAAATGGATCCCTAATTTTATTCCATGCTTTATTTTCAACACGCAGGAAAAAAATGGAAGTGATTGGTAAATAATTGTCGAAGGAGTAGCATTTTGAATGCACTAAGGTTTCGAAAAACACAAACTGAGAAAAACAGGTTTAAAGTTTATAATTCAGAAAAAATAATTATTATAAGCTTAATTAAACTTAAAATACCACTTTAAGATATTACTTATACGTTTTTCTTTAAAATAATTGCATTTTTATATGTTTTCAACCCACACATTTTTATAAATGATCAACTTTTAGAGAGTACTAATTGCACAAAAAAACTCAAGAAAAATTTTACAAAAATTTGTTTTCTGTCACGACATAAATTTTAGCTGTTTTTCTTCTTATAATATTAAAGTATTACATTTGTATGAAAAATATATCAGGAATAAGAACTGAAATTATAAAATGATTAATAGAAAATGCCTTAATTTAAAAATTTTACATGCACACATTTCACAAGGAAGCAAAATTACATTATTGTATTGCCTCAGAAATATTCTGCTTTTAATACTACACATTCTTTTTATAGTTATTATTTCTATTTATAAAATAGATTTTTTTTATCATAACGCATTTTTAGCTTTTTTTTTTCTAAAAGGGGTGTGGCTGAATTGCCTAATTTGTTTTCAAATGAAGTTTTATTCAACTCTAACTTTCCGACATGCACAAGTGATATATCAATCGAAAGATAATAATGCAAAGAATAAGATTAAATGAAAATAAAAAAACGATAGGTTTGTGATTTTTAGGGTACCAAGTCCCTTAAAATACTCATTTATAATTGTGGCATCTTCCGCATATATATGGAAAATGAGTAATTGAGTGAGTGAATATTAAAGCGTCACACTGTTCTGCTACACAAGGGATTTTAGGGAAGGACCTCATAATTTTGAACCAGGGTCAAGTAACGAGGGTGACACCTGAGGTGGCCCTTTTTCTCCTAACTAGCACACCACACTAACGGGAGGACGTTTGAGCTCTTGACGGATTTATGGTACATCGCTCACCCACACGGTGGGTCCTTAATGGTACTGAGCTAGAACTCGTGACATGTCAGCCACAATCCGACACCTTGGCCACTAGGCTACCGTGGTCAATATATATGGGGTCGATGCCACCAGTCATGAAGAAAGATGCAACAAAACCACAGTAAATTAAAAAAAAATAATTCAAGCATTGCCAAATTAAATGTGAAATAACAATAACTATTGAAAGACAAAAAAAATTAAATCATTTCATAATTAATTTGCTAAAAACGAATTTTCCTACAGCAAGCATTAGTCGTTGTCGATTTCAGCCCTGTACATCCTCGTCCTATGGAAATTCCCTGTGTCATCCTAACAGCCTAATTCTTTATTGTAGTTATAGTTTATGCAATAATATACAGTGTTTTAAAATGAAAAAAGTAAAGTTCATTTAATTTATTTCTGAAAAAGGTCAAGTTACAATCAATTTTATATTTGAAAAATCTGAAATGGGTCTTTAATCTACCACAATAAGTTTTTAAGTTGTTCAAAATCTGTCACGGTGAATCTGACAACTCAAAATGTCATAAATATATAAAATCTTTTGAACCTTATATTTATATTATTTTCTAGCTAATGTTCTAAAATATTTATTGCTGTCTGAATTTTTTTTGAGTTATGGCCTGTTATTTAAATAAAGGTCTCATAGAGAGAGAGAGAGAGAGATTGTCACATTTCTCATAATATTTACTCGATTAGCTCTAAAATTTTAAATTTTAATAAAACATTAAAATTTAGTACCTTTTCTAGATAAATGCATCTAATTTGTTTTAGTAATATTTTTACTGAAATAATTGTATTATATTTTTCTCAAATTACTTTGAAGTTTTAAAAAAATATTGCTAAAATTTCACTTAGAATTGTGATTATTGTAAAATTCAGGTAATTTTTTTAAAAATATTGTTACTTAAATATTAGTATTTATTGGCATTGTTTCCTAAAAGAGCACTTGTACTGTATTAGAGAGAGAGAGAGAGAGAGAGATAGAGAGAGAGTATGTGCTATTTTTTAAAATAGTACTCCGAACCCGTTCAGATACCTTAAAAAAGATTCATATTCCTTTTAACCATTTGGAGGGAATTTGGTATTATATTAGCAGCGTACTTCAGGGATTAAAAAAGTATCTCTTGGGACAAAAAATGAAAGAGTTATTTCTGTTATGGAGAACATAAACATACGGGAACCGTTATTAACGTTAAAGAATAATATTTTTGATTCGAAAAAATTGTACTGAATGAAATCAAAGAAAGTATCACTTTTTAAAAAATATCTGATATGTTTTTCGCTCAGTGAAGTAATCGCAGTGAATAATACTATTTAAAAACTGAAATAAAATACATAATTTTTGTAGGATATAAAAGAAGACTTCTGAATATTTTTAAACAAAGAATGTATACTACACATGGATATAATAAAACCTTTTGTAAAAAACAATTTATCATCTGCTTATTTTCAGAAGCTGTGTAAACACAATGAATTAGATAAATATTTATACATAAATTTCAGCTTTAGAAAAAAATCCCTTATTCAAAATACATTTTTAAATTCTATTTAAAAAACTTGATTTGAATTGTGGATGGAATAAAAAAGTAATAAAAAGAATTTGGAAATAAAAATAAATATAAGTAAAAGAAAAATGAGAGTTGTGTCTATATTCAGAGATTTTAAAATACACACATGTTTCTTAATTACTTCAATAAAAAACCACTGGTTTAGAAAACATAATATTTTAATTAGAAGTAGAAAATTCTGTTTCTGATTTTCCTTCATTTAATTTGGTTAAGTTTATATTAAGAACAATTTTTTTGATATAACATAACAATTTAGACTTTTTCCGATAGAGGCGATTTTAATACGATTTTTTTATATATAATAATATTTCTGGTAAAAAAATGGTAATTGAAGGAATTTTTCTTTTTTGTTTTCTTAATAAAGTTACATCAATCGCTTCTTAGTGTTAAAATATATTTACAGTAAAGTTTCAATAAATAAATTACAATAACAGTTACATGATTTTTAAAATATATTTTGACACTGTATTACTTGTACAGGAGTTCAAAAATCTCCATATTATTGTTTTGATTGTGTATTTATTACCTTACGAATAATTAATTTTTACGTTCTTAATTTTTACATATTGTTAAGAAACTACTTTTTTAATTTAAATTTAACCCCCTTTTATAGATAAAACCTCTTTCTCTTTTTCTTTTTCTCAAATACATTTAGTTCATGATTGGTAAAATTTCCTTATTGAAGCATCAATAATTTATTTGGAATAAAGTTAAGAATTCTGTTCGATTACTCGATTTATTTGTGTAGCAACATCTTTCTTTTTTTTAAATCGAGTATTTTCTGCTTATAAAAGACTGACATATAATTCAATTTGACCTTATCTATATCTTTCAGAAATTCTTCAAGTGTAAGAAATCGTGCGGGGAATTCCAGTCATACCGAGGAAAAACGTTTTTTTTTTTTTTCTATATATATTTCTTCCTTTCTCATGTTTAACATATTTCAAAACCCTCTCTGAAAAAGAAATAGGGGCAGGAAGGAAGGATTTGTGAAGACTTATATGCAGAATGTTTATTTTGACATTTTTAGATTTCAGAACAGTTTCTGTTGAGACATTTACATGTTGCCGAATCGATAGATCTTTCGAAAATCGTAACCGTCGACGCTGGGGATATGAAAAGATTTGGAAGTGAACTTGGAATAATGTATAAAATACAAATACTTAATTAAAACAAATTTAAAAAATATTAGAAATGTAAAACTACTTTTTCCTTTCTGATTACATTTTCTTTTATATTTTCGCGTGCATTATTGACAGTAAGCGAATACAATTATTTAATTAATTAGCGAGTACCTTGGAGTAGGATGAATTTTTAAATTTTAAAGAAAAAACTGTATTTGAAATAATGTTTCTTTAACATTACTTGCTAAAAAACACTTTAAAACATCGAAACTAATTTAAGCTATACTTTTTCTAGATTAAGATTATTTTATTAAATTTGTGGCGTATCCATATACATGTTTAGTTACATAAAACAAACGAGCTAGACAAACTAAGCATTTGTATTCGGGATTCCTCAACATTTATGCAAAACTGCTTTAATTACAATATTGGTAACTATATATAGGTTATGCAGTATAGTAAACGAAGGGTGGCGTCACCTATATGCAGCCAATAAGTGCTGGGGCCACATCACCCCAGGGGAGAAAAAGGTTAGGCTTGGAAATTCAAGTGGACTGGTTAAACTCGGGTCACCAAATGTGATGGCAAGCGAGTGCATGTGGAACTAATCCACATGCTCTAAAAAATAAAGCAACCGAGCATGACAAGCTAAGCGTTGTTATTCGGAATTCATCAAAGCATAAACAAAACTGCTTTAATTGCAACAATGGTAATTATTTACATGTTAAACAGTGTGGTAAGCGAATGGCAGCGTCACCTATATGCAGTAAAAGAGTTGTAACACAACAAATTCGAAACAAGCAATATTAAAAAATCTTAAAATAAATTAAAAAATAAAAATTTAATTCGTAAACTACTTGGATCTCATACTAAATTTTATGAAAATAAATATAAGCAGATAGAACAAATAAAGAAAAAAATTGCTCACTACAAAAATCAGACCTGGATATTTTTAAAGCAGAACATTTCAAGAAGAAAATGTGAAGAAATAATAGAAATATTTAGAAATATGGCCAGTTTTTGTTTTTTGAACAAAAACTATTCGTATTTCCTTGCATTTCTATATTAAATGGACATCTAAATCCAAAATTGTAATATTAAAGAGGAAACTATGTACTATCCCCTACCTATTGGCTCATAAATTACTACAAAAATATAATAGATATTATCTTTCTTAAATCACCAAATTTTCCGTAAATCGAATTAATTGATATTTAACGCAGAAAAAAATTTATCGCACTAAAATGTACGTCAGTTCTTAATGATCCGAGAAATTTTTGAAATAATATAATCTTAGCTTCTCTGTATAATAGACTACAGGAGGAGTCGGTAACCTATGACACGCGTGCCACGTGGGGCACTCGGTACACTCTCACACTTCTTCAACTACTCTACAAATTTGTCAGTTTTTGAGTGGACAAAGGTAGATAAAATTGTAATGGACCTTATTTAACAAACATCTGCAGAATAATGGGTATTTACGGAATTACGAATAAGTCTAGAAATTACTAAACTAAAGATAAATTTACAGATATCTTGTAAATTATTGAACGCCATTGATAGAGAGATTAAATTGTTTGTGGAGAGAAAATTGCATAAACTTTGCTTTCCGCTTTTGGTCCTACATATTTCTAAAATACTCTTCCTTATTCGAAAAACATTTTGAATCCCCAAAGAAATTTTTTAACAACTGAATGCTTAGAATCGTGTCACACATTATACTCCCGATTTTGCAATGATATTTTTATTTATTTATTTTTTATTTAACTGCAATTAAGGAAAATACTTATATTTTACGTTGTCTATTTCTTACTGTAATAGATATGTTTAAAAATGCATAGTATATGTACAATTTTAATTGCTTTTTTTGTTGTTGAAGGAATAGTTATATTTTACGCTCTTTATTTTTATGGTAACAAAAACATTAAATGATGCGAAATGAATGTATAATAAAACGGTAAATTTATATATTAAGGATCGCTGTTCTCTACTTCTGCATTCATTATCGCAGGAATCGAATTATTTTAAAACTGTCCAACTGTGTGGCATGCTGAATAATTTTAGTAGATTGCTTTGGTGGGCCATATCTCTCTCTCTCTCTCTCTCTCTCTCTCTATATATATATATATATATATATATAATGTTGCTGACCCCTGGACTACGGAATCATTAAAAAGCCACATCGATAAGAAAAACGATTTTAAGTATTTTTATACGAGGGTTGTTTCTAAATAATTCTCATCACTTTTTCCCTCTTAAAATTTGAAATATATAATTAGAAAAAAAATTCCGTAACAAAGGGCACCCTGTCCTGAATTCAAGACGAGAGGAAAGAGAGAATATACTAAGAAACACGCTTTTATGGTTATAATCGAACTAAAAAATTTAAAAAAAATTCTTAATATAAGAATAAAATGATTTACGAGAAAATTAATGTCATTGGGGTAAAAGCGTAGGGTGTGCTTTGTACTCCATTTTTACAATAACTCAGCACATTTCGGAATAGATCTATTAAGAAATCATAACAATTAATATGGAGCACCCCAAAGAAATTAATTTATTTGTTAATCATTTTATTCTTATATTAAGAATTATTATTTTTTTTTTACTTTTTGTTCGATTTACTATAAAAGCGTGTTTTTTTAGTTTTTTTAAACTATAATTTATGTATTTAGAATTGTATTTGTTTGATAATAAATGCATCATTTGATATAATTATATTTCTGGCTGGTATTTTTATGTGTGTATTTTCGTTTTACTCTAAACGTAGTTTTAAAAGGGCTAGTTTTTGTTATTTTAGCTCTGTAAGTAAAAGTAAGTACATATACCGTTTTTATATTTAATTTATAATAAATATTGTTTACTTTTTGCTACCTCACCACACCTACGACACTAAGCATTGGCACACACAATAATTTGTCAAGGGGGAGGGGTGTGGTCGAGGGGGTCGAAAGTGTACCATTCTCGTATCATACCACTATACGCTCTCAGACGTATTTTTTTTTAAATTTTGTAGATTGTCGGAAACAAAAAACAGTAAAAGATAAATTACCGAATAAACACTCAGCATAATTAATAATAATAAAAAAATATTAATAACAAATACTTAATTAAGTTCGACGTACTGTAAACGTGGGATTAAAATCAATCGGTAAAAGGAAATCAAAGAGGCTGTCGGGGAGGGTCGGGATCAGTGGCCCTCCCCTTCCTTGTGTGCGCCACTGACATTGGGTGGACCTCAACAGCTTGAAAAATTAGAAGTAGCCCGCACCCTCGAAATGTGCCCCACCCCTGACTTAGGGAGCCACAAAGAGGATCAGCGGGCTGTAAAGAACTTCTTGCAGACACTCGTTTTTACTTGGAAGTTTTCTTGATGTTATTTACGCGTTATAAAAAATATATCAAATCTCGATAACGACTATGAAGAAATATAGCCAAAACCTCGTTTTTGTCTTAAATATTTAAAATTTCAGTTTGTAAATCAGCTTCCCGGAGGAAAATCTAAAGATTTTTTTTATCAGATATTTACTGGTATTAAAATACTTACTTATTAAATGGCTTACTGATTTGGTATCAAAATTCACAAAATACAGTAGGGATTTGGAAATGAAAATATTTGCACAAATATTGAAATACTATAAAATATCATATTCTGAATGCAAAATTTTAAAGTGAAACAATTTTAGAATTATGAAATTTTATTTTTTTGAAAGGCAAGTTAAAATAAAACTTACATTCATCACGTTAAATTAAAATACTGCAGATATATTTATACAAAGCAGTTACTTCGCATGCGTAAGGAGTATCTTTGAATTTGACAGTCGGAGAATGTTCATTAAATCTTTTAAGTTAAAAATAATTCTTCATCTTCATTTTGTCAGTTTGAAGGGAAAACAATATTAAACAGATATTTTATAAAAGCTTAAAATGTTAAACTTATTCAAGTACTTTTTTGTAATTTGTCATTTCTCGAGTGAATAAGCAGCTGTGTATATCCATTTTCTCCTCCCCTTAAGTACAAGTCTTAAAAGTAATCATTTTTCGATTATATAGAGTTCTAATTTGAAGCCCAATGGTTGAGTGGTAGTGCATCGTGCTTCCTCGCCACAAATCTAGGATTCAAATACCGGGCAGGGCAAGGCTTACTCAGCGTTTCATCCCTTCAGTGAGTCGATAAATGAGTACCAAGCTTGCTTGGGAACTGAACACTGGGGGATTCGCGTCAGACTGGCCACTTGATCGAAACATCTGCGCATACACCCTTGTACCTAAGATCACTTAAACTGACATATGCACCGTATGCCTCGGCCCTCACGGGCTGTTGTGCCACTGAGATTTTTACTAATTTGACGTAAAAATATTTTAACATTACGGAAAAATGTTTTCATTATGCTTTTTCGCAAAATTGATACCTGTAGCGTTATGATTCCTGATGGGAAAATTAGCTTAAAACTATCATCATTATTTCGGTAAAGATATATTTTCCCCTAAATCATTCTAAATTATTCCGGAAAAAAGCTATAAATTTACAATTCATATTAAATTGTTTTAAAATTTTGATTGCTGATGGAGTATCTAATGAATAACCTCTTTCTTGATTTTTGCCCATAAGAAAATGCTTATGTTAACATTTAAAGCCAAACCAAATCTAATTTTCTGTATATAACCATTTTATAATTATTTTAACGATAAAAAATGCTTCTTAATTTCATTTAATATCTTTATACATAAAAATCTTCTGTGCGTGTGTATGTGACTAAACTCCTCCTAAGCGGCTGAACCGATTTTGATGAAACGTTTTGTGTGGATTCAAGTGGATTCGAGAATGAATGGTTTAGATTCAAAATTCGGTCCAATATCGCAATTAATTAAAAATATATTAATTAAAAACATTAAAAATATTCAGCTCAATATTCACCTGTATTGATGTATAACAACGTTATTGATCTAAAAATGACGTAAGTTGCCGTCGAAAATAGATTTTCAGCCAAACTGGCCAAACCGGGTCTTTATTGTTACAAAAACGAAGGAATCATGCTTTTTAGCGTTTTTAATTAATATCTATTTAAATTATCTATATAAATGTAATTCTTCTGTGCGTGTGTATGTGACTGACTCCTCCTAAAAGGCTGTACTGATTTTGATGACATTTTTTGTGGTTCAAGTGGATTCGACAATGATTTAGATTCACAATTTGTTAAAAAAGTATTAATTAAAAACCTTAAAACGCATAATTGTTTTACTTCTGTGTGCTGTTTATTCTGCTAATGCACGGCAAGAGAAAAAAATATTCCAATCTGATTTTTTTATCAAAATCAGACAGTATCGGAAAGATTATTCATTTTGCCACGAGATGAGGCATACATCTTTATATATATATAATTCTTCTTTGCGTGTGTATGTGATTGAACTCCTCCTAAACGGCTGGACCGATTTCGATGATATTTTTTGTGTGTGTTCAAGTGGATTTGAGAATGATTTAGATTCACAATTAGATCTGATATCGCAATTAGTTAAAATGCGCCAAAATTATGTAAGGGCACGCGATTGTTCACACAAAAAATCGTGGGCAATGTTCTTGAGGCCACTATTTTGAGCGGCAAACTTCAAGGTAATGTTGTACTTCTACCACAGATCCCAATGATTCTTTCAGACTCACCTACCCATTCAAATGTTTGCAATTTCCATTTCACTTGGTATTTTCTAAGATCATTAACAAGTCACAAGGTCAAACAATGACAATTTGCAGCTTAGATTTAGAAAACCCTTGATTTTCCCAAGGCCAATTATATGCTGCTAGTTTAAGGTTTGGCAAACCATCGCATTTGTTTTTTTTATACCCTCAAGTATTAACTAAACACATTGTACATCCAATGGCATTACGATAAATTTATTTTTCGTGCATTAAAAAATATACTTGTTGTGAAAATAGCTCGAGTTTTATCTTGTTCACCCTTTAATCAAAACAAGTTTAAGTTTCTATTCAGAATAAGTTCTATATTCAATTTAGTTCATAGTAAATACATAAAGTCGAATTGTGGTAATTGTACATGTGAGGATGTCAGGTATTGTAATAACTTTCTTTATAAAAAGTTCCATCAAAACGGTCCAGATTGTTACAACTTATTCAAAAAAGTTAGTCATTTTCAGATTTAAGACGTGTGTACAGGACAACGTCTGTCGGGACCGCTAGTATATAATTAAAATGTTTTACAAAATATTCATCCTTTATAAAGTTTTTTAATAAGCTTGAGACTAAATTAAAACATACTTCGAAGAGAAATATCAAACAAGTATATTCGAAAGATTTTAAATGGCTGATTATTTTTGAAAAAAAAAATGTGAAACACATTTAGAAGTAAGCAAAATATTTCAATCATCTATTCTTCGAATTGACACGAACTAATTCTGATTCTGTAAAAGGGAAGGAAATTGACTATTAATTATAAATCAAATTTTCATGCCATGAAGTTGTTTTAGTCACATTTTGCACAAGCATTACCATAGTGTATGATAGTTATTTTTTCCTCTGCTGTATCTCTGGATTATTACTATTTGAATAATTTTAGCTCAATTTTGTAGTATAAAAATTAAAAAAGACACTTATTTTAGGCAGATATTAATAAAATTAAGCATTTTAAAAGAAACACGACAAATTTATGAACTTTTTTCAACATAACTGTAAGAATTAGCTTACTGCATAACATTTTACAGCTACTTGATTATACTGCGATCTTTTTTTTCTAGCATCCACCATTTATTTTTATTCGAGAATACATAACTTAAAAAAATTATTATATTGCAATAATAATTAAATCAAAATAATATTCCCTATCTTGAAAGTAGGTCAATTTGGACTGGTACAAGAATTTTTGGTTGCTATGTAACACTGATAGAATTAGGTCATGCATTTTCAGATAAATATGTACATAAGGTACTGTTTCTCATAGTAAATGTATGTCGAAATTCTAGATATCATACATTTTTCATTAAATACAAAGCATATAAGAATTAGTAGCTTGTATCACATAAATTAAAATAGAACAGAAAATAAGGGTATCCTGACAGTGGCGTAACGAGCACCCATTATTAAGGCTCCCTGCAAAGTCAGGGTTTGAGTCCCAAGTCGGATCTTACAAAGGGTATGTACCTAGAATCCTGCACCCCCTTCCCCCGCGATGCGGGAGTGTACGTTACGCCACTGGATTCTGATGTTGCTCATCACCCGTGTTTATTCGAAAATTCGTTACTATCGTATATATAGAGAATTAATTAACTTCAAACAATAAAACTTTTGATGGGCAAGGAAATCACAATACTTGTCCTCACTGTGCTGACATTCAACTTTATCCTACCATATTTTTAATTGGCTTTCTATTTTGACTAATCTGCACAGCGCATAGACCTAAGCCTCACAAACCATCAACACTGCTTTATTCGTCAAAGGTCTTCGACATTGCAAGGGCCATTTTAAACGCATTGGAAACCATTTGATTTCTTTGCACTACTTGGACAAGACAACAACTAAAGCTCTGATTTAACTTCGAGACAAGCAGGACGGAACCTTCGGTTATCAGATTTTATATTTCATAATTTCCTACAAAAAATGTAAGAAATGATATTAAATCCACAGGAAAGCAATGTTCTCAAATTGGCGTGTCTGCCATGGGTCTAAAGACAGGGATGTGTGTGTGTGTGTCAGCTTAGTAATGATTTTATCAATTGATCATCACCACTTATTTTGAAATTATTCTCCTTTAGCTCAAGTTGCTTCAAGGTAAGAAACAATTCAAACCCATTAAGGTATCCGACTACGTTAGGAATCATGATACTGCAAAAGCGTATAAATGGATAATATTTATGATACTTAGTGTCACTTAGATTAGAAACGTACATAAAATTGTTTTAAGAATATTATTAAAGTAAAAAAACTATTAAGTACAATATTTTGACAAAAAATGAAAGAATGACCCATTTTCAAAACGATCTCCTCTTATGAAAAATGCTTCTATTAATATAATATTTTGCTTCTATATAGTTCATACCTCTATATAGAGGCTGAATTATAATTTTTGAAATATGTTGCTTCAAAATGGATTTATTTATATTTTACTACAACAGAGGGGATAGATTTTAAGAAAAAAAATGACAATAGTCATTTCAATTGGTGGTAACTCTGAAATAAATGTGAATTTTTCAAAATTCCTAGTTCAAACTCTCTGTGGAGGAGACCTTACTTTATATAAGCAAAATATTGTTATTATCGAAGCATTTTTTCATAAAAGGGGAACCTTTTGAAAAAAAGGTTATTCTTAGTTAATTTTTCGCCAAAATATTGTATTTAAATAGTTTTTTGTCATAATGTCCTTACAACAATTTTATACATATATTTTATTCTAAGTGACACCGAATATCATGGAAATTATATATTGTTGCGTTTTCGGGGGTTCGAAATGATTGAAGCCGAAGAGCGGGATCCAAAACAATTTTATTCTTGGCCAAAACAGTCCTCCACAAATTGTAGAACAGTTCGAGAAAGTCACGTACAATCGATGAAAATACTGATAACACAGATGTAATACACTAACAAAAGCAATAGTAAACACTCAGCACAAAAAAATAATAACTCAATAAAAACAATAGCACACGCACTATGCAATCGTCTCTCTCTCTCAAGCACAGAGAAGTATCACTTGCATGAAAGCTGAGATCTGACTGACTGACTAGCCGGCCCGGGCCTTTTTATACCTTTCGGTCAGAAACCTCTTGCACTTGCCAGAATAATCGAGAAATAGAAAGGTCTAGCAAAATCCGGAACGTACGAGAAAAGCTCAATACAGTAATACATTCGATACAATAGTGTTACAATACCGCGATAGGGTTGCCAGACAGGGTTATTAGGAGCAGGGTTGCCATGGTCGTCAAGCTTATCGCCCACATTTGGCGATATATCGCCAAATTTGGCGCCAAAATTAAGTCGCCAAATCCGTCGCCAACTTGGCGCTAGCTGCAATATTTGGCGAGTTTACCATTTAAACCAATGTTAAAGCATGGGGGCCGTGCAATGCAGTGGAAATGATATTACAGGTAAACAGGGTTGAAATCACATTAGATACGACAAATTAAACTGTAAAAATGAACACAAATGAGTAGAAACAATTAGAATAAGACTAAATTCGTAACAATATTTATGCGCTTTTTTAAAATCACGGTCCCGATTCGGATACCTTAAATCAAAGTCTACATTTAGAAGATAATTTTTACATGCAAGAAAACATACACTTAAATGATAGCATGTATTACATCTTAACAATTGCAATGACGCATTAACGACGCTTAACAATCGCAATGACGCATTAACGACGCTTAATAATCGCAATGAGGCATTAATTACCCTTAACAATTCACGATTTATTTCTTGAGGCATCATTGCTCTTTTTCTAAATAAGAAGCAATAGTAAATGAAAACTTTTGGCTGAAATAAACACTAAACAGCAGCATAGAAAAAGACTTCCTAACTTCAGAGAGTGATATTTAAATTGCTTAGAAAAAATATTCTTTGACTCTATTTACTCCTCTTATCAGGATGCACGGTTATTCTATTCCGATAGTAATTGCAACAAAAATGAGAGTTTCCTGGGAAATAAACATACTACAAGTTGTCCTCCTCACAAGAACCGGAATTGCATTCTTCTAATGTCGCCAAAGGTAGAAACAAAACCAAAATAAGATTCTTATCCCTCTGGGAATATTCAAGTCGGCAGGATAGAAAGTATTTTAGGTGTAATCGAAAAAAAAAAAAAATGGTCTACGAATGCGTAAAAGAGTATTCTTCTGTTTATTTTTAGGATGAGGTTTATATTGTCTAAAAAGAACTTCGTATTTACGGGAGTGATTAAATAATTTTATAGGGTATAATTTTGTTTCTGCCGTATCACTGATAATAGATAACATTAATTTGAAAAAGAGCTTCATAAAAAAAGTAGTAATCAAAATTTTATTTGTTTAAATTTAGTTTTCTTTTGATTATTAGTTTTATATAATAACTGGAGGACCCGACAGACATTGTCCTGTACACATCTTAAATTTAAAAATTCCAAATTTTTATGAATAAGCTTTAACAATCTGGACCGTTTTGAGTAAAATTTGTATTAAAAAGTTATTACAATGTCTAACGTCATTACATGTACGGTTATCACAATTCAATCAATCAATAGCGTGTGAGTATGTGTATACTATGAGCGAAGTTAAATGTAAAGGATGTGTGAATAAAAACTTAAACTTGTTTTAATTAAAGGTGAACAAGTTGAGACTCAAACTATTTTATAGCAGGCATATTTATTAAATTGAGACTCAAACTATTTTATAACAGATATATTTATTAAATTGTACATAAACTTAATTTATTCTGCCAATAGATGTACAATATTTTTGGTTAATCCTTGAGGGGTATTAACAAATAAATTCGATGGTTTTCCAACTCTGGAATACGCAACATAAAATTGACAGTGAGAAAAGCAAGGATTTTTTAAAATTTAAGCCACAAATATTCATTGTTTGACATTGTGACTTATTAATAGTCATAGCAAAGACAAAGCGAATTGGAAATTGTAAATGTTTGAATGGAATAGGTGAATCTGAAGGAATCATTGGGATCCGTGGTAGAGAAGTACAACTTCCCCTTGAAATTTTCCAATTAAAATAGTGGTTTCAAGAATGTTGCCCATGATTTTTTATGACAAATCGCATGTCATTACACAATTTCGGTGCGTTCAAATTTCGAAGCAAAAATATGGGCAAGCAAAATTATGTGGTGGCATTCCCGGTAAATCCAGTGAATTTAAAAACTCTGCAGGATAATTGACTACTTCATCAGGATCATCAACAGTGTCAATCGATTTGAATGTAATTTCATTACCAGGCAACGACTGTTGTATTTTGAAATTGATGGCGTCAACATCCAAATTTTTTGCCACTAAAATAACTCTCTCGCGTAGCCATGCATGATCAGTATAAAAATATTAATTAAAAACCCTAAAACGCGTGAATCATCTGCATTTTCGTAACAATAAAGACCGGGTTTGGCCAGTTTGGCTGAAAATCAATTTTCGACGCCAACTTACGTCTTTTTCAATTCCTACTATTAGCTCACGATCTCTATTTATATTTTATTTGTTTGTTTGTTTATTTATTTATTTTGGTGGAATTTTCAATCGTTAATAACATGCCTTTTAAAGCGCTCAATTGAGCTGAAATGTAATGTACATGATTATTTAGGATGACAATACAATAATTTAATTATAATTAATAAAAATTAATTGATTAAAACTAATTATTTAAAAAATTACAAGTACAGCCACGTTGGCGACATAGCGACCCTTTTGGCGACTTGTGTCAGAACTTGAAAAGGTTTTTTTCTCACGTGTTAAGACATTCAGTTGAAAGGAAATTTTATATACACGATTGTTTTGGATGACAAAACGATAATTTAATCATAATTAATAAAAATTAATTACCATTTAATGTTGTGATTCTGTCATATGTATATACATATTTATATTAATTGCAACTATTTAATAAAAAGTAGCAAAAATAAATTTTCCTTGGTTGATCTAAGTAGGAATTGATTTAATTTTTTTTATATTACTTGTTTATAACAATGGCGTTGTTACAACAATGCAGGTGAATGTTGAGTTTTATTTTTTTAATGTTTTTTATTAATATATTTTTAACTAATTGCGATATCGGACCGAATTGTGAATCTAAACCATTCTCGAATTTACTTGAACCCACACAAAAATTTCATCGAAATCGGCCCAGGCCCTTAGGAGGAATTTAGTGACATACACATGCACAGAAGATTTTTATATATAAAAATATACAGTTAAGTTATATGTGCGATAGATCAAAATTGAAGTAATTTTGCTATAAACCCTATTCGCTACAATATACAATGTTCTAGTAAAATAATTGAGGATATAATTATATTTATCAATAAATTGAAATCAATTATTTGTTTGGCCAGAAATATTTACTTTCAGATTGTACCAATTATTAGCATCACAGACAGATTTTTGAATTTAAATTAGATAATTCAAATATCCGTTTTTAAAGGTATCGATTTTATCTAGGAAATAGATTTCAGTCATATTTTTTGAATTTCTTTTCATTCAAATAATCCTCACAAAGAATTCAACATTCATATAATTTAATAAGAATATATTTATACATATTTTTTGTACTCATAAACTTTTCCGTATTTTTATATAATATTTATTTTATACTATTTTTCAAGGGACGGTGCTTTATATATATCTTAAGGATACTTCTAAAATTGGATTTCTACGATAACATTGTCCGTATAATTTATCTTGTTTCATATTTTTAACAAAATGTTAAAGAATTAGGAACATAATTATATGGAATTCAGAGATTTTTTTTGCATTTAAAAAAGGTTCAAAAATTATTAAAAAGTGTTCTTTAAATATTTTAGGTGTTTTTTTTCTTTGTCGAGCTGTATGATTTAGCTGAATTGATTTCCAAAAATGCCATATGAAACAACAATAATATATTGGAAATATTTCTAATGTACGATCTCAACATAAATAGGTGTTTCGTATTAATCATTTATTTCTAATGGGTTGAGGACTGGTGTTTTACCATTGCAGACATCTAGTACATTTCCCGGAATCTGGTATCTTTTTAGTGCGGCACCATATAGGCGGATACCTATCAATTATTGATTATTTCTTGATAACCAAGCCATCTAAACTATGTTATCAGAATCCTATATATGAAGATGAAAACAGTTCTGAGCCACTCTCCAGAAAATTAAAAACTGTCAATAGTGGTTTTATTAAGTTATGTAAGATCTAATTTAAATGAAGTATTCTTAACGTATTTATATTTTATATTTTTTTTCTGTTATCTGCAAAAAGTGTTCTAAATATACCATTTCCCCCTTTTATGTTTAATGTGAAGTTTCAAATAATGTTATTCGTATAGTAAGAAGTTTCTGTCGAAACAACTAACAAAGCTAAATGTATACTTACTATGTATTGGTATATCATTTACCTTTTGTAAATTGTACTTTAAAGAATATAATAACAAGATTTTCTAACATTAAACTAAACAATTACTATCAATGAATATGCTATTTTTTCACTGTGTTTTTCAATTATATATTCTGCCTTTCTAACAATTTTTCATCAGATTTGTTAATGTTATTTTTCCAATATCTTGCTTTTTAGTACATAAAAACCAATGCATATCTATTTCACACTGTCGTTCGTCATTATATAATGCATTTTTTGAATTCCTACTATTAGTCCACTCTCTCTCCCTATATATATATATATATATAATCCAATATAAGAATTTTTAATATATAATCATATACATATACATACACATATATATAAATTTATACACACATATACATATACATATAAACAAAAATATAAAAATAATCATATAGTTATAAACCTAAGATAACTAAAAGTAGGAAGTAGGCACACAGTATAAAGACAAATTCCTGGCCTTAGGAACCAGGATTGCAGGTTTAAACAAGTTTTGCGGCGCCAACCTTCACCTGTAATTTGTCATACTATGTACCAAGAGGAAAGGAAAGAGTTCTATACGTAAAATTTAAATATTAAGTCATTAAACAAGAATATATGAACATAAACATAACCTACTAAAACGGATTTGTAACGATGGCCAAGAGTGCATTATCGTGTTCCCGCCAAATAGGGAGAGCAGAACCGCATAAAGTTACTTGCGATACGATATAAGAAACGATTAATTGCGATACGATATACGATAATAAGAAAGATATATATATATACTTTTAAAATATCATAAAAATAAAAATAAAAATCATAAAATTAGCGTAAATTATAAAGAAACTCTGAAAAATATATATTAAAGATTTAAAAAAAAAGCAAGCATGTGGCGCCATCTATTTAATAATTGTAGGATATATATATATATATATATATAGTTCAAATTTTGAATCATTAATAAAATATTTTCTGTTTATCCATTCAAGTACAAATACCTTTTTTTAACCTTGTAGTGGATGACACTTGTCGTTAATACAGTTTTTTCACATATTAATTCATTTTTAAAAATAAATAAACAGTAACAAACAAAAATAGTTGTCCAACAGCATGCATCGTAAGGAAAATGATTCGTTGAGTCCTCTTAGCGAAATGGATAGCGAATTGGACTTCTAATCCTAAGGTAGTGGGTTCGAATCCCTCCTGGGATGGCCTAATTTCCTAGAATGAGATTTCCTTTGTACTATATCATTTTATTAGAATAATTAAATTTAATTAATGAATAAACAGAAGCAAAACAATGTCTAACACCATATGTGATTAGGAAAATGGAAAATCCGTTTCTATTTTGTCACTTAATATTGTGATTCTGCCATATATATATATGTTACCATTAAAGTGTATAATTCAGTTATTTCATAGAACATAAAAGAACTAGGTATTCCATAAAATAACTAAGGATAGGTAGTTAAAGTAAAAAATAAATGAATTCAAAGATATTATTTAAATTAATTGATTATAAATTGCTATATATATATATATATATATATATATATATATATATATATATATATATATATATATATATAAAATTTCTCGAAAAATACATTTTATACCTTTTGCGAATGAATAATTTGATAAATAATAAGGGAAATCAAAGATAATATAATTTATTATATTGCTCATATTGCTTTTAGTTAAACAGAAAGGTGGAAAAAGAATATATGTGGCAAAAGTAGGTTCTATTTAAATATTATCTACACAAATACATGCTGGGAAGAAAAACTGTTGCTTCATAAGAACATTGTGTGTATACATTTTACAACAAAAATGTAAGAGAATATTAATTAAAATTTTATGAGATACCTTTATTTTACTTTTCATTATTTATTATAGCAAGGATTGCTGTGAAGACACTTTGGATTTAACTGCTTATTATTTTTGAAACAAGCACAATGTTTATTATATATTACACATTTTTTTTATACGAGCACTTTTTAAAACCTTGTCTAGCACCGCAACTTCGAGCTGTTGCAACAGATCGAAGCGTTGTGACAATATTTAGGGCTTCTCCAATAGAAATTAATTCTTGCTAACATATACTGAACTGATATCTAGAGTATAATTGTTTTATTCCGCCTTATCGGAAAAATTCTTCCCAAAGTAGCTAGAACCAGTTCAGAGAACTTTCGAATGTCGTATTTCAGAATTTAACGATCAAGTAATTGTTATTCTATAGAATACCTAGTTAATTTGTAGAATTCAACAATTATATATATTTTAACTGACTGTTCTAGTTATTTCAAGAAATACCTAGTTATTCTATGAAGTAACGGATTTTGCACTTTAAAAGTATCATATGCATATTTATATTAATTGTAACTGTATAATAAAAGGTAACTAAAATATAAATTTTTCTTTATTGACGTAAGTAGGAATTGACTTAATTTTGTATCACGTTACTTGTTAAACGTAGCAGAGTGAAAATATTTCAACCCCTTATATTCCAAGAAACATGTCTCTGAAAAAATGAATACGACTAATAATTTTGGAAAGAAAAAATAAATACATATAAAAGAACATATTTTTGTTTCTCTTTTTAAGGCGGCAAAACTTTTTATGTGAGCAATATTCATCGAAATTTTATTCTATTTTTATTTTCAGTTGAAATAATATTCTAACGAATTCACAATTCCCAGCCAACTTATTGAATACTTGGGGCTATTTTCTCTTCTGAAAACCTTTTTTACAATGTTGGCATACCTCTTTGGAATTGTTTGTATTTTTGGTCCTGATTGAATCAGTCTCATCCTATTGAAGAAAATGCAAGTAATGTATCCTAGTGTACATACAAATTATATGAAATAACTTTCATTCAATAATAGGACGAAAGCTTTTTCAATTCTCATTATTCTATAGTCTTATTTTTGTAATTTAACACAAAAAGTCGGATTTTTGAAAGTTAGATATAAAAGAAAATGCTACATATTATCCTCTTTTTAAGAAGTATCGTGAAAGATTTTTTCGTACAGAAACTCTTACAAATTATTACAAATATTACAAAATCAGTAGGTTACGCATAGTTATTTAACAAATTTAGAAATGACTACACATATTTAACTGTATGCTTTTGAGATGTAAATATCTTATTAAATTATAAATAAATGCTGATGTAACTTTAGCGCAGAATATGAAATAAATACATGCTATGTTTTTTTCTTTCAATTTAATCACAAATGAATGTTTTAACGATTTATGTGTAAAAAGATTCCTTTATTGCAAGGAAATTTTTTACACACCTTTTGCGTGATTTTTGTATCATCAAAAAAGCCTAATTCAATATCAAGACAGCTTAGACAAGGAAAAGAAATATCATTTTGCTAAAACCCATTTCAGGAAGTTTTTAATACTCATAACGTTATTTGGTTCTTTGAACCTAGTTAATTTTTATAATAAAACTTTAAGAATATACGAGTATTCATGACTTAATTGTTTATTATGACTAATATAAACGTTAATGTGTGTGTGTGTGATTTAATAAATGAGGTATGCATATTGTAATGTTCAAAGTAGTAGCAAAGGCTAATTAAATTTTATGGAATCATTTATTTTAAAAAATGTAGGTTGAGTTTTCGTGTTTTGAGTTCAAAATATTTTAACCTCAAAAATTTATTTTAAACTTAAAACCTAGAAAGTTTCAGAAGTGCTATATCGTAAAACGACAGACTTATCAATCTATAATATAAAATAAATCTATCCTTAAGCAATATTATCAATGAGAAGTTATTACTGAAAATATTTATATAATTTCATGTTAACTTACAATATCTTTACTCAATTTAATTTACAATTAAATATTCGTCACAAAATTAAAAAATTCAAATGATTACGAAGTTGTAATATAAAGGAAATGGTGAAATAGAAATTGAATAAGTTAAACAAAATGAATATATGTGATGTAATAAGAAAGATTGCGTCTTTAAAATGAAATAGAATAGTAGTTTTCATAAATAAAACTATGTGTACTCTCTTTATAAAAACATTTCCGCTTTCAAGAAAAGTTTCTACAGCGTTTTTTTTTAAAAATTTGTATATTTCTATTTAAGGTAAATCATAGGTTACCTTATGCATTGTGGATAATTCCTCAACGTCAAGTTATCGTGTGCATATTTTTGGTAGTACCAGTAATAGCACTAAATATTATGTATTGTTAAATAATAGTATATTGCAAGGTTTTGCACAATATTCAAGAAAAAAACTGCAAAATGGCAGTACTTTTTCATAACCCAATGCAATAAGCTCCTAACTATCCAAATACAGCTCCAGGAGGGATAAGAGATATCAAACTTAATTTTTTTTTAGGCAGATAAAACTCTGTTCAAAGATGAAGTACAGAAAATTAAAGTTTTTTGTACGCTGAGTAAGATTATGAAATCAGTATTGATTGCTGCGTCAATTGCTAACAATAAACACTGTTACAATAATCCTCATCTAATAAAAGAAGCTTCGGATGCCTAGCTGGAGTATAGTAGACTATGTTACTTTTACACATTGCCAAGATTGATCTAGTGTTGAAAGTATGGTATAGACCAAATCAGTTGTTTTGCAATCATCGACAAGATGAGTTCGACGGATAAAAGATACAGAGAATCAGCATGTCAAGAAAGTAATGTTATCTGGAGAGTAAAGAAGATATCTCTGGAATATATTATATGTCATGTATGATCACTCATTATTTTGTTGGGGAATGTGGTCGCAAGGTAGCTCGAAGGTAAGGGAAGACAATACGCTCCAAACTCTCAGTGATGAAGCGCTTGCTGGTTATTGTATTGTCAATACAGATTACGGAGTATGAGAGTGGAATTTAATATCTCAACCCGAAATCACAATACAGGATAAATGACCTTCCCGTAGATGCATAAAGCAATGTTTAAGCAACCTGTTTCCCAAGTGTCTTCAAATTCCGGTTCGACCATCATCAACAGTCAAAAGGGTGATTTTTATTTTTAAACAGGGTTAAGCCATGCAGATGCAATTGAGTACATCTGCATTTCAATGTTCTGTTGAGAACATGGGTTATCAATCTTAGTAATGGATGCCAATTTCTAAGGGGTGTGATCTGTATTCTCTTCAAATATAAATTCTGTCGTGTTTAAACTCCGAAGCATGTTTAAATATTGCTCTTATTCTTCTATGAAGCATATTGAAACTGCTGACACAAATGACCAGACGTACGAGTAATTTCAGTGCTTCAAAATGGTATTCAAGTCTCCCTATATAATACTCTCAGTTGTAGCATTGCGGGCGCATGTGTGCGTATTGTTTTTTATCCAATCTTGACATAGGCAAGAAGAACATTTCACGTGGTTTGAATGCTTTCTTCAGGATTGTATTATGGGTATTCAGTACTATACAAGAAAATAATAAATGTATACAAACGGAAAGAATTTTGAAATTCAAGAGATCTAGCGCGATAAAAAAATACTAAATCTTCCTCGTTCTGTTTTTGTTTTTTTAATGTAGAATATGTGATATTTTATGATATATGTATTGGGTTGGACAACATGATTAAAATATCATTATATAACAAAATACACCAGGAACTGATATATCTTTATATCGTGTACAGAAGAATGGAAGCTTAAAAGTTTTATTCCTTTCACCTAAATCTTCAATCATGAGGAATGCACTAAAACAGGGGGTTGAGATATTTTGTCCTACTTTATTAAACTTCAAATTACTTCTAACATAGTATTTTAAACAGCATGTATCTAATTACTACGTGAAATCTTTCTAAAAATGACACGGATTTTTTTTATTATATTTGAATCAAATTAAGGTAAAATAATGCTCCTCATTGAAACAATAAAGAATATTGTTGTCGTTCGTGATGCATTTCAAGAACTACATTTATGTTTCCCCCATATTCTTACACATTTCAGCAAGTAAATATGAAATAGTAGAAAATTGACCCACATTTATCAAGTCGGGTATAGTGACAGAAAAATATAGAACAAAAAGAGAATGAAGTCTGCAAGCATCATTTATCATGAATCTCTAAGCTGACTAAAATTATTATTATTTGATGAAAAATATTTTGAATGTGTGCTTGCGTAAATGTATTCCTATGAACTATAATTTTTTATTGGCGAGAATGGTGGATGATAAAATCTGTGTGTTTTCATATAAGAATGAATAAAATATGTAAGGTATTTTTTCTAACGCTCATGATCGTACATGATTAATAAAAAAAAATTCAAAACATCCAATTAGTGTAAAAAGTATTTGATATCTTTTTACCCTAAAAAGTCCATTGGTGCCAATTGGACACCGTAGTTTGTTCAGTTTGTTCTCCTTTCTCCATTTTTGAAGAAAATATGAAAAATTTTCGTGACTTAATTATTTTTCCAGGTAATTACTCAGTTTTGTTGTTCTAAGTTTATTAGGAAAGATTTTACAACTAAATATCCCTGGAACGTCCGCTGGTGTCATTTCGATACCAATCAATTTATCATCCTAAATAGCTGTCGTTCATCATTACCATTAGTATAACAAACTTCCCAAAGTACAATCGCACATTTAATTGACCTAAAACGATAGACAGTGGAAAAGGTCTAAGCCTTGATAAAATTGCTAATTTGTTGAGAGAGCTTTCTGAGAATGTATCGGATGGTGGTGAACTGTCTTGTTGTAATTTAGATTCCGATGAAGCCATAAGATTGAGTGAAAGTGACTGCGAAGAATCTGTAGTATAATTGATAATATTCCAGTAAATCCTCATATATATATATATATATATATATATATATATATATATATATATATATATATATATATATATACGCATAATAATAATGTTCCTGGTAGATTTACGACTCGAAATGTATAGCGGCAAAGCATTGGTCCAACATGCTTCGCGAAACGCAATGTCAACGTCAGTTTTGTATCATATAAAGGGTCATAAAAAAGTTGATTACATGAAAAAACATTAAAAAGTCTTAAAACTAAGCTCTACTAAAGAGTAGTCCTGCAATCATTTAGTTAAAACAATTATTTTACATATGTTATATCACGGTGTCGAAAAGACACCGGTGAACGTTTAATGGTAATCGAAATCCTAAACGTTCTAATGTTAAAAAACTCATAAGTAAAAAATTTAATTCCTCAATATAAGTATACACATGTTAGCATTTGGAAGTTCGAATAAAAAACTAATCAGTATGATAATGCAAGTAATTGTACGGAAATGCTATAGCTTAGCTCATTTAGATCTTTCTTAGAAACAAAATACAAAATATAAGACTTAACGAGATCCATTTCATCCTACTTCCTAGATAGTTAAAAAAAAGCATTTGACATTCATTATCCCATACAATACCGGATTATCCTTAAAACTGTTAGATAAATTCGCCACATTGACATTTAAACGGTTTTTGTTCAATTTCAGAGACTTATTTGATAAAAATGTGAAACATCTGACTCATTATTTAAGAGTCAGATCATTAAACATTCTCTAATTTCAACATTTATTCTAGTCATTTTCATATATGTATGCAACATCAGACTCATTAAAAACAGTTTATTTGCAAGATCTAGGACATGTCCCTTTTTCAGCTCAAGGTATATTAAAAAGTAATCTAGAACCGGTCATTTTTCTCAAGCAAATTTGCATTACGTTGAAGATTAATTATAGGTATCGAAACACATTAGTGATTTCTTTTGATGGCCAGTAATTAAAAAACGTTTCGTTTTATTCAATATAACTGACACTTTGATCCAAAGACAATTTTCTCAGTGTAAAAATTAAAATGGTAATAAGATTTTAATATTCTTTTCTGAGTAGATCCGATTAACTAGTGCAGAAGAAAGAAAATAGTATATTATTTAGAGGTTGAAGAGACTAAGATTATTTTTTTTTTTACATTTTACAATATATTTTCAAATGAAGTTTCCATCCCTGAAATTGTTACCTGAAATTTGCAGGTAACGTGTGGTTTGACTTTGTAGGGAAGCACACATCAGTTGTATTTTTAAGTTTATTAGTTGGTAGCCTACATCTCTGGAAATCGGCTGATTCCATAAAGAAAAATACATGCATATATTAAAAGCCTCTGACGTCAGACCAATGAAAAATGAACACAGTTTGCAATGACGTCAGATACGGTTAGCAGTTAACACAGATAAATCTGCATGACGAAAGGAGCAAATCCCAACAAGCAACAATCCCTCAGGGGGCTCACCTTCTTTAGGTGAGTACGGGTTTCACGCTCCCGAGGTGCCCTAGTGATCTTTTCCTTCTCCCTAGGGGTTTACTGTCTTTGGTAAACACGGGCTTCACGAACCCGGGGAACCCTAGTGATCCTTCTCTATTTTCGGCCCTCTTTCTTGCCATTCAAATTTCCCTCTTTTCTTCATTTCATGCCGAGACCACAGACAAATATTTCAAATTTACAATTTGAATTGGTTTATTCTATAGAAAAAACTTGCTTTTTATTATTAACATATTATGATTTACATTTTGTATTGCGTTATTTAGTTTCTTTTTCGTATATATTACTTTAAAAATTTTGATTGTGTTGCCTTATTTGTTTTCGACTAACACCGTTTTTAATATGGTTTTAATATTTTAACAAACGTGTGGCGCAGTATAGCCAAATTTGTCTCTTGCGCCATAAAACCCAACAATCACTCACTCACTCACCCAACAAGCAACAAAGTCTTGCAGATTTCACATTCATACTTCAAAAGAACAAAAATTACACACTACCAAACATTTCATTACAAAATTTCCCTATAGCCTCCTTAGATAAGGGTTTAGTTAAAATATCAGCAATATTATTTTTAGTATTAATATACTTTATTTCAAAAAACTGACTATCTACTAAATTTCTCAAAATATGAAATCGGACGTCAATATGTTTTGTCCGATGGTTTTCAACAGGCGTACGGGAGAAATTTATAGCGGCTTGATTATCACAATAAATAACTGGTAGTTCAGAATAGTTTAATATTAGCATCAAATTACATTCATTAATTACATTTTGTATCCAAATAATTTCTTTTGCAGCTTCCGTTAAAGATATACACTGCTGGACAATTGCTAAGGACGGATCACAAATTGCTATGTAGCATAACATTAAGCGAGACATGAGGCCTAGTAGGATAAAATATAGTTGCCACACAGTTCAGACATTAGAATAAAGAATATTTATTGTTCTGGAAAGTACAAAAGCTGTGAAACATCTGAAAGAAAAAGAAATGTTCATTTGATCTGCGTACGGAGAAATGGAACAATGCATCTAAAAGTCAGCAGGCACCTTAAAGAAAGGTATCAGTACGGGATATGTCCACCGTGGAGTGTGATGCAAGATTCCCCACGTCGTACCATACTTTGCACAACATTATGCAGCAGCTGTTGAGGCAATTTATCCCACCACTCAGTGAGTGCACGGACGAAGGTGTTCTTGTTTGTCGGAGGATAGTTTCGACCAGCAACTTGACTCCCTAAAGCATCCCACACATTTTCAATGGGGCTTAGATCTGTAGAACGCGCTGGCCATACGAGACGTTGAATACCCTCGCTGTCCAGACAATCCTGAACAGCGAGTGTTCGATGACATGTTGCGTTGTCGTCCATAAAAACAAATTTATCACCGACAGCACCACGGAAAAGACGAACATGAGGAAGTAGAACTTCATCAATGTATCTTTGGCCCGTCATAGTCCCATTCTCAACCACATGTAGGCGCGTGCGGCCATTGATCATGATGCCGGCCCACACCATGATACTGCATGTCGGATATCGGTCCTTTTCCTGGATATTTTCTGGACGATAAGCAGTACCACTTTCGCGCCAGATCAGTTGGCGTCTACAATCCGATGACAGACTGAACCTACTCTCATCTGAGAATAGTACGCATGCCCAGTCCTGTTCAGTCCAACTGTGATGCTCACGACACCATTGCAAACGGGCACTACGGTGCTGTCTGGTCAATGGGACACACACAACAGGTATGCATGCGTATAGTCCTCCTCCCCTCAAACGTCTGGCAACAGTTTTTCGGAAGATCTGCTTTCCTGAGGCAGCAAGAAACTGATTTGCCACCTGCTGAGCTGTGGTGCGCCTGTTCCTTTTTGCTGATAGGACGATATATCTGTCTTCTGCAGGCGTCGTACTTCTAACACGGCCTCCCCCGTGCCGTCTACTACACATTTCAGTAGTTTTAATTGACTTCCACAGCCGTGAAACAACGCTGTGAGCGATGTCGAACTCTCTGGCAACATCTGTTATTTTTCTCCCTTCTTCGATCTTTTCAATAATTCGGCCACGCATAAAATCATCTATGTGATGTCGGGAAGACATGCCGAAAATTTTAAGTTCGTCTATTAAATCTTTCCTGTAAAACTTTGACTTGAAACAACAACTGTCCACACGCGTCAAAACCTTTACAGCTCTTATGAACGCTATCACGTGATGAACAGACGTGGAAAAAATGTGCATACTCATACTTCTTCTTACTAATATCCCGCATTTATTCTAATTTTCCACATTTTGCTTCATTTCATTTATGTGGTTGCTGTGAATGATAGTGTTATCCGTCCTTAGCAATTGTTCAGCAGTGTATATTCCGCTTCCAAAGTGGAAAGACTAACACTTTTTGTTTAAGGGGAACTGGTACCCTTTGAGCAAATTTATTTACGTATTTAAAAATTATATTTTAGCATTTTATACAATGTTTCTATTCAAGAAAATGATACCAGTTGAAAAGTTTCCTATATTATTCACACAATTTTAAAAATTTAAATTTTTCGAAGAAAATTGGGAAAATTTTAAAATTCTACTCCTTTTGTAAAAATTAACTTTTTCACCTGAAACTTTTTTATAATATTCTTATAAATGTTCTAAGCAACTTTAGGGATTGATTTTAGAATAACTGTATTCGTTTTCGAGAAAAAAAAATAAAATGTTGATATACAGGCTAAAAATCAATGCAAAAGCCAACATGTCTTACAGTTTATTTTTTTTTAAAAAAAGTATTTAGTTTATAGCAAAACGGATCCCTAATTTTATTATATGCTTTATTTTAGCACGCAGGGAAAAAATTGAAGTCATTGGTAAATAATTGTTGTAGGAGTAGCATTTTGAATGCACTAAGGTTTCGAAAAACACAAACTGAGAAAAACTACTTTAAAGTTAATAATTCAGAAAAAATAATTATTATAAGCTTAATTTAACTTAAAATACCACTTTAAGATATTAGTTATACATTTTTCTTTTAAATAATTGCATTTTCATATTTTTTCAACCCACACATTTTTATAAATGATCAACTTTTAGAGAGTACTAATTGCGCAAGAAAATTCAAGAAAAACGTTAAAATTTTTTTTTTCTCTCACGACAGAAATTTTAGCTGTTTTTCTTCTTATATTATTAAAGTATTACATTTGTATGAAAAATATATCAGGAATAAGAACTGAAATTATAAAATTATTACTATAAAATGCCTTAATTTAAAAATTTTACATGCACATATTTCACAAAGAAAAAAATGATGGTATGTATTGCCTTGGAAATATTCTTTTTTATATATTGCACTTTCTTTTTTAAATGTTATTATTCCTCCTTATAAATTAGATTTTTTTTATCAAGCTTTTTTTCTAAAAATGGGGCGTGGCTGAATTGCCTAATTTTTTTTCAAATGAAGTTTTATTCAACTTCTAACTTTCCGACCTGCACAAGTGATATATCAATCGAAAGATAATATTACAAAGAATAAGATTAAATGAAAATAAAAAAGAACGATAGGTCTGTGATTTTTGGGGTACCAAGTCTGCTTAAATGTACGCCAGAAAACACAATTTAACAATCTGAATCAGAAACACAATTTAACTTTAATCTCTCAACATGAGATAAATTTAGTTTTAAATCTCTCGTGTCACTTAAATATCCTAATAATTTCAGTAAAATATTCTAATGTTTTATTCCGGGATATTCTTGAAATTGGGAAATGATGTTAACAGCATAACTGATAATAGGCCTGGTTCGATTTGCAATAAATGACAAGCAAACTTAAAGATTTCTATAAGGAAATTAAGACGGTTCTTCTACTTCTATAGTATTTGATGGACAGTCTAATTTAGATAGATCTGATCCTTTTGCAATAGGAATTGAAGCATGGGGAAAATTATATTTAGAAAATACTTTACAAATTTTATCAATGTATTGTTTCTGGTGAATAAAATACTGTCCATTTATATCAGAAAATTCAATACCAACTAACTTCTTAATTTTCCCCAACACTTTTAAATCAAATTTACTTTGTAACAAAGATACAACATTATCAATATCATCTTGTGATTTTTCAAATATTACAATGTCATCAATATATACTATCAAAAGAACATTTTCCTTATAAATATAAACACAATTGCACCAATTTAGTTTAACAAAATCTAAATTTTCAAGGGCGTTATCAAATTCATAATACCATTATCTGCCACTTTGATGCAATCCGTATGTTGCCCTTTTCAAAAGACAAACATGGTTAATTTTATTCAAGCTTTCAAAACCTTGAGGTTGTCTCATATATACGCGTCCATTCAAATTAGCATATAAATAAGCACATTTTATATCCAATTGACAATGAGTCAATTTTAACAGGCATACAAATAAGACAAAAAACAATCTAACAAAAGAAAAATTTATCACGGGACTAAACGTTTCATCATAAGATTCTCCCTTTTGTTGATTATGCCCCTGCACAACCAATCTAGCTTTGTACCTACAAATTTCGCCTTTGCTATCAGTTTTAAGCGTATAAACCCATCTACATCCTAGAACTTTGGAATCTTGAGGGGCTGGAACTAATTCCCATACATCTCTTTCTTTCATTACTTTAATTTTCTCTTTCATTGCATCTTGCCATTTATCAGACTGAGGAGAGTTTTTAGCATCTTTAAAATGTCTAGGGATCAAAACTTCAATATTCGAAGCTTCAGGACGATTAGCTTTATGATCCACAGTTGAATTCAAGTCAAATAAACTTTTATCATATAGTATATCATTATCTTTACAATATTTTTCTAAATCATTAAATGACCTTAATCTAACATCTTTATCTTTAATACAATAATAAATATCATACCTTTAACCGTTTTGACGCAAGATTACTTCTCTATAAAAAGAAATTGAACTGCCGAATTTTAAATTAGATGCGTTTTCCACTGGATCGTTTACTCTTGAGCTATCACCAACTACAGCTTTACCCGATTCGTCAGGATCATCATAACTAAATGTGTTAAAAGTATTATTAAATTTAAATTCCATCCATTCCGTTTTCCTACTATTAGGGCTCGGGAAGTTTAAAATGCTGTTTGAAACTCTTTTAGAGTCATCAAAATGTACGTTGCAAGTTTCAATTAACTTCTTCTCATCCAGTAACCAAATACGGTATCATCTAATTGAACAAGTATAACCAAGCATTATCCGTGTTTTGCACGTAAATCTAATTTATTCCTGAGCTGCTTGGGCGTTCCCACATAAAAATGCCATCCAAATACCTTAAGATTTTATACAGTTGGCGTACGGCCAAAATAAAGCTCATACGGCGTTTTATCTTTAAATTTATGACCAATTCTATTTTTAACATAAGTAAAACAGACTAAAGCTTCTGCCCAAAAACATTTTTCAATTCCACTGGTGTTAAGCATAGCCTTGACACAATCCTTAGCAGTTACATTAAATCGTTCGGATACACCGTTTTTCTTAAGTGTGTAAGTATTTGTCCTCTCACATCTAATACCTAGTTCATTTAAATATTTCGAAAAATTTAAAATGACAAAATTCCATACCAGTGTCAAATCGTACACTTAATATTTTAAGATTCAAAACTCTTTCAGCATTCGCTTGAAAAGACTTAAAGTATTCACAAACTTGAGATTTTTCTTTAAGAGGAAAGCAGGTCTGGAAAAATCATCAGTGATGGACAGAAAATACTTAGCTCCACATTATGATACAACTGGAAAAGGACCACATACGTTCATGTGTACCAACTGTAAAGGTTTAGTACTTCTTATTCTACCAATAAGTTTAAAAGAGACACGTTTCGTTTTAGCTAAGTTACAACTTTCACAGTCTAATTTCTCATTCTTAAATTTAGGTAAACCATTTACTACCGAAACTTTACTAGTTTGGACTAAATAGTCAATAATTATATAACAAAATCGATTATGCCATATCACAATATTTCCAGAATAATGATTTTTTCCCTCTTTTACATTAGAAATTTCTACATTGTTATACACATCTTTAACATGATATTTGGGTTTTAAGAAATACAAGTCATTGAACCTTTTGGTAAAGAATAACTTCTCTACTTTGGGTGCAAAAAACCATAATATACCATTTTCACATTTGAATGTACAATTTACTTTCTCTAATAAAGGCGCTGATAACAGATTTCGTCTCAATTTAGGTGAAACCGTAACGTTTTTTAAAGTAATAGAATGCTCTCTTCCATTTAACTTTAAATAAAATTTAACAGTACCTATACCTTCTATTGGACTTTTTAATCCACCTACGGCTAACGACATAGTTTTACCCTCTATATTCTTTAAATCACTAAATAAATTTATATTATTGCAGAAATGTCGCGTAGCAGCAGTATCAATAATACAATTGCATTTATCAATTACTTCATTTACATTAGTCCCCGTAACAAAAGTTTCGTTTTTACCTTTTTCTTCAAAACAATCATTTTAATTAGATCTAATTTTGAGGAATTAGAATTTAAATATTTACAATGTCTCTTTAAATGCCCTTCTTGTTTACATAAATAGCAAAGCACTATTTTATCTTTAATTTTATATTTCTTAAATTTAGACTTATTTTCATCCGGTTTTGGTTTAAAATTTTCAGAAACATTATGTTGCTTAAATTTACTAGTAGCATAAGTGCTAACAGATTTATCAGTAAATTCTAACTTACTTAAATCATTTTTTAACTGATTTAACCGATTTTCTTCGGCAATTAATTCAATCTCAATTTTATCAAGTTAAAATTCCTCATCAGGCCAACGGTACAAAATTTGCACTATATCTTGAAATTCCGGAGATAGTGTCCTGATTGCTTGGAAAGCACAGTACATATCATTAAATGGATGTCCGACACCCTTTAATCGTTCAACAATCTTCCGAATTCTGGTTATAAATACAGCAATACTTTCTGTGTCTGGATTGAACTTGATAGAGAAAAACTCATCCAATAGTCGTATAACAGATGCTCTGGAAACTGGTTCAAACTGTTCCTTGAGAATAATCCAAGCTTTAGATGAACTTGTAGTCGAAGATATAAAAGTTCTGTATTGCTCGTCAATACCGTAGTATATTGTTGCTGGAGCTCTATCCTTTCGCTGTTTATACTCTGACTTGTCTCGTCTTTTGTTGCAGTACTCTCATCCAAAGGCAGTTCCGTTCGTTCTATAAATGACCAGCAACCTCGTTCCATAAGGAGGAATTTCGTATTCTCCTTCCACGAGTTTCAGTTCGACTTGTCAAGTAGTTGAATACGCTCTACACCAGCAGCCTCCATATTAAAAATTTGAAGCGGAAATTTATGACAGCCGGCCTCCGTCACAAAATCCTTTGTGAAGTTAGCATTCAAAGAATTCAGATGCAGACCTTTTTTTTTTTAAAACACAGAATCTTCAGGAGTCGGGTAAGGTCAAAATACTGGGCAGCACTGTTGGTTGGTTAAATGGGTCAAGATCTGAGCCCCTAACCTTTTTCTGTTACCTGAAATGTGCAGGTAACGTGTGTTTTGACACTGTAGGGAAGTACACAGTAGTTGTATTTTTAAGTTTATTAGCTGGTAGCATACATCTCTGGAAATCGGCTGATTCCATAAAGAAAAATACATGCATATATTAAAAGCCTCTGACGTCAGGACCAATGAAAAACAAACACAATTTGCAATGAAGTCACATACGGTTAGCAGTTAACACAGATAAATCTGCATGACGAAAGGAGAAAAGTCCAACAGAAATTATATATACGAATTCTGTTTTTTAAGTAAGGTTCATTTGTTTAAAAAAATAACGACAATATTTTGTTTCAAAAAACCTTTATTACAGGATTGTACATATTTTCTACATAGTTGCCGAGTTTATTGATGTATTTGTGATACCTTAGAATTAAGTTTTGAAAACCCTCTTCACAAAGAAGTCTGACACCTGGTTGGACAGCCATGATTTCACTGTCGATTTCACTTCTTCGTTGTCACTGAAACGCCTCCCGCCAAGAATGTGCTTGAGGTAACGGAAACGGTGAAAATCCCTCGGAGAATGGTCGGGGCTGAATGGTGTATGGACCAAAACCTCCCAACTAAAATATTCGATTAACTCCCTAGTCATACGAGTTGGCGAGACATTTAATCACTTTAAAGACTCACAGCAAATCTTACACGACTGCTACGGAGCTGGACATGGCGCATGTGTGTTCGCAAGGGATGCTGGTCTGTGACGCAGAAACTGGGTGCAGCGCACGTGCGAACTATGGAGATATACGCGCCGACGGACCTTATTTTAAAAATAGACCTCGTATATGTATATATGTATGTATAGATATGTATTTGAGACTGAAAAGACAACGATAATATTTTGCAAGAACTAATGTGTACGTATATATACACTGGTGTTTATCAAATTAATGGAATCAACTTATAATTATAAAACATACTTTATTAGTACGGTGTAGGGACCATCTTTAGCATTTAATACGCCTAGGAATCTATTCATACAATTACTGAGTAGTGCTTAGAGCAGTGATTCTCAACCTTTTTTTTTGTTGCGTCACATATTTAACGATTTCAAAATTTGGCGGCACACAAAGAAAAAGATAAAAATTATTTACTTACTACAACACACTGCATAAATAGTTTATGACAAAAATTTTAAACATACGAAATAAACTAATATATACTACAATAATAACTGAACGTTTATTAAGGGATTAATTACAAACTAATAATAAAAATATTTTTAATGCGAAATTTGAGCTTGATGTTTTTTGATAATTTCATTTGTATTTGGTCGTAAAAATGACAATGCTTCTCTCATATCGTCTTCTACATTTAACAATTTTGATCTTTTTTTAGTTTTAATCTTGGCTAATGCTTAAAATCCGAATTCACACAAATAAGATATGGAAAATTGTAATAATATGTTTAAAGCGTTTTTGGCTGTCATTGGATAATCGCATCTGATGTTAATCCAAAATGAATTAATTGATTCTTCTGAATGTTTTAAAATTAAATCTCGATTATTGGAAAGCAAAATGAGTTCTTCCTCTTCATTCAAAGTTAAGTCAAATACAGAAGTATACGTTATGAGAAATGGATTACGAACCCAATCAAATTTCTTAAGATCTAATTTTGGAAAATAATGAATAATTATCTCCTCTAATGTTGTCAAATGATCAACAACAATTAATTTAATAGTTTTATAACTGTCTTTAGGGACTGGCTCAAACTTTTCTAAATTGCCTTCCTGAGCTTTATTTTTCCATAAAGTTATTTGTTTTTTGAATCCCACCAGCTTATCGGTTGAGTTTAAGATATTTTCCTTAGGCCCTTGCATACTTGAATTAATGTTGTTAAAAATAACAAAAATGTATGATAAGTAAGCCAGTTTAGTACACCATATTTTATCTTCCAACAAATGAACAAATTCATGATTTTTATTTTCTTACAAAAATTATTTTCATTTCGTCTTTTAATTTCAGCACACGAGGTATAACTTTTCCTCTAGACAACCATCTTACTTCTGTATGGAGTAACAAGGATTCATACTTGGCTTCCATATCTTGGCATAATTTACTAAATAATCTACTTTTTAATGGTCTTGATTTGATATAATTAACCATTTTAACACATTGTTCCAGAACTATTTTCAAATCTGATGGCAAAAATTTTGTAACAAGTGCTTCTCGATGCAAAAAACAATGGGTGACTAATATATCCTCATTTAGTTCTTTAACATGTGCTACAAATCCTTTTAGATGTCCAGTCATAGCTGGAGCACAATCTGTGCAAATGCCAATACATAACTTCCAAGAAACTTTAATTTCTTCTAAATATGAACTAATTACTTGAAAAATATGTTTACCAGTTGTAAAATCAGGTAACTCCCGACAACATAAAAATTGATTAATTATATCATTTTCGTGAATAAATCTAACGAATGCAATTAATTGAGCATTTGATGTAATATCTGTTGTTTCGTCGACATGTAGAGCAAAATTCGAATTTACAAGAGTTTTTGCAGTATTTTGCTCAATATTTTCTGACATATCTTTAATTCTGCGATGGATTGTATCATTTGAAAGTGGTATTTTGCAAATATCAATATCAGCTGATCCACCAATCATTGTTTTTACAATTTTGCGACAAGCAGGTAATATAATTTCTTCAGCCAAATTGTGAGGTTTTAAGTTAACAGCAATCAATTCAGCTATTTCTAAAGAAGCTACTTGAGCCTTTTCAGACACACATACTTGTTTTTCAAAAACTTTTACTTGCTTAATTTTTGATGATAAATACCTTTTAAAGTAGCTTTTATCTTTTGTGTTGAAAGCGAAGGATGATTAGTCACCAAGTGACGTTGGAGTTTGCTAGGAACCATAGCACTATTTGATAATTTAAAACCACACATCCCACACTCGGGAATAACTATGTCATTTTCCATTGTAGAGGTAAATCCAAATTTCAAAAAATCATCATTATATTTCCGATGGACAACGTATTTTTTGAGCAAGAAGTATTTTTACTTGTGCCGGGGGTTGGCTCATTAACTTGGTCCCTAACGTTATCATTATCCCTATTATCATCATTAAACTTACTTCTTTTTAATTATTTATCCATTTTCAGAAGGATCTGCAAATAAATTAATGCAAAATATTACTACATGCAAATAAATTAATATTAAACCGAATCACATACATTTGCCAATTTTAACGAAAGGAAAAGTGCAGTAACTACTATGCAACACCTTGTGAATCCTAACTATCACTAAAACAACACGTTTTGTACGCTGAAGTGGCAAGTGTATGCCGACTTGAGACATATTCCTATTGCTATGCACGCCGCTTCATCATAATTTGGCACTAAGAAAAAACGCGTTGCAAAGCAAATAATAAAATAATTTATTTTTTTGTGGATTTAAATATATATTCATGTTAAAAATATTTTTCTTTTTAAATGATATAATTTAATAATATTAACATTGTTATATATTTGCAAAATTTGGCGGCACACAAAAGTGCCGCGGCACAGTGGTTGAGAATCACTGGCTTACAGGAATATTGTACTACTCTTCAAGGAGATATTGCGAAAGCTCTGGAAGAGATGCCGGTGGAGGATATTGACTCTGTATTGAGCACTTTAAAATAGACTATAACGGTTAAATTATATTGAGGTAGGGTTACTGAGAAAGCTAAGGTAAATGTCCTCGTTCATCTTCGTGTTCATAAAATCTTGATTGAACGAGTCACTCTGCATGGATAGGTGCATTATCATCCCGGAAAATTCCATCTCCTGCAGGAAACAAAGTTAACATTATATGATGAACCTAGTCAGTTAAATTTCTTTATACTTCTACCGAGTGACCCTTCTTTTTAGGATTGCCATTGATCCAACAGCAAACTACGACATCATTGTCAATATCAAGAAAGATACACCTCCGCGCTTGACAGTTGGAAGGAAAAACCACGAGTATACGCTTGCGCAGGTGTCCTCCAAGCTTGCACCTGTCCTGTTGTAGATAAAAGGTTTTGTGAGTAGTACACCACTGCGGGCGACGTTTGGCATTAATATTTGTGACAAGTGACTTGGGAATTTCTGCTGTGCCGTAAATGATTTGTTTATGAAGGCGCCTTCTAGCTGTAATATTTGACACTGGAGAATCAAGATGCTGATTCAGATTTGCAGTGATTTGTGTTGCATTTGTTGGCCTTTAGACTTTACAATCCACTACAATGTCCAATAATCTCTTTCACTGATTTTCTCTTTCCGTTCAATATTTTGCTTTGCCAAGCTTGTCTTGCGGATTGTGTGTATGCTTTCACGACAGCCATGGGCTTTTACAATTTGGCCTCTTTGCAAATCTGAGAGGTACGACATTCTACACTTTTGAAAAAATTCCAACACTTCAGAACTTCAATAAAGCTACTACATACTACTAGAATGTATACATTTATTTTTTATATTAAAAAACTATTGTTATATTTTAATGCTTACGAAGCGTATTCAAAAATGCCACTTTTATTCTCAGGTGTTACCATTATTTTGACAACCACATGTTTTTATATACAGATACGTATAATTATATATTAATAAACATATATGCGTATATGTGTGTGTTTATAGTGAAATTATGCCATTATTTAAGCAATGTTATGTGTAAAAACATAATACAAATAGTGTTAGCTTTCTAAAAATAAAGGAATTTTAAGACAGTTACTTTATGACCAATAGCGGCTCTTTTAGAGAATCGCATTACAATAATCCACACCAAAAACTCTTAAAAATTATTCAAAACGATTAATCATTGAATATTGTGTGTTTAAAATATTAATTATTTAACAGTTTTAAATTTTCAAGTACAGGTTGAAGTAAAACATCTAAGACTTAAAATAGCGTAATAAATATAATTTTTTTATTGTTTATGTTCCTGAATGAGAAAATTAGTTTTGGTGACATTTTACCATGGGAAAATAATTACTGCATCGTGCAAATAAGTATTCAGTTTTTAAAATGTATCATTTTTCATAACATATTTAATTTTTTTAAATATAAGATACGATATTTTAATGTATTAGGTGAGGAAAGCATTTTAGTTATTTTAGTCTATTTTTATATAACATTTAGTTTAATCTATTTTGTAATAAATAATTTAACTAGATATATTAAATATAACATTCCTAATATAAATTTTATGAGGAATGTCTTTCAATTTCGTCTTTTTCAGCTAAAATCATAAAACATGAACTATATTTTTATTAAAAAAAATTATGCAATTTGGACTTTTACATGCAAGTGCATTAAAATCAGTAAGTAGGGTAAACCCTTTTTAAAAATCGATTTTGAGTTTTTGATACTTTTGAATTCTCTAAATCAAAACCTTTCCAGTGATATAACATACAAGCCATTATATGAATTAGAAGCATTTTAAAATGATTTTTAAAAAATAATCAGTTGATTTACCGCGCCCATTTTGACGAATAGAAATGTAAATATTGCCTTTTTAAAAATGGGGTAAAATTTCAAGGCCTCGATTAATTTTTATTTTTTAATACTCAAATTAACTTTAGATAATTGTATAACTGCAACTGTTAGATTTGTTAAAAACCTTTGGAGGCAATTTCAGATTTTCATGCGGGTTTTAGTAAATGTTATACTTAAAATGTAGTCATTTTTTACTTAAATTTAGGTCTTTTCTTTAGTTTAAAATCATTTTTAATGAGTTATTAATAATGATTACTAAATCTTCGCGTGTTTAAGTAAAGTGTTAAAAGAAAAAAAATTAGGCCAGGTGAGAAATATTTACGTAATGAATCTTAATTTTATAACTGCATAATGCATAATGAAGATAATATGTGATGAAAAATAAATAGGATAATACTTTTACAAGTTAAGATTTTTTATAATTTTTTCTAAATCTTTTTATTAAAATTTTTTTAAATGTACTCTTGTTTCTTAAATGTAATTGTGTATACTGAAGTGACATTTTTGAAGTATTCTTAAGCAAATATCATAACAAAAAAAAAGACAATTTTCAATAAATTCATAATATTCATATTTGCTCGCTCAACTACAAGTTTGTTTTTTTAAAAAATAATTAACATATTTTAAAAAATTCACTTCAGTATAAATATAAATGCATAATTAATGCATATAGTCAAAGTCTAGAGTTCATATGTTTAATAGTTTCTAAGATAAAGATATGAGATGATACATCAATTGTGATGTTAGTTGCCTTTGCGAGAAGCTTGTTACATACATAAAAATACATAAATTTCATGTTTAAAAACATAGAAATAGTTTTATTTTGGCTGTTTTAGAAAACATTTGTCCAGTTTAGAGTAATTTTTGAAGTTTAAAACTTATAGAAACTGTCTGCAACAACAAAACCTAATGATAACTTTACAAAATCCCAGCGAAAACTTTCAAAATGTCGTATAATCAGGTATTTTTAAATACCATCTCAAATTCATACATATCTGTAAAGCATGAAAGCTACTAATTCTTCAAAAATTGATACAGAATTGAGAAAATTGATGTAATACTAGAAATTATCTCGTTAAAAAAACTGAAAACTGCTATTCAGGGCAATTTAAGACTTTTTTTGCTTACTATTTTAAGCAAAATAAATTGCAAAGATGCTAATGTTCAATAAAAGGGGACATATACATAATGTTATTCATTATTTTTGTGATTAAGTAGCATTTTATAGTGAAAATTCAATTTTCTCAAAAATGATGTTTTTAAAACTGTATTCATGTTTTTCTCAGAATATAATGTATGAATGTAATTAATTTTCCCCTCTCATGTTACTTATATGTAACTATATATATTCATGTGAGTTTTTTGGGGATTTTACCAAAATATTTGACTGAAGTCCATATATCGTGATAAAAAATGTCAATTTTTTAAAAATCCATAGTGATATTTTTATGTTACATGTTTTTGAGAAACCTAAACAATATATTTTAAATATTTCACTTAATTTCAAATATTAATGTTTATTTATTGTTCATTCAAGTTTTTAAGCTTTAATAATTCAAAAGCTTTTCAATAATAGGTAAATAACAACAACTCAGGTGTGTAATGCTTTTGCGAGAAGTTTGTTAGATGCATAAAAATACACCAATTTCATATTTAAAAACATAAAAATAGTTTTATTTTTGACTTTTTTAGAAATCCTTTGTACAGTTTAGAGTAAATTTTGAATTTTGAAACTTTTAGAAAATGTATTTGCATGGGAACATACAATTCCATAATTAAATTTTTCTAACATCGTAAAATCACATATTCCCAAATCATGACTTTTACATATTGATACTTTTTTACAGTATATTTATGATGTTATAATGTCAAATTTGATATTTATAATGCATTGAAGTTAAAAATTTTTCACAGATTGTTACATAATTTGTGAAAATTGGTGCAAAATGCTAAAAAAAATCTCGTTGAACAAAAACTGAAAATTACTATATGTGTATTTTCTGAACATTTTTTAAGGCTTTTTTGTTTCATATTTCATGAATAAAAAATTAACAAGATACTAATGTTTATTAAAATAGGGCAAATACATGTTGTAATTCTTTATTTTTGTGATTAAGTGTCTTTTTACACTTAAAATGCAATTATCTCAAAATTATTGTTTTCAAAGTGCGTGTACCTTTTTCACAGAAAATAATGACTGACACTACTTGCAATTTTTACTGCACATAAATAATATGTAACTATATAAAATGGAGCTACTTTCTAGGATATTTTCCTAAAATATTTTGCTCAGAAGCAGTTATCGTAAGAAAAAGAAAATTTTCACAAATTTCAAAGCGATACTTTTACGATGAATTTTTTAAAAAAGTAAACAATATATTTGAAACATTTTACCATTATTTATATAAAAAAGCCTTATTATTATACAGCTAAAATTTGAATTTTTTATTTTTAACACTTTCTGAGAAACAGGTCCCTAAAATGGCTAAATTTAACAATGTCGGTATAGGGGCTACGGACTATTCTTAAGGTATCCGACTACATTTGGAACCATGATTTTGCAAAAGCGTATAAATGGATAATATTTATGATATTTAGTGTCACTTAGATTAGAAAAGTTATATAAAATGGTTTTAGGAATAGTATTACAATAAAAATTATTTAAGTACAATATTTCGGCAAAAAATTAACTTAGAATAATCTTTTTTTTTTAAATATTCTCCTTTATGAAAAATGCTTCTATTATAATAATATTTTGCTAGTATATAGCTCATACCTCTGTACAGAGGCTCAACTAGAATCTTTTAATAATCAGAAGTGGGTTTATCCATGTTTTACGACAACAGTGGAGAGAAATTTTAAGAAAAAACGCCGATAATTATTTCAAATGATTGTAACTCTGAAAATAATGTGAATTTTTTAAAAATCATAGTTGAGCCTCTATACAGAGGTGTAAGCTATTAACAGGCAAAATATTATTTTAATGGAATCATTTTTTACAAAGGGTGAGCATTTTGAAAAAGGTTGTTCTAAGTCAATTTTTTGCCAGCATATTGTATTTAAATACTTTTCTTTGTCAAAATGTCCTTTAAACTTTTTTATTCATGTATTCTAATCCAAGAGATACTAAATATCATGAAAATTGTCAATTTAAGCACCTTTTTAAAATCACGGTTCCGAACGTAGTCGATACCTTAATATAATGTGCAAACGATTAGTAATGACTACTTATCAAGCTTAAATGATATTAGGCTTTTTTTAACAAAGTTTCATAAATCCATCTCATGAAATTGAATTGGATGTTTTTTTTAAATACTGTGTTACAAAAAATTGTTCTATTTATGTTCAGGCCTAAGAGAATGCAGCAAAATGGTTACGGTATACTCCTATACCAGAAAAAAATAAAAGATTTAGAGACTCAGATTTAGAGTAAGGGTCACCCAAATGAAAGTGGCATTGCTGTAATAACTCCACAATTTGAAGAGAGAGTGGTTGCGCATGCCCCTATAGAGGGCTAAGAATTCTGGAAATGCACTGGATATAGTCGGATCCCGCCAGATGCGTGTATCATGTTGAAGCACTGTAGAAGGCATGGTTCGCCTCATGGGATGCCTTCAAACGATACGACTATCAATACTGCCACGTTTTGTACCCCACTGCATGAACTGAGAAAGAATATTAAGAACGGCTGACGTGGCATTATGTCTAGAGCAGCTTGTCTCAAACTGTGGTGGCGGGATAACTCTACAAGGAGGGCGCGAGCTTGTTGAAAAACCGAAAACTAAAGATTATTTAAGAAAATTACTAATTTACCGAAATAAACAAACAAAATATATTTTGACGTAATAAAAAAAAAAAAAGCAATTACACTGATATAATGCACTTATAAATGCATCAGTACTGCACGATGTGTTTTATAATTAATTTAACAAATCTAAGTTAAGAACAAGTTAAATAATTATTAGTGACCCCATGGGCTTGTCATATACAAATTTATATACAAAACTTAATATTTATCTTGATAATTTGTACGGTTTATGATTAGTCCCTTAACTGCCAACTAAATGTTACGCAATTTGCTCCCCAATACCACAATTTTCCAGGTAGGCGTACTTATGTGATGTATTGGGGGAGTGAAAAAAGAATAAATAAGCAAATCCTCTGAATAAGTAAATCCTTCGTAAACACTTTCAAGCCCCTTTTATTACATTCCATTGCCTTCGGAATAATTTTATGAATAGCAGTGCACAAAAAAAAATCGTACTTCGAAAAGACGTATATATACGTCCAGGAGAAATAAATTTTTTCCTAAGCGAGACGTTTATATACGCCCTTAAGAGTTTTAAATCTAATATTGTAGCTTTAGCATCAAAGTATAGTATTATTGAATTCAATACATTGTTATTGTATGGAGGAGGGCGTGATGAAAATTATGATTGAATAGTGGGTCGCAAATATTGGAAGTTTGAGAAGCACTGGTCTAGCGGATTATCATCTTGCATGATAATGATCATCTTTATGTGGCTATGGAGTATCAAACATTTTTATGGCTATTCCCCTGGGAGGTTCTCAAACATCCCCTTTACAGCTTAGACCTCTCACCACACTCCAGGAAGCTCTGAAGGAACGGTGATTTCTCGACGATATCAGGTTCAAGCTGATGTTGAAAATCAGCTCCACAACCAACACTGAAGCTTCTTCATCCATATCCATCACGTCGTGAACTGCTTAGACACTTGTTTCAACTTACAAGTTTACTTTGTGTAGCCTATCTGTTATGTTTGTCTGACTTTTTTCTTTCCATTTTATACTCTAATTTATACTAAAAACATCAAACCATTTATCAAAACGATTGTAGTGCCACTTTCATCTGGGCATCATTATGATAATAGCCAAGATATTATAAGATATGTTGTAGCTTCCTTCAAATAAAAAAGTGAAACAAAAGGTCCTCTTGAATTAATTAGAATTTAAAAATCCTTGAGCAGCATAATAGGGTTACTTCACCGAAAGATTAGAACGAGAAACAAAAAGAGTAAAAAATTTAATTTAAGTGAAGGAATGATATGCTATGGTTTAATTCGTTCCACTGGGTTTCTCTTTAAATATGAGGATGATAGTAAAAGCACATTTTGCCACCCCATTATTTTTTCCTCAGTATTCTCATTTCTAAAATCTCTAGAAATTGGATTTATATGTTGGTTATCTTAAAGCATTTTTTATAACTCTTTCATGTATGTTCATTTCGTTCCATTAAAGCAATTATTTTTCCTTGTAAATAATTTTAAAATACATAGTAAACATATTTTAATGTATTTTCTTTCTAATTACATTATAACCATATCTAGTTCAAAACTTTAAAAGAGCTTTTTCACAAATTTGAAAGAGCTCCATTCAACTGAAACTTTCTACACATGATAACTTTGGATGACAATAGAATCATTTTAATTATAATTAATAAAAATTAAGTGATAAAAATAATTATTTAAACAAATAAATTTTGCTCATAATTCCAGTAGCTAACAATGCGAAAAAATTGAACATTTAAACGAGCAAATTAAAAAACCCTTTAGATAATTTTAAAAAAGTTAAAAAATACGTGATGTGCAAAACTTTGCCACTTGGGTCTAGTGTTAATTGTATTAAGGGTTTCACCCATCTGATGGAAAATATTTCAAATATTTTTAGGGAATTTTTTTGATGACCTGTACAAAAATAGAACTTTGCATTTTTTAACATTTATTTATATGTATTTTAGGAGTATGTATATAAATCTTTAGCCAAAAATATCCATTAGAACGTGAGTTATAGTAGTCTGAACACACCCGCCTCGAACAAATGGACGCTCACGTCCTCCACGATTCCAGCTGATAGGCTTATCTCAAATTAAAACATTTAACGTCGTTTCAATCCGTAAGCTTAAATAAATGCACCAAATGGACTATATTTAATTGAAAATATCTCTCTGATGTCTTAAACCTCTGAAGAAACAATTTCGAATTCCATGTTTTTTATACGTTTTTGTTGTTAAAAATATTGGGAATTTTGGAATGATCGTAATCCATTCGATGCGTCTATATGTGCTGAGTGTACCCTATAAATTTGAAGTCATTCGGTCAAACCGCTCTTGAGATATAATGAAGAAAAATTTGGAAAACACAGTTTTGAGAAAAAGCGTTTGAAGTTTCATGTCTGGTTAAAACTATTAAAATCTTAACTAATCCTCAATCGGAGATGCCTGGTCCATGGAATATTCCATCTTCTTTCTCGTAATTTTTTCAAAGCAGATTGCTAAGCTCTTGCATCAACTATTTCTGGTTTAACGGCATCACTTCTGTACGAGATGCGTGTTTAATCTCGTTTCTGTACATAAATATACGCTGTGCATTCAATGGAGCATCTCATAGCCATAATTACTTTTAATACTCCCGTAAAACCTTCGTTAAAGATAACGTCAGATAAGTATGTTGCAATTTCAGTGATCTTGGGGACAGAGTGTCGATGCTTTGCAACAAAAGTCCAAATCAACAAATTTATAGATTCGTTATTGTTTTGCGTCTCTGCGAGAAAGAAATCACTTTTAAAAATCTTACATATTACAGTCTCATTAATAGCAGAAAATACGGAAACAAACTCCAAAATGTAATGCGCGAAGCTGAGAGCGATGACTGTCATGCTGGTTTTTAGTTTTCTCGCAGAAGTTGTTGTAAATTCCGTATCATTTTGAGTGGAAAAACGTTTTCCACTAAACTTTGGCTTTTTATTTTGACTAGGATGAACATTTCCAGTCGTACTTTCTTGCGAAAATAATTAATTTGTAGTTTTGGTGCTCTTCGAAGCTAAACCAAGACTAAACCAAGTTCGACATCATATTCAATAACTATAGATATTTCCTTTAACCCCTTCTCTGTCGGATTTTTTTTCGAATTTCTGGTCCAAAAAAAACATTTTTTTTATTGCTGAAATTTAATATATACTCTAGTCTAAATTTAAAAATGCAATTTTTTTTTTGTCAGAAAGCAGTTTTTTCTAGACTTACGAGTGGTGCAATATATTATATACCGTCTACTGATCCCCAGTTTTCACTGCAATGCATCAAGATATTTAGACTTAAGAAAATATACTCTGATACTATATGTATTTATGTTATTGCTTTGAGGTTAATATTTGAGAAATAAAAGTAACACAAAAAAATTATGTACGTAAAAAAACTCTTAAAATTGTGTAAATATATTTTAGAAAGTGGTTTTTCAATCTTACCTTTAGCAAACAGTTTTACAATCTGTTTTGGACATCAGGATGTAAAAACAACATTTATCACAAAACCTAAATCATTTAATTTTGACGTGTAAAAATTACACTTGCGAGAGCGAATTTATAGAAAGTACAAAATGAGATTCTGTTTTGGTTCGAGCGGGAAATATTGCTTGGAAAATTGAGAAAAATGTAATACTAATTGAGCCATCTCTTAGCACTATTCGGAAATACAAAAAATAATCGCAGAATTCACTCAGGCGTATGCGTAGCGACCAATTCAATTTCAGTGATGCATTTTTTTTCTTCGTCGCATGACATGCGACGCCGACTATACGGGCACAAAATTGCCAAACGTATGAGATGCGACGCAGAGAAGGGGTTAAAACCTGTACAAACTTGTAAATACATGTAGGAACGTATATTTGTATAGAAGGATATCTCAGGTATCAAGCCGACTGTACACAAGAGGCCCAGCCTTCTACTGTCAACTCAGCGCTCCAAACAACTGCTTCTTCTAACAGCTGTATCTTTACAACGACTGCGAATTTAAAAAAATCACTTTACTACTGTATTCCAGATATGTTAAGGAAGTAAATTATAAAAGAAAAAAAAATCAATTTATTTTAACCCATCACATGTGTGAACCCTCTTAAGCAAAGAAAATTGTTAAATAAAACAAAAACAAATTATATTAACAAAAAATAGTTAATAATAAATTTTAATTTTAATTTACGTTAAATTTGTAAGAAAACCCTCATTTAAATAACTCCATTTTTTACCAGTGTTATTTATAGCTAAAAGAAAATTTTAAAAGAACATTTATCTGCCTTTCACAATACATTTTTCAATCAAATTCTGTCTCAGTTTAAACTAAACAGTAAAGAATGTACTTTAAAATCGAAATCGTTTTTCACATAAAAAAATAACAAGAAGATTCAAGTGTACTGTTTTTAATAATACGAAATAATCGGAGAATATCTTTTCCAAATTAGATTTTGTATAAATTGAAAGTGTGAAGATTGATCCAAAGAAAACATTTATTCTGTAAATGTGTACTAAGAATGTAAAATTGTAAGCTAATTTCTGCTGTTGGTATCTCAAGTCGAGGAATGTAACGGAGATGCCCGTTGCTTTACTAACAGGTTCCTTCCGAGGAAGTGAGCGGGAATTATCTTATAAATGAATATAATTTGATTGTTTTTTTATCACCCAAGAATTTTATTAAGAGGTAATAAAACTGTAAACTCAAGCTTGGAAAACTCTTAGGAAAAATTCAGTGAAAAATTTGATGCTCATTGTACAATCTTTCATATCTTCTGAAAGAAATTATGCTTTGCAAACTATCTATTTCCTGGAATATATGAATAAATGTACATAATTTAAAACTGTAACAACAAAAGTAATATTATCTTATAATTAAAAAAAAATTAATGCATTAGTAAAATTGAGTTTCACCCTTATCATATAATTTTTGGAGCATGATGATGAATGAAATGCAAGATGAAGAAATCTATCAGAAACAAAATATAAATTACTAATATGATTGTTCGGCTTTTTAGAATAACAAATTCAATCTTGGATTATGCATTTTATAACGTGGTTTAATAAAATAAGAAATACATAATTTTTTTTCCATGCAGAAACTTTTAATTTTAAGTAGTGAATCTTCAAATATATTACTATTTTCATCAGAAAAAAATGCGCCCGGAGATTTATTTTCTTTCAGTAGAAAATAAATATGAAGTTTTAAAAAATGTACTCTTTAAATAATTTGAACCACCATTTAACAAGTTATATTTTTACTAGCAGATTATTAACCCGAGAGCAGTCGCACGGGGCACAGAGTCACCCCAAGCTCACAAAATCTTTAATTCTGGGAAAACTGTTTATTCAATTCCTACTATTAGCTCACAGTCTCTATTTATTTATTTGTTTATTTATTTATTTATCTTGGTGGAATTTTCAATTGTTAATAATATACATTTTAAAGCACTCCATTGAGCTAAAATTTTATATACATGATTGTTTTGGATGACAATATAATTTAATTATATTTAACGAAAAATTAATTCATTAAAACTAATTATTTACAGAATTACAAGTACAGTCTTGTTGGTATAATTTTTGGCGACTTAGCGACCGTTTTAGCGACTTGTGTCAAATCTTGAAAAGGTTTTTTCTCACGTTTTCTGCACATTCAGTTGAACTGAAATTTTATCGACACGATTGTTTTGGATGAGAATACGATACATTAATGATAACTAATAAAAATGAATTACCATTTAATGCTGTGATTCTGTCATATGTATATACATATTTATATTAATTGTAACTATTTAAGAAAAAGTAGCTAAAATAAAATTTTTCATTGTTAATCTAAGTAGGAATTGACTAAATTTTTTTTTTACATTACTTTTTTATTTATTACCAATGATCTTGTCAGTATCCTCCTATATGGCAGTCTTCATAAGAACTAAAGCGTATTTGTTACTTATCTCCCTCTTTTTTGGGAGTTTCTTACAATTTTAAGGCACTCATTTTGACTGAGTTCCCAACGTGACCACTTTAGCGTTAAATATTTTCCATGAACAGGCTGCACTTTTCGTCTGAGAACGACTTAAGGCTTTGATGGCAGTGTTGTAAGACTCTTTATGGTTTGTAAATGTAAATGAAAAGCATAAAATGTAAATGAACAGAATATAAAGAAGGAAATGGGAATTTGCGATCTCTTTTGGATGAAGCTGAAACTGCTGAAGCAAGGGAAGAACCTGCTGAAATAATGGATATTAATCATAATAGCGAAGGTAAATTTGAGAAGCGTGATGAACTTGAAGCGTTTGAGTTCAAAGGAAAGTTTTCAAATGCAACTTAAAAACTCCATCAAGGAAGACATAAAGCCACAAGTGTACCACAAGAGACACTTCACTCTGTCAAAAAAAACAAGCAACAAAAAGTTCAACATGATATTTGTTGACGATCAAAGGACAGTAAAATTACAATAACTTGAACAAAATATGCCAGTTTGACCTGCAAATATCATTCATATAATGTTAGCAAAAAGTGTCTGGGATTCATGTTCTTTATTAAAGTAACGCACGTTTGAAACATTTTAGTTCAATTTGATTATTTTTTTCACAAATTATCAAAAAAAAAAAAAAATTGAAAAGTCCAAAAACGCAGGTCAGTATACTTTCTTTTAATTAAATTATTCATTTGAATTGCGATTTTTATCGTGTAATACAAAAATAATTGTAAAAAAGATTGGTAAAAAGACGTCAGTATAGAGTGCGTGCCTTCTCCCAAATTAAGTCACATGTTACATGTATAAAGAAATAACAGGGACGTGGGTAGCCTAGTGGTTAGAGCATTGAACTCCAGACCGGAAGGTCTGGGGTAGGTGGCTGATGCCACCAAACACCCTCCGAGTACACACAGAGTACGTGCTTGTTAAATCAGTGGGTCCGAAAGTCTTGTGGACTGAATCACAAGTGCAGGGGAAAGGAGAATAGTTTCCTCCCCTTCAGTTCCATTTCTAAATTGTGGAGGTGGATATAGGTCGTGTCGCCATATAACGTCCCTTCGGGGAATTTCACCGAGCTAATTCATACTGTTAACTGTATGGTGCTAAAAATCAACGAAAGACGTACTTCTAGTCCCATGCCACGATGAATTTCGTGGGCCTCTTTCTGACTACATCAGACAGGTGGCATTATCAACAACACAAATAACTAAAAAAAAAACTTTGCACTTGTTTTTAGACTTTAATGCAGTTCGTAAGGTAAAAATAATACAGTTTCCCAAAGAAACAATGAATTCATATCCCTAAATCTAGGATATCATATGCTAAGTATTTCCAGATAGAAATGTTAAGGAAAAGAAAATGAAGAAATTTAAGTTTGCATGCACAAAATATTTTCTAACAATTTACTCCTGTTGGAAATATATAAAATGATTTTGATCTTTGGAAAAATTATGCAGTCTATCAAAACAAAAAAAAATGATTTACAAACCTTTAAAACATTATTAATTTTGCATTTCAATTCATTTGTTGCCATTTTATATGGGTTTAATTATTCATAAGAAAATTCCTCTCAAGGAAACTAAATTAGTTTAATTTCATCAATTATCAAACCATTTTGAGAATATATATATATATATATATATATATATATATATATATATATATATATATATAAGAAAAAAACTTATAATGTACCTTATTTTGTCGTGGCGAGTGGTTGACAGCCGGCTGACTACATGTTTACAGAGTGACAAGTGAAGATGCGCGTGAGAGAGAGACTGCTTTCCAGATGTCGATATTGATAGTTGGTGGTGAAAAGAAGTCTTATTGGTTAAAATGGGCGGGAAAGGGATTTCGGATACTAATTGATTACGATTAAGATTAAAGGGTGATTTTTGAATTAAAGCTTGTTTAAATATTAGTAAAACGAGTTAGTTAAAAGTATGCTAGATGGAATTATTACATTTCCCCCTTACGCAAGATGGGTGTGTGCGCCAGGGCATTTGACACAAACCCGTATCCTACAGCGGTATTAAATTTAAAATTTTGAATAAAATTATTATTAATTTAAAAATTGTCCCTTCTCTTAAACAATATCATGGATATGATTTTGAACATGGAGAATGAAAATATGATGTTAGAAAAATATGAAAAAAAAATGCATAATTAATTATAAATAAAAAATTGCACAATGCGAAAATATCAAAATAAGGTTGTTAAAAACTTGAAATAAAAATAAAGTAGAAAATGAATTTTAAAAATACTTGTAAATTGCATATATCATGAAGAGGTATTAAAATATTTGTACATATAAAGTCATTTCTTTCTTTGTTTAGTTTGGGAAGTAGTTGCCTTGTCCAAGACAGCTGGACCTGGTAAGGTTGAGACGTGTCCGGACACATGTAATGGTACATATGTTGAGCCAGAGATCTGAGCAAAGGAGTGTTGTCTCTAATTTGGAATTGTTTTAAGGCTAACAAGGTTCTCCGAGCTCTGAGGAACAGTGTTATTAATCAAGTATGACTCACAAGTAAATGGGGTGTCAAAATTGAGATTGATTAAGAGGTCATTGTTGCTTCCAATGGTTTGCATTGGAAATACCTTGTTGAATATAAATTCAAGATAAAATTTCTAATATACAAAAACTTCTTAAAAATAGATCCCAAATTGTAGATTGATGCTATTACAGACTAGGAATATTTAAGCTTTTGACGAAGAAGGAAAACGGGAATTTTTCCGTTCCTAACACTTTTTAACACAGCCACATACATTGTTTTCTTCTTCATTTTGGTTGATAATTTTGACTTATTAATTTCTCTATCCCACATGTTGAAGAATTAATCATTTATTCTTCCAGTGATCCTGCAGACCAAACTATAAGAAAACTTGTAGTGTGCCTTATTTTGTCGTGGCGAGTGGTTGATGTAATTACGAACGAAAGGAAGGAAGTGGCCGGTGGTGAGTGAATGATACTGTATTACGTGGTGAGTGGACGATTACTGTATTATCGAAGAAGCACACAATCTTGTAATTCATTAATTCCAATTTATTGTACTTCTTGAAGCACATATGCATCTTACAAGCAACAAAGACTGGACGGCACAACACAGACAAAAACAACTCACAAAGTGCGGCAGCCGGCTGACTACATGTTTACAGAGTGACAAGTGAAGCGGCGAAAAAGAGAGAGAGTGCTTTCCAGATCTCGGTATTTATAGTCGGCGGTGAAAAGAACTCTTATTGGTTAAAATGGGCGGGAAAGGGATTTCGAATACTAATTGATTACGATTAAGATTAAAGGGTTATTTTTGAATTAAAGCTTGTTTAAATATAAGTAAAGTGAGTTAGCTAAAATTATGCTAGATGGAATTATTACACACACACATATATATATATATATATATATATATATATATATATATATATATAATGTGTGTGTGTGCGCATTTAATTTAGTGACATTAGAATGAAGTAACCGTGCTTGATACAAAAATAAATCAAATTTTCAAATTTTTCAAATACATTCTCTTGGAAAAAAATCGAAGCACCATGAAGGAAGCGGTTGTTTTTAAGGAAATTAAACATGTGTGTACCGATCATACACAGATAATAAAATGATAAAATAATCAAGGCCACAGGTCCTCTCCAGGGCTCGCTATTACAGTTTCAATGTTCAAATCAGTAGTTGGTGCAACCGTCCCTGGTGGTTATACATGTTCATATACGTCTCGGTAAGGACTGATAGAGGTTCTTAATGGGATCCTGCAATACATTTTGCGAAGCATTCAACAGTTGTTGCTCCAGATCTGCCATAATTTGGGGTGTCCTAATATGGCACCGTACCATGTCCTAGACATGTTCGATTAGTGAAATATCTGGTGATCTTGCTGGTCAAGGAAGATTATTAACGGCACGAATTCAGTATAGAGATGTGAGCGGTGTGGAACCTGACATTATCTTGTTGGAAACTGGTCCCCAAACGACGTGCTATGAGGTATTATATAACCGGCAGCAGGATGGCATCAACATATCGTTGAGCTGTTAAAGATGCATAGAGGATGACTAGAGATGAGCTGCTGTCGCCTGATATAGCACCCCACATCGTCACATCAAGGATTATGGCTGTATGCCTTTGTAAAACAAGGTTGATTGAGACCTTTTGGCTCCCGCCTCTTCTGACACGGTGACGAGGGTTATCCGCGTAAAGCGGGATTCATCGTTGAAAACTAAACGATACCAGTCCAATGACAGCCATTATGATTTGCTGCGATCCCACTCCAGACGATGATTCAGCAGATACCGTGAGATCAAAGGCATACGTCTTAAAGGTAACTGTGAGCGTACCCTGCCTCAGCCAAGATAAGTGAAATGGTGGAAGGAACCAATGGGGGGGGAGGCGGTGCAGAGGCTGCAGTATATCGTTGGAGCAGTTTGAACCTGTCGAATCGTCATCCGGTCTTATCTCACATTCCTGTATTTTGACCTTCCAGATGGTTCATTTCGTCCATAAATTCCTCACAGCAACCATTGCTGCCAGCACATTTGAACAGCTGTGTCTGTACGTTGCCAGTAATGACCTATTGCTTGGTATGACCACCCAGATTTACGCATTCCGACAACGCGGCCACATTCGTAGTCATTCAGTTGTCTATAAGGTCTTCGTAAACGTCGGGATGTCATCACTCCTTTTTTCTCTACGGAATCACAAAGGTGAAAAGAAAAAAAAACAACAAATTGTCTACCTTTAGAACTGATTTTATATTTTGCGATGCTCAGTAGAAATGCACGCGTACTACCTCAATTCGTACTCATTGGTCTTGAAAATTTGATCATTTTCATGTTAGATCAAGATGCCTACGAAATTTGATCACAATCGGACAACTCCGTGTTAGTGCTTCGAATTTTTGCAAAAGGAGTGTATATCATTTTCTAGTTGTTACAAATAATGGTTAATAGAAAATATTTTCAACCTTTTCAAAGAGCCAGTATATTGATTAGGAATATTTTTTTATTGTGATTTATAATTAAAAATATAAGAGAATTTATATATATATATATATACATAAATTCTAAAAACAAAAGTCTTTAAGATGTACAAAAAGAAATTTCTCTCATTATGCTTAAGACGCTATAACTTTAAAACTCAAGAACCTTTACGCTAAGATGTGAGGCATGGTTGGAGTTAAAATTATTTACATCAAAAATTAACATGAAATTATTTTGTTTTAAGGATGATGGAGCCAAGAAAACTTTTTGTACGAAAAAGAGCTCGAAATTTCCTTTTACGCTTTTATTTTGCACCCACTTTAGTTTCTAAATTAGTATTAATTACAACAATTAACAAAATGAGACGACTTATTCTGTTACTACCAGAAGGAGATAATCATGTAGGAGGAAGAAAGATGTAGGAATTAACATAAAAAAATGAGTTTAAGGGAAATTGAAAGGTGTTCTGATTTTAAAACAATAGCTCTCTTTTTTTAAAAAAAGAAATATGCATTTTTAGCTTTGATGTGTTTAGCTGAGGTGCTATTTAAAATTTAGATGTAAATATTTTATACTTGACTTCATAAGGAAAAAATTATTTCGCTTCTGAGGTTCACTCTTACGTAATAAAAATAACTTATATTTTCTTTAAGTTAAAGAAGTAAACAATTATTTTGTTATTTCAAGCGTGTTTATATATTTTTAAAACAATAAATCAAGTTTTATTGATTTTTCTTTTAAGTTAAATTATAGTGGGAATAAAACTTAATAAGAATGCTGATTAATAATATTATTTTGAAAGAGCAAATAGCAATTTTGCTATGCCATAAACATTTAATTCACAAACAGAAATTATTAATAATAAGTGATTTTAATATTCCCATACTCATAATTAATGGAAAAAAGTAATACGTAATTAAAAAAAAGCATATACCTTGCAAAACAAAAAGGACATGCTTACAAATTGAAGGTTTTTTGTGAATTGCGAAAACATTTTTCATATATAATTTTATTTAAAAACTTCCGAATGTAGTATATAACTGTAATTCGTTATTACGCGTAATTTCTGAAGGTAAAGTATCTAAAAGCACTGTAGTTTGACAATCTTTGACAGTGACTGTTGGTTCTCACTACAAAGGTTATGAAATAGCTGAAATAAAATTTGATTTCGGGGGATATTTACTGCAACTTAAGAAAAACTGTATTTAGTTAATATCCGTCCTTAATAAATGCACAATAGTAAGTAATGTCATAAAACTGAACATGAACTTATGTATCATAAATCATCTGTGCATCAGATCAGAGAGCTCTACACTCTAAGTAAAAAACAAAATTTTAGAATAACAGACATATTGTTTGAGAGATAGACTGAAAAATAGACTGGCAGACAGTTTGACAGTTGGCAGTTTCGTACCTAGAAGCAAATTTTATTGTAATTCGGGGTTATACTTACGATTACTTCGGTTAGTTAAGTAAAACAAATTTAAAAAAATAAACTTTAAGCGTTAAACTAATGCCATGGTTTGAAGGAAATGTTTCTCAAATTTTCAATATTTGCGACTCAATTTTCAATAATAATTTTCATCGTGACCCCCTCCCTCCCAATACAAAAACAATCTTTTGTCTTCTTGCTTTTAATTATAAAATCTTGTAGCATGTTAAGATCATGTTCAAAAAGAAATTGTCTATAATAGTAAATATCATACATATTATTGACAATTTACAAAAACAGTTATAAATCCAGATATTTTCTTTGAAGGTGTATTGCTGATGTGGTAGCCTTGTGGTCACAGTCACAACTCATGAATGATGAATCTTGATTGCTAGTCTTGGTGCCCCTGAAGATCCACCGTGCAGAACGGTTAATGCACGTTACATATGTTCTTAACTTAAAGTCGTCACGCTGGTCTGATGTAAAAGTTTGGAGAGTTTCGTTTTCTTCGTTTTTGACTGAGGCTCAAAATTACAAGGTCTGTCATGAACAACACTCGTGTTGCCTTAGAGGTGTGATGTTATTCACATAAAAATTGAATCAGAATTTGATTTTGAAGGTTACTTGACATATATAACTGAATATTTACAAAATCGTCAACATTTTGATAAAAAATTTTATTCATATTTTTTTATAGAATATTTAGGAAAACATGTTTGTTTCACTTTCTAGTTGATCCGCTCAAGCATGGGGCCGTGATAACCAAGTGGTAATGGTGGCAAAGTCGTCAAAGTTCGTTGTTTTTGTCGAGTCGTGATTTGGAGTCCTGGTGCTACTACAGCCTGTATTGTAGAGGGACTTAAATTTTGTTTATGTTACTTTTAACCATTTAACGGGCAGAACGCAAAAATACACTTTTCTGTGATATAGTACTTGCTAAATGTGATGTTCTCATCCTCTATAAGCATTATTTAGTCACAAAAAATATATAATCAGTAGTCTCTTTCCTGGGTGGTTGCTAGACGTTATAGCCACTATGCACTTAAGACATTTAACTTATTTTTAAGGACAGAAATACTGAATCCTATTACAATAAACATTTTATGAAAAATTAATATTTATGCTAATAACTACTTCAATAACAATTAAATACAAAGTACAAGTGTAAAAATAATAATAGAATAATTGTGCAATATAGAATTCTTACTAAAACACACATTAAAATTGGTATATGTCCACATTTTATATTTTATTTAATTTGGATATTTTATATAGTTTGACAAAATTATCGCTGCCCTTCTTCGGCTGTAAGAAATTATCATTAATATTCAATTGTGAAAGAATACATGGGAAACGTTTCACTAACATGTGTTGAGATATATACTCCTGAAGCAAATCAGGAGAATTTGACCAGTTGTCCCTATAGCTAGGCAAGCGCTTGATTCCCATAATTTTCAACATCAGTATTAATATTATTAGAGGCTTTTGGCATGATCTGATGTCAATTCTTCAAATATAGCAAGATCTTCTTGAACAGATAAGTTTTTTAGGCATTGTTATACAAATATACTCAAATTCTACTTTACTTTGATAATGATAATAAAAATCAATGTAAAATGAGCTTATAAAACGGAAATGCTAGTTAAAATATATACACATCTATAAGTAAAATGTATTTAAAGTATTTTATGTGCCACAATAATATGCCAATATTTTCTCCGAGCAGAAAAGCTATAATTAAAGATTTTCGAGGCCAAGAATCTCGGGCTACATACTGTAAACAAAGTTTGTTTATATTTCCCATCCCAACATTCTCACGTGATTCTAAGAGCTATCTGAACGAACATTTCAGGGTCATTTTTCGGTTCAATGTGGGCAGTGGATAGAGCCTCTATCCACATATAAAAGCTTTCCAAAAACCTAAATAAAAACTTTTTTAATTGAACATCTGTTTTATTCATTCAGATGAGAGAAAAGTATACTTAAGACATGTCGAAATTTTTTTTCAAGTATCAGAAATTTTATTTATAATGATCAAAACACAATTTGTAGATTTACACCAAGAACAATTGTTTTTAACTACCCATTAGAGGACATAAAATGTAAAAAAGGTTGTGACGAATCTATACGGAACTTTATCACTAACCTTCTGAGTCGACCTTTTTAGGGAAATTTAATTCCCTACCTATTTCCAATCAACTCCAAAAAGCGGACAGGATTCCTTGTTATGCAGATTAGATTAAGTATTTAAGTCAAACGAAATAGTAAAGTTAGAGCAGTAGGAGATAGAGATTGAAGCAGAAAGTTATCGTGGATTTAAATTGAAGATTTCTTGTTAGAGATATTTAATCTCAAGAATTGAGATTCCGAGTGGTAACTATTGATTTGTGTTTAAAGTCTCATTAAAGTTTTAGGAGTAAGATTAAAGTTAAATGTTCAATAAGAACATTATTAAAAATAATTCTGGGATCTCTTATCGTGGTAATCTCTGCGTGATTGTTATTTAATAAATTAATTAATTGGATCATTAATTAATTAAGTTAAGTTAAAGGATATTACCTTTAAAACCTCATAATACTAGTAAATAAATTTGTTAACAAGACTTTGATTCTATTTGGATAAGATAATCAAATAAAGAAAGTTGTTTATAAAAATGGCTACTGGTTCTTACATGACTCCTATTTATTCTCGTTCTCAAAGTGAGGTCCTAGGAGACCTTCACAAGGTATCGTGCTGCCATCTGTATTGATTTTTATGCGTTTTAGTTTCAATTGACACATGTGGATAGACTAAATATCCACCACCCGCTTTGAGAAAAATGTTTAATATGTGTCTAGAACTATTAGCCACTCCCCGCTAAAGGGTTAAGTAATATATATTTTAACAAAGTTAAATTTTAGTTATAGAATAAGCATTATGTTACTTTTCCTTTTCTATTTTTAAATTGGATTATATTGCAATAAATATACAACGTGTATTTTATATTTTATGTCAGAATTAATTTTGCTTTGCTGCTTTTCAGTAAATTAGCAATTTTTTAAAATAATCTGTTTTCCACTTTTTCATATGTTCATCCCCCAACGTAGGTTTATTACGCCATCTAGAGGTTGTACCTCAGAGTTAGAGAATTTACCCGGCACTTCTCGTCCAGGGTGTGTCATACCCATCGTCTAACTTTTTTTTCCGCTCCTTCTAAACCTTTTTTGGAAAATGGATAGTTCCTAGTGGAGCTGACTGTAAGGTCATATCCTTTGAGAGGCCCTAATTTGTAGGCGAATTCTAAATATATATATATATATTTTGAATACCACCACTTCGGGTATTTCATACCCTGCGAGTGAATCGCCGTTATAGTTCTGAATGCATGAGCACGTTTTAAATCTTCCTTATGCAAAAGCGTATTATTGTAGTTAAGATGAAGAAATGGGATATTTAAATAATTTAATAGATACAGTATTTAATTGATAAAATACAACAGTATTTTTTGGGTGAAGAAATTCTCTTCGTGGCTGTGATAAGGAAGAATCAAATGATGAAGAGTATAACAGCAAGCATGATTCCTCCACTGAAATCGATCCAAATTTAGAAGAGGAAGAGACTGTTGAAAATAAACGTTTTATATATAGATACATACAAAAACATTGGGGAAGAACATAATTTTAAAGGAGACTACTAGTACACATCTTATCCACTTTCAGATGAACTTTTGAAGGGAAAAAAACTATTGCTGGAACAATAAGAGAAAATAACAAAGAAATTCCGAAATTTTTGTATTTAAAGAATAGAGAAGTTTATTCATATATGTTAAGTTTTAGTTTTAAAAAAATACAAAATAAAAAAAAATTAAGATTCATGAAAACACATCGTATTCACTCACGATGAGATTAATGGATTGTATAAACAATGTTCTGAATGCCTTTATTAAAAGAACATAAAAACTCAGCTTACGTGTGAAAAATGAAATAAACATATTTTATTTCCTACTTTTCTTCCTTTTTATCTTTTGCATACACATTTTACGGTATAAACATAATATAAACACCTATAGGTATGAGATACCCTGTGCGTGAACTTCCAGTCGTTTTTTACTCGCAAGTGATGCCGGGTTAAGGTATCAATGTGAACAGTGCATAACTCTGACTTTAAGGATGTATGTAACATCTATAAATGCATCATTTAACCCTCTAAGTGGATACCTTCCTCATGAAAAGTTACTCCGAAAGCGTTTTACTCTTATTTTGCTATTCTCTTCAAAAATGCAACAGACTTCAATTCTTTCCCCCTTTTAAAACTTTGGAGGTCGAAAGGGGACAATTTTATGACCTTTCAAGATGTTAAACCTTTAAAAGGGGGAAAGGATTTCAGAAAAGTGCGGCTAATCCGCTTTTGAAAACGTTACTTGAAGGCAGAAAAAATCCGTGCAGTGCATTTTTGAAGAATCTTTACACTGGCGAAATTTTCCGTGCTATCCGCTTAGAGGGTTAAAGGAGATTAAAATTGAAATACCTAAGATGAAAAATCCCTAAGCATATCGTCTCTTTTCAAATATTACTGAATAAGGTATTTAAAAAATTCTCAAAAGTAAATACACTATCAAGTGTTTCAAAAATGCTAATTAACCCTCTGACTGGATGACCCGCTAATTGAATTTCACTTCGAAAGTGATCTCATTTTTTTAAGCTAGCTACTCCGAAAATGCTCCGATAAATTTCGCGAACTGCTTCAAAAACGAATGGCTGTTTAGTGCTTTCCACTGTTAACGCCGCAGGAGGTCCCGATTGGTTTTGCAGGGGACGGTTTTATCGCTTTTCGGTCTCTGTGTTCTTCGAAACGGGAGGTTTCTCATTCACAGCTGTGGCCTAGGGCGAGGATTGTGAAATGGACATTTTCTACAATTCACGGCCAACAGAGAGTTCACCCAATTTATTACAAATATATATTTCATATATTTGGAAAACTTGCTCAATTTCTGATATAAAAACCAATTAGGTTTTAAGAAATTTTAATTTTCTGAGTTTTGATTTTAAATTCGGTTTCATTTTAAAGCATTTTTGCATTCCTAGATTGAATTAATTAAAAATATTTTTTAACACAATCCAATATTTCGTGTGAAACGGCAATTAACTACAATTTTAGTTTCTAAAATCATTTCTGTTTGCTCATGTTTTTAAGTTTTTGAGTTTTCTCACATTTACTTAATTAAGATTGATTTAAAGACCAATATATTTTTTGACACATAGTTTATATAATTTAAAAGCTCTTTACTTTGTTTTCATTACATTTTTTTCCTTTTGAAAAATGCCATGACCAAAATGCACGCAGGCTACTGTGATAAATAACACTTGAAAGGGATGGAATATGACTGAAAATGGTAAATCTAAAATTCAGCTTTTTCAGGTAATATTACAATTAGACTACAGAATACAAATGTCGCAGAATGAACTAAATATTTCCCTGATGTACCACAAACTACATTATAATAAATCTATTGTAGTTCTACTTTGCAGTATTTGAAAGTCATGCTACAAAAATTTAAAAACTTGCTTAACTACCACGATGGGGAACTGAGAAAAAAATAGATATTGTTTACAAACTTGGTGATTTCTGGATTACGTTTGTATAACTACTAATTTCTATATAAATATTTTGCATTTAAAACTCTTGTGAATATATAAGGTTCTGATAAAAGTGAATAATTGATCAAATTAACAGTTGTTATCAATGTTGTCTTAGAATATTTTGAATTAAAAAAGATATTTTAGTCATATATTTATTTCAAGTAGAATTTTCATGTAGAGCATAAGTTGAATAGTAACAGATTGAAAAATTAAAGCTTTACAGGCAATGGAATTTTTTTATGCCTTTAGAAATTTTAAATAATTTTTCTCAGATTTTTCATTTTGAAGATGAGAGTGTTTTCTAATCACTAAGGCGTTTTTCCTGTTCAAGATAGAGTCTTGAAATATCTTGTAAATGTTCCCTTATATATGTTCTATAAATGTTCATAAGGATTTAGGTCTGAGAGCTCTAGTTATTTTTTAAAAATATCTTAATGTTAATATTTAAAAAAAGTTGGGTTTTTTCCAGGTTTAGCCATAAAAATAATTATTAAAATTCAACAAAGAGATATATTTTAAATGTTATACTTTTTGTTTCCAATAATCTAAGAAATATTAATCACTTACAATAATTAAATATTTTTAATAATTTAACATTTTAGAAAAGTTTTAAAAATTTCAAAACTGTTCAATGCTTTAAAATTGTGAAATAATGGCTTGTCAAACTAACCTATTATTTTCAGAATTAATATAATAGTACAATTTGAATATAAAAACAAAAATTAATTTTACTGTGACAAACTGTTTACGACTTCTACTCATATTGTAAAAGAATGAAAGATAAATATATAACATAGTGGCAGTCAAAAACACATTCATAATATGTTAAAATCCTGTCCCGATACAAATTTCAATGCATTTTCCAAACTGTAGCTAAAAACAATTATATGTTTATTAGGACAGAAATTATTTATATTTAGATATATTTTCCTTATTAAGTACATAATGAATAATGGCAAGATAATTTGTAAAATCCTGAAAGATTTTAATGAAGAAAAAAAGCCAGACATAATTTTAGATAGTTAGAAATTTAATTATATAATACATAAATATGCATGTTTTAAAAGAAATAAGTTGGCTAAGAAAATGAAATTTACTAAAAATTTCCTGAATAAAGTAAATCAGATTTCATCCTCAAATACATATAATTGTAAAAAAGCTTTTATTCAATTTACAATTAGTTACAAAAACCTTTAATAAAAAATAATTTTAACTGGTATAAATTGCAAAAATATCAAAGAAGTATGAGAAAGACACATACATGTGTCGTTTACAGAAATGTCACAGTGTGATATTTTTCGAAACACGGCACTGCACACAGTCCAACATTACAGTCTTTACATTGAAAACGAGTTTCTTTCCGAATGCGTTTTCCATTATCATTTATCTTAAGGTTGCATACCACACATTTTCGCGATGTTTTTTTTTTTTTTTTTTTTTTTGAACAGTCACTTTCTACATATGAAGGGAAGTGCCTTCCAACTAAGCGGACTACATTTTCAGTAATGTTAGGGAAGCAAAGTTTCGAGAACTAGAATCACTACCTCCTTCTTCTATCAATCGTTCTATCAGTTTCATTCGAAAACCAATATGATTTAAAAATCCCGCCATTTTTTTAAAGATAACGAAGGAATTCCACACAATTTGATTTAACAAATGTCGAAAAATCTTCTCGTAGTATTTTCGATGTTGATTTCGGGCAACAGGATAGTAAGATAGACACTGATCTAATCTATCAACACTCCCCATGCTGTTATTATAAAACACCACGGCTTTTGGTTTCAGCTTCACAGAATCCCCCTTCTTAGCTTTCTCTTCCATCATGTCAGCGTTATGAAAAGTGCTAAGCATATGCAAGGGTTTTTTATCCTTCCACTTTAAAACACACATTGTACCCTTTTGGAAGGCTATAATCTCCCCTTTCTTCAGTGTAGAACTTTTAAATGAAACAGGTAAACCTTTTCGGTTTGGTCGTAAAGTTCCACAGATATCCGTTTTACTGTCAATCAGTAATTCCGCTAATTCAGGTGAAGTATAGAAATTATCAGTGGATAAACAATAGCCTTTCCCCTTCAATTCGTGGATAAGAGTCAGGACACTTTTCGTCGAAAGACCATAATCGTTATAGTTTTCGTTGAAGGCAGTACCTTTTCCCGTGTATATCAATGAGTTCCAAATGTAGCCACTTTCTGATTCGCATAACTGAAACAATTTAATTCCAAAACGAGCTCGTTTTTGAGGAATATATTGTTTCCAACTTAATCGACCTTTATATGCTATCAGCGATTCATCCACTGATATATCCGGTTTCGGTACATACACAGATTTGAACTTATGTACTATTAGATTGTGAAACTCTCTTATTTTTTTAGCTTTGTGTTATGATCTAAATCGCTACTGGACTCATTATTTGCAAAGTGCAGGAACTTCATCAAAAGTCCATAGCGCACCTCACCCATCACTTTTCCAAAAAATGGAGTGGATAGAATCGACCAAAACCACTGTTCCACAGGTTTTTGTACTACGCCTCGTAGGAGCAACAGAGCGATAAATCTCATTCCTTGTTCGTATTTTTCCATTTTAGAGCCCTAGAACCAGGTGTCAATTCTGCATTTTCAAAGAATGATTCGGCGTATCTATTTGTTTCCTCTACAATAAATGAGAACATTTCATCGTCAAGAAACAGGTTGAAATATTCAAAAGGATCTCCAGAATCCCCGATACATACTTTTATTCCTGGATTTCCAGTAAATGGAAATTTAGGATGACTCGGTAGAGGAGAGGTAACATCTATTTGACACCAGTCTCTAGCACTATCCAAGCAATCATCATCAGACTCACTTTCAGAGGATGAAAATTCTTCATCCGAACTTCTCTCTTCAATCAAACATTCATTTTCAGAATCACTATTCATTTTTAAGATAAACCAAAAAGCCCTTCTTAAAAGGATTTGAAAAGCAAATGGTAGCTATATATATATTTATTTAAGCTTTTATAAAGAGGAGCTTTCCAATGAAATTTGAGAGAGATTTTGGTAAGAAGCAGTAAGACCAATAGAATTGGAGATTATTGTTTGGAATAGACTATTCACGAAAAATAGTGGTGATTCAGGCAGGAACGGGCATCACTGCTTCAAAAGAGAAAGATAAACTAATTGGAAAACGACTTTTCCTTTCTTGGAAATTCCGTTGAAAGGAGATCTGGACGACCACCCACTTCCTCAAGAGTTGCCGAATTGTTTTCCAAATGGAAGATATTATCGGTGTAAATGACGTGTTTTGGATACTGACAGATACAAATGTCTGTGTTTGTGCCGTGTGCATTTTTCAGTTAAAATTTACACATCAGATAAAAGGTCAATAAATCATTTATGTTCAAATCTTATCTATCTCGACGTTCAAATCTTTGAATACGCAATGATACTGGATAATATTTGTTTCATAGTAATAATTTTATGTAAATTTTCTAGTAATTTACTTCTAAAATCTAAGTATTTAGTTTCCCTTAATTTCTTATACAAATATTTTATCCAAGTTTTTGATGTTTCACGACTAAATCGTAAATATAAGAAACAACAGTCAAATATCACGAGTGCAGACGGCGCTCGCTGATATTTGAGTGAGAAAATTACAGCAGCATAAAATGCGACCTCGTTTGAATTATATCTAATGTGCATATTTGGAACTGTTTAGCGTACGCGGATTAAATCAAGTGCACACGTCAAGGGTTTATATTGCATTCTAAGTCAACACGGTGGCTACTGACGAGCGACTACGTAATTTTGAACCGCGGTTAAGTGACGAGGACGATACCTGAGCTGATAACTCCCCTTCCAAACTTCCACATCACACCAACGTGATGACTTTTGACGTCGACGTGTTTAACGTGCATCAGCTCCTCTTCAACGCTAAACTTTTGTGGTACCAGGGCTCGAACACTGGACACGAGTTCATAACCACGACCATCAGGATACCGTGGCCGCAAAAGAAAATAGCAAGTTTGAAAGAAATGTAATGGAGAAGTACATTTGAAGAAATAACTTCAAAACTTAACGAAAAACCAAAATATCAAAATTTATTTTAGGAATAATAGTGAATATAACTTCGTACACCTAAAACCACTTTACGCAGTGTATTTTGAAAGTGAACGTTTCCCTTTTAGAGAAACTTACTACAATTATGTCAAATTCCTTTCGTTTTGCTCTAAGGGGATCCCGAAACAACGTAATTTTTTGATAAACAAAATTACTTATGGTTGAATATAATACAATTCCCCTACAAAATGAATGAAAACCCTTTTATCATATAAATTGTGTTTGAATAGGAGATGGTTAGTTAATAAGAACATTTAAAACGTGTCGGCAATCTATGGACCTGTGGCACGTGGTACAATTCTTAGTGGCATTCAGCACTACTATACAAATTTGTCAATTCTTGAGTGGATGGAAGTTGATAATAGACCTTATTTGACAAACATCTTCTGAGTTATGGACATTTATGGAACTACAATATAATCTGAAAGATAATTCTAAGGATAAATTTACAGCTATTTTGTAAATAATTGAGTGTTATTGCTAGGGGATTTAATTGTTGAAAAAAGAAAATTGCATGTACTCTGCTTTCCACTTAAAATTCGGCATATCAAAGTAAAAAATCTTTCCTAATATGAAAAATATTTCGACTCCGCAAAGAAATTGTTTAACAAAACTGAATGCTCAGAATCGTTTCATTCATTATACCCCTGGTTTTGCGATATGAAAGAAGAGTCGTGAGAAAGAGTTAATTCGCATTACAATTTTTATTTAACTGTAAAGAAGGGAATCATTTATATTTCACTTTGTCTATTTCTTATTTAAGTAAATATGTTGGAAACATACATTTTTAATTTTTTTTATCTTTGTTGAAGAAATAGTAACATTTTATATTATTTATTTTTATGTTAATAAATGAATTTTATTCATCCATAATTAATATAAAATATAAAACTGTAAATTTAAATTATTTACCTCTATTCTTTAAATCTGCAAATATTACCGTAAGAATCGAAGGATTTCAAAAATTTCCTACTATGTGGCAGGCTGAATGATACTGACAGATTGGTTAGGCACGTCTTAGCTACACAGTTGCCGCCCCTGATTTAAAATGTTGGGTAAGATAACCATTAAATTTTTAAAATTTTATAAATATACAAAAGGAGAGTATTTTGTCAATACATGTTTCAAATGGAGTAAAGTTTACGAGAACGAAATATAAAATTGCGTTAAAATTATTGGTGCTCTATCAACCGTACTTCTTATATATATATATATATATATATATATATATATATATATATATATATATATATATATATATATATATATATGAGTACGTCGATAGAGTACCATAGTTACTACCAACTCGTGACAATGAATTGAAAACTAAGTTCACAATTCATTGTTATTAAAATATATAAAATTTTACATGACTTATTTTTGTATTTGTTATTTTTTTATTCCTTATTGAGAGAGAAAGCAACAAATGGGAGTTCATTACCTGCCAAAACTGCAGAGGCCTGGTTGTTTACTCCACGAGCTCCTACCTTATGCTTACTCTGCCCTACTAAGTAAAAAAGCCGTCTTCTGCTCGTCAAGATCATGGAATTGCAGATATTGTTTTCCATATATTTTAAATATTAGTTTTCTAACTTCTACATCAGCCTTTGTATAGTCTACACTCCTGCATAGAAGTCTGAATTCAAAACTATAAAAACATATTATTCCCAACAATGTCACATTTATATCTTTATTTTTTATAATCTATGAATGCGTTAAACTATTAATTTGTTATCGCGACTATTTAATATTAAATGCGAAAAAAAAACGAATAAGTTTCAGACTGAAACTTAAATTGAATTTTTCAAAAAGTGTCATCGATATTCTCATAACTTTTATTTATTGTCATTTTAGCATATCACACATCTATCTTCTATGCAAAAATCTATTATAAGTTCATCAAATGTTTCAGCATATTTTTACTCATAACATGCAGTTTTCAACCACATTGTGAGGCCGCGGTAGCCTAATGGTCAAAGTAACGGACTCGTAGCTGACGTGTCATGAATTCGACCCCAGCACCACTGAAGATCCGCCGTGTAAGGAAGTGATGCTCAAGCGTCATCCTCGTCACTTGACCATGGTTTAAAATTACGAGGTCCGTCGCCAAGTGAGTGAATATTAACGTTGCAATGTTCAGCTTCACGAGGGCTTTTAGTGATGGACCTCGTAATTTTGAAAAATGGTCAAATGACGAGGGCGATACTTGAGCTGGCACCCCTCTCCTAACTACCACACCACACCAACGAGAGGACATTTCAGCTCTCGATAGATTTAACGTGCATCGCTGCCCTACACGGCGGGTCTTTTGTGGCACTGGCTCGAACTCGAGACATGCCAACCATGATTCGATACCTTGACCACCTGATACCCCGGCCACAGGACCGTCGCCAAAAGCCCTCAAGAAGTTGAGTAGAGAAGAGAGAGAGTGCGACTTTAATATCCCCTCACTTAATTAAATTATATGAAATTTAAGGAATACTTGAAAAAATATTAGAAGTCGAATATATATATGTATATATATATATTAAAAAATTAATCATAGGATAATTTTAAATATCCAAAGAATTATTAGTATTTATGGTAAATATTTGTTTTTCAACTGAGTATGTGAGACACGCATAAATATCTTTTTCGAAATTCCAATGCAGAATTTTAGTGGAGCTAATACAAAAATCCTAGTTTTGCATGGTTAAGATTATAAAAATGTCCAAATTTTTTAATAACCTTTTCTTCAGTCAACCACTAATGGAACATGAATGATGAGGGGGGTTATGCATAAATATATATTTTTTTAACTTCAATTTAAAAAGGATCTTTATATTTATTTATATGCGCAAGCGTTAACTCTAAATTTGTCCAGATGCTTTTAAATACTCTTTATTTGAAGATTCAAGTTAAAAAACATAAACTTGAAATTAAAATTCTCTTTGAATGAAATTAATATTCAGACATTCAAAATTCAAATATAATTTGTTATCTGAACAATACAAAACAAGGGATTCTATGTAAGATGCTCTGAATATCTGGCTATAAAATTATGAAAAACTAAAAGATTTAAATAGGGTTTTTTTTAACAATACATATAAATTTTTTGCAAATAATGTAATACAGAAGTTTAAAAATTATTCCTGTTTAGAAGTGTCCGAAATTTTAAAAGATTTTAAATTTTGAACCTTTTTTTTTATTTTTTGACACATAACAAAATAATCATTTTTTAAAAAAATCCCTGAAAGTATTGATTAAAATAAAAAAAATGAAACAGTAAATTATCCTCAATGTTTTAATTTATAATTTGAATTTAAATACTACAGATATGTTTTTAAAAACTTAGATATACATTATAAAAACTTAATTCCATTTGAGAATTTTAAGGTAAAGTAAAAAATTGAGAATTCTCAACTGGTTGACTTGCAATTTATTTCCGTACACTTTAGGGTTTAAAGAAATTCTTCGGTTCCTTTGGCAATCGTAAAATCTCGGGTCTCCACGTGGCCCATAAAAGTTCCCCCTCAATGCCCATTGTGTCTCCCCGACCGTCTCTAATTATCTTTCAAGATCGTAAACCTTTAAAGGGGGAAAAGAATTCGGAAAAATACCACCTTACCGGTTTTGAACACATTACTTGAAGGGGAAAAAATCTGTTTGGTTCATTTTTGGTGAGTCGCCGGCCTTAGGAAAAATTCAGTGTGGTCCGTTTTCGAAGCCTCTCTAGTAGGGTGGAAAAAGCCGTGCTGTCCAGTTGGAGGGTTAAAAGCACTAAAATTATATTGCTAATTAAAAACCGTTATTTTTTTTAGAAATCTAACATCTAGAATAGGTTTATTAAATCGATGAATAATGGTGAATGGAATAAAATCAAATTGAAATGAAAAAAGTGTATTCTCTAAGTAAAGCAGCAATCATAATTTTTTTATTTTAGTTTGTGTATTGCAAGAAAATCGACCGGAGTCCATGTCGTATGATTATGCGGCATGTTAAAGTTCCCTAGAGTGCTTGTTTGGTCTAGGTGCTCTCAAGAAAATTAAATTCCAAGTTCTATTCCGCATCGCCAGAAACTGCGTGTCAAAATTATATTGCGATGATTGGTATTCTACATGTATGGTGCTGCACTAAAATGTTATACCAGCTCCTGGGGAATATACTAGGTCTGCAATGGTAAGTGCCAATTAGCAGCCCCAACGAAAATTTTTTTTAAAAAAAATGTGCATTGCTTTATTTTAAATATCTATCGGTGATTCTTTTGAAACGAAAAACATTATTTAATTATTATAATTAAAACTTTTATGCATATTAAGATGCTTTAGTTCACTCTCTAAGCAGTGGTGATTTTTAATGTAGGTACTTAGTTTTAGCCGTATGTGAATAATGTACTGTGGTGGCCCCAAAATTGTGGACACTATTTTAAATTGTTTTGTTTTTACGTTTGTATACTTATAGAAAAGTTTACGTTGCCCCAAATGAAAATTATTTTATATCATTATAAAGAACATTTAATAATGAATTCATTACAAAAAATAACAATCAAATATTTGCAACTAAGAAAAAAGGTTATTTATACTGCACAATAACTGTTGATATACATTAGATACTGATGATATCAGTGTGATTTAACAGAGCCCAGTGAGGTTGTCTTTATTCTTTATTACTGCTTCACATCGATGTTTTTCTGAGGTGAAAATTGTTCTAAGCTCTTTCTTCGTTACTACATGGTCCCAGGAAAGAATTTATCCTCAATTTGTTCATTTTTATTTCATGGGTACCTCATTCGGACAAGAGTTTTCAAACGGTGATACAAGTTTTCGATAGGATCGAAGCCAGGACTATTTCCTGGCCAAGACAACAATGATATTTAGTCAAAAACCAATGCCATCAAATAAAAGAGTAGATTTTACACATGTGTGATGAGAAAGTGGTATTTCCTATGTTAAAAGTACATAACAGGTGGGTAGCAAAGTGATTACATCTAGAGACTGAAAGATTTGTTAAGGATCTCAGGAGATAAAGTTATTTAAAAAGCAGGAAACGGCCGATAGAGGTTCACCAAATCTGTTGATGACAGAAGAAAAAAATATTATGTTTCAGAGATAAAAGAATTTCATGGAAAGCCATCAGAAGTGATCTGAATGATGCTGGTGTTTCTGTCAATTCAAAAACAACCAGGAGTAGATTAGCATATGTAAGAGTAAAAGGTACAATTCCACGAAAAAAGCCCTATCTCAATTTACAGCAGTACTAAACAAGAATATAGTGCGAAATGGAGCACATTAATTGGACAAATGATTATGGGTCACAAGTTATATAGAGGAACGAAACTAAAATATCTTTATTCGGTAGAGATAGCTTAAATTATGTAAGACGCAGAATAGCAGAAATGCTACATCCTGACTGCATCCAAGCAACTGTGAAGTACCCACACATTTTTATCATTTAGTCATGCATATAAGCAGACGGTATCGGTCGCATTTATATCATTGATGAGACACTGAATGTCATAAAATACATTGACATCATTCTAGAACCCAGGAATCTGTTAACCAACAATGCTTCATTTATTTTTCAGCAAGATTCTGCTCCTTGCCACACTGTAAATGAATTGAATGACTGGTATCGTGTTCTAAGATCATTGAGTTATTGTCCTGTCCTCGATCCTATCGAAAACTTTTGACACCGTTTGAAATCTCTTGTCTGAAGAAGGTACCCATAATATAAAAATGAGCTAATTGAGGATATAATTGTTTCCTGACATCATGTAATAACGAAGGAAGAGCTTAAAACAATTTTCAGCTCAATGAAATATCGCTGTGCAGCTGTAATATAGAATAAAGGCAACCTCACTAATCTCTGATATTTCACTGTTATCATCAGTATCTAATGTATATCGACAGTTATTGCAGCATAACCTTTTTTACGTTACAAATATTTGAATCAGTTGTTGTTGTTGTTTCTAATGCCACCTGTCTAACAATATTTGAATCTTGTTTTGTGTATTGAATTCAGTATTGAAATTTCTTTAAAATGATATAAAATACTTGGCAACGTAGCATTTTCTATAAGCATACAAACTTAGAAACATAACAATTTTAAAAATGTCCACAATTTTGGCCACCACTGTAGGATTTTTATTTATATAGATATTCAATTAATTTAAATCTCTACGAAAGTAGCATGTTCGAGAATCTTTATCGTGTATGTGAGGAGACTCATGCACTACTTGGTGACGTTTTTGATCAATCAATCTCTTTTTTTTTCGAAGTTGTTCGACAGTATGATACGCAAATACCATAAAAAGGACATGGTGAGAGGGGTCATGAAACTAGTAATGTACTGCAAATACGTTACTGAGGGAACCATTTTCAGGATACTGAGGTTGAAGATAGTTAAATATCTCGATAAAATTCCTCACATTGGGCAGTTTTCCTGGTCTGGTACAAGGAACTTATTTTATGGTTTTAAAGTTTTCATAATTATATCTAATGATCAAAATCATAGTAATTAATATAAATTGGGTATTATTTTCTGGTTTTTACTAACAAATAAGATTAACAGGGTCTTAACTAATTTATGTCAAGTTTGAATTTGATGAAGAAAAAATGATTGCGCTAAGTGAAACTAGTTTTTGAACAAGGATCTAAGGATATTAACAGAAGAAGAAATTTGACACGTGGGAGAATGTACGCAAAAATTAGGGTTGGCAAGTTAAAGAAATTAAATTTTAACTGATTAAACAAATACACAAATCAAACGCAACATTATGCATATACAATAAGGGATAATAGGTAGTGTTTAAAATGACTCGATACCTTTTGAGCATTTTTTGTTTTATTTATTAGTTTATAAAATTATATTTTAGCATTTCATATAATGTTTCTATGAGTAGTTAAGGAAATAATACCAGATAATATTTTGCACGTATTTTGTTCACACAATTCTACAAATTTAATTTGTTTTTAAATTTTGGTAATATTTAAAATTTTACTATTTTTGTGTTAGTTAATTTTTTTACACGAAATTTTTGTAATATTTCTAAAGATGTTTTTAACACCTTTAGGGATCGATTTTGCAATACTTTAATTAGTTTTGGAGGGGAAAATAATAATAAATGTTGATATCTGTGCTTTTATTCAACCCCAAATTTCAATTTTTTAAAAAGAAGTATTCAATTTACAGCAAAATGGATCCCTCACTGTGTTACGTGCATTACATATGACACAGGGGAAAATGGAAGTGATTGGTAAATAATTGTGGAAGTAGTAGTATTTTGAATGCGAAAAAACACAAATGAGAGAAACCATTTGAAAGTTTATAATTCTGATAAAATAATTATTATAAGCTTAAATAAACATAAAATACCACACTAAAATATTAGCTGTGTATTTTTCTTAATAATAATAAAACCTAATATAAACCTTACTCTCCCCGACAACCACACATCTTTCGACTTGGAGAAGAACTTTCGATTGCTATTGTACCCCTCATCCAATTTTCCCTTACAAACGAGGAGTAATTTTTAACAATTTTTCTAAATTTCAATTGATGCTGATTCTTATATTTATCAAAGTCCATTGTAGTCCTAACTAAACTCAAAACAGCTTTATTTTTGTGCTTGGGATCTTGCTCTTACTTCCACACATAAAAAAATGCACGCCGGCCAATACCATCGGTCAACACTAAAAAAAAATTAAAACTTTAGAGATTGCAAGAAATAGCAACTAAAAAATTTGGTATTAAATTAAACGTTTATATCTACTCTATGTGATTTAGGTGTTAATGTGATCACTCCGTGTAATTCCAAGAGTTCTAGTCCATTAAACACAAAAAAAACGACATACGTTAGTAGGAGTTGCATGCTGTGCTAAATGTTATGTTTTTACAATTTTTAATCAAACTTGAACCTAATTTCATAGTCAAATCAAGAAATTATTTACCCATAGCATATATTTTCAAAAAAACGACCGTTAAGATCTGTAAAATCTTTTTCAGACGAAACGATAGAACTTCCGACTGAAAAATGAGGCTCGCAAGTGTTTTGAGTAGCAAGAACAAACCAGATTTAAACCAATGATTGTAGACGATTTCTATTCACGTACTGACGAAAACTGTTTACCATATGGTAGGTAACTTAATAGGATTATAAATTGTGTGTGGGGGTCACGCAATTTCCTTTTTCGGGTTTCCATGCCCCAGATCGGGAAAACTGCCCACTATGCGGGGTGGGGTTGAGGAATTTTCAAATTATTCGTCAGTGGCCTCCTGTTTCTTCTACGAGTAGTTAAGCATTATTCTATACCAATGAAATCAAATACCATATCTACCGTAACTTGTGCATAAAGAAATCTTGCAGTTTGATAGTGGAGTGTATTAAATAAAGAAATCACAGTCGCTCATTAATTCTGATTAATAATAAGAGGACCCCTACAAAAAATAGGTGGCCTCTTTTAATCAACAAATCCCTATGATGACAATATTTAATAAATTGCCAGAACAGTCATCTGAGCCCATGGTATTATCTGATTTGGTCCCGTCATGCATACGACATCATCATCATCATCAATAATATAGAAAAAGAATCCATTTCTTTTGAGATATTAAGGTATCCGACAACTTTATTTTTGAAAAATGGAGTTCTACTATTATATTATCACTTCTACTGTTATACAGAACATACACACACAACATTTCAGTAAATTATTTAAAAAACATTTTGAGCAATCGCTGTTTTCGTTTGAGTTTTTCAAAAAAAAAACCACATTTCGAGTAAAACGTATTTTAAATTTTGGCATCTTATGTAAAGTTATGGCACCTGCTTTTACTAAAACACTTGTAGTTTTTGTTCTAGTGAATGGAAAATAAAATACTTGGTAGTTTTGCAAACCTATTAAGGGGGCTGTAAAATAAAATCATAAAACATTGTCAATTTTTTTTTTAAAAAAAATAATGATTTTAGGGTAGTTGTGTATACCTTAATGTTTTTTTATTCTACGATCCAACAATTACCGAAAACTGCCAACTTAAAGCGCAAAAGTCAATCTAAAGAAAAAGAAGACTTTAAAGACCGGTATTTAAGATATTTAAAGATAAAATCGACTTCTCTCCACTCACCATCAAGATGAACCGTTACACTACTCCAGCAGTAATTACTACAAATGTGAGAGTTCCGTGGGAAATAAACAGACTGTAACTGTCCTTTTCTTAAGGATCTCAATTTTATTCTTCTATTGTTGCCAAAGAAAAGAAAACAAAACCAAAAAATAAGTGTTTTTAGTCCTCGAGGGAATATTTGGGACAGAGGGATACGAAATGTTTTCGGTGGAAACGACAGAACAGTCTAAGGATGCGTGAAAGAGGTTTTTTTGTTTGTTTGTTTTAACCGTGAGGTTGATGTTTCGTAAGAGGTTATTCTTCTATTCATGTGAGCTGTTATATTTTTCCAGAGAAGTTTGTTTCTGAAATTTAGTTAAAATTTGATTGCAATACTTAATATACACTGCTCAAAACATTTAAAGGATATTGTAAGTTTTATATAAAATAAATATATAAGCGAAATTTTTGTTGCCGAAAATGGAAGAAGAGAATCACAAATGCAAATTTTTCTGATTTTCAAACAGTGGAGTATGCTAATTTTGAGTTCGACGTCAAAAACGTCTCTTCAGCGGCAGCGAATGAAATTTGACTTTCAACTGAAATGAAGACAAGGGTGATCGGCATTCAGTGACTGCTTTGTTTCGATGAGTACGATGTCTCAGCAAAGTCATTTAACCGATTCAGAAGCTTGGAGAGCTGTTGGTAGGTTAGAAGGGGCCAAACTCAAGCCGAAGTAGCGCAAGCCATTGGGGTGTCACAAAGTATGATTTCCAGGATCTGGAAGCGTTTTTTGAAGACTGAAAGTGCAGGCAGAAGACCAGTACAAGGTCGTAGACGAGCAACAATGCCCAATGAAGATCGTTATTTAGTGTTAACGGCTCGGAAACACCGAAATATGAACGCTACTCTTCTCCAACAACACCTTCTCTCGGCTACTGGCACCACGGTTTCGACTCAGACTGTCCGAAACCGGCTAAATGGTGTAAGTCTGTATGCTCGCCGACCGCTGGTATGTGTTAGACTAACATCAAGACATCGTCGCGACCGCAGGGAGTGAGCAACAGAGCATGTAAACTGGAGGAGAAATGAATGCAGCAATGTTCTTTTTTCTGACGAGTCCCATGTTTCTGTTCATCCAGATAATAGGCGTATTTCCATCTGAAAGGACCGTGGCAGTAGGAATAATCCTGCGTTCGTGCACGAAAATGTCAGATTTGGCGGTGGGGGAGTGTTGGTGTATGGTGGCATCTCCATTGACGGGCGCACAGACCTCTACATCATTCGAGATGGACCTCTGACTGCTCGCCGATATAGGGGTCAGATCTTCAGACTTATTGTAGTCCCTTACGCTGCAGCAATCGGAGGTGACTTCATTTTAATGGAAGATAACTGCAGGCCACATCGTGCTAACCTGGTGAAGGATTTCCTTTTCGAGGAACGAATCATACGAATGGAATAACCAGCGTGTTCTCCAGACATGAATCCAATAGAACACGTTTGGGACGCTCTAGGAAGACGAGTTGCTGGCCACCAACCACACCCACAAACTCTCTAAGAACTGGAAAAAGCTCTTCTGGAAGAGTGGGATAGAATACCCCAACTCGTGATTAATAGCCTCATTGACTCCATGCCTCAAAGGTGCTCAACGTTGCTGGCCGTCCGTGGAAACCATACCTCCCCCTCCACTGAAAATGATTTCCTTTGAAGAAAACACCTTTTCTTATTCTTTTTTTCTCATATGCACAAATATTTTTTTTTCCTTTTGCACACAAATGCGCAATAAAATGCATTTTTTTCTGCCAAACATGTGTAATTTATTCTCATATAACCTACTACGTCTGTCGACCATGTATCAATCAGCTAAAAAGTTTTCCAGCCACAAGATCCACCGAAAACCGCAATATTCTTTAATCTTTTTGACCAGTATATATAAAACACTTTATGCTACTCTTTGTTTATATTAATAAAGGAAGTAAAATCCTTTTTCTGGTGATGAAAATATTTTTTTTTTAAATTAAGTAAATTAATTACCTTAAAACACAATTTATATTTTCCTTAAATATTATAATATTTTAAATATATCTATGGAGGATTCTAAAATTATTGTATTCAACAAATTAATTTATTTAAATATTCTTCATATTTATTTCATTGATTAACTTAATAATATCTAATTAAAAACAAAACAAAAATATCATTGATTTTAATCACTTATTTCTTTAATTTTTACAAATGTCATTGAAAATTTGAAAGAAAGAATACAAGGGTCTCTTTTATAATGAAATATTTCATCGTAAATATTTCTCAGGTTGGAATCTCAAAGTAGAAATTTTTGAATAATTATTCCATTTTCTTTAAAATATATTAACATTTTTCTTTACGATACATTAAATTAAATTTGAAATTACAGCCTATTTTTTCAATTATGTTCGAAATGAAATTTGAAATGTTTTACTCATATTTACGTTTTATATATTCTTCAAACAAAGAATTACAATTCTTTATATATATTCTTTTCATTTTTCAGTTGCCATGCGTCATATTATGAATTAAAGAATTAAATGATATTTTCTTTGAAAAAATTTAAAATTGGACTTTCCTAAGCAATATCAAGATTTTCCCCTTCCCTTTATTGTTTATGCTTTATTTAATTGTTTTTAAGAAATTGATTAAACATGTAAAATTCATTAATTTCATTATTGAAATTTAATTTAAAAGGCACATTTATTTTGCTCACGATGTTATTTCTTAACTTTTTCTTTCTTCCGTAGAAAAATCGTTATTTTAAACTGAGAAACTGTTATTTAAGTCATAGTTTTATAAATATTTAATATTACTTCTTTGTTTAACTTGAGATTGGTCATTGGGAACTATATGTGTCACTTCTCAAATCCTAGTTAATTTACCATGGCATGAATAACGGGGACAAATATAGCCATTGAGTTGTACCCTAGTGGTCTTTCTCTATTTTCAACCCATCTCCTTGTCTTCCAGTTCCTCTTTTTCTTTCTCGTTTAAATTAGAAATATACAACTCAGACTTGTTGAACCATATTTTAATAAAAAATATTTTCGATGGTTTATTTTTAACATTAAATGACAAATATAGTCTTCTTGTTACTTCGAAGGGTGACATTATTAAACAATGATATCATTTACAGAAGCTGATTTTATATAATTCAGTCCTGTTTTACTATATTTAGGGTAAAAAAACTCAGAACTGTAACTTTACATGAATAATTATCTTAAGTGATTTCATTCCAATTAATAGCACGCAAACATTTCGTAAAAAGGCTGTTGGAGAAACCTTTGTAGTTTTGTGTTACTGTGATATGTCAGAAACAGCATTTAAACTCTAGTATCTCATTCTCTTCACTGCTATATCAAGTAGTTTGTGTGGACAAGCATTCATCGAGAATAGAGATTTATAGTATTATAATTTATAACTTAAGAAAGTCTTTAGAAAAATTCATTTGAAGACAATTTGCTAGAATACAATTTGCTAGAATATATATATATATATATATATATATATATATATATATATATATATATATATATATATAAATGCAAGGATAATTAAATTAGATTAAAAATTAAATTCCCTATCTAGCACTTGATTCATCTTTCTCAGGTCTCATCTTCAAGTGTCAAACTAATTACCCATTTATTTCTTCTGAACATATGGCCTAGCCAATAAACAAGTCTAATTCCAGATCGTTAGATTTAATAGTCAACATATGTCAGCATTAACTTGCAAGCACCTTCTTCAAAGCAGCGATACTTACCATATGTTTTTCAAGTGTTATCCACTTGAAACCCCCACCATGGCGTGCTTTTTCCTCCTCTCTCGGTATCAGAACAGATGTAGATTTGGTTGAATAAAGACCGTCCCTTTTTCTAACTTTTAATCTGATTCTGTCTCCAAAATCATGACAGAATTAAAGCCGGCAGGATTTTTTTTATCTGCGAATGGATTTCAAATCTTAACGTAAAAAACTAATCTTTTTTATAAAATAATTTAATATAAAAACTAACGCCAACGAACGTAATAACTGATATGGAGAATTTTATGGAACTTCGACGGCATTCAACCTCATGGCTGAAGACGTCGGATTGCCGGAATAAAAAATGATACGGAAAAAAGAAACGCGCTAGTAATCCCCGGAAGAACATCGCTCTTACCGCCAAAGAAATAGAATCATCCTCTTCTCCTAACAAGATTTCAGAAAGTCATACTTCAAAAATGGACACAATGAATGAAATTAAAATTAAGCAAGAAGAGAATTTAGATGCTGATGAAGAAAAACTACAACAACCTATAACCATTATTAAAAATGATATTCGATTTGAAGTACTACAGACTTTTTTCCAAAAATATAACCTTGAAATACCCATCCAAACATTCATTAGAAATTTTGAAAGTACGTGCGATTCCTTCGATATACCAGAGAAACAGAAAATCCTATTTATAACCAAGTTAGTAGATGGAGCTGTGAAGACTTACATCCAATCACAATCTATCCCTAAAAGTTTTTACGAACTGAAAAATAATTTAATACGTGAATTCGGAACACAAGTCAATCCAGCGGAGATTCATCTTCAATTATCTAAAACAGAAAAAACCTCAAAAGAGACCCACATAGAATATTTCTACAGAGTAAAAGAAATCGCATCCTGGATAAACATGGAAGAAGAAGCTGAAAATATTACATCATAAGAGGATTAAAAGAAATTAGAGCCATAGAAATACAGTTACAAAGCTGCAGCAACATAGAGGAACTGAAGGAAAAAATGAAACTCTTAGATATCCAAGAAAAATCAAAATCAAGTAAGAATGAAGTTATATACCCAAAGTATCCAAGAACAAGAATACCTTATCATACGAATCAATTTGCCCATAGACAACAATATGGAGGATGGAATTGGAGAAATGACCAATCTCAACATCCGGATACCATAACCAATACAAGATATAATGTATACTCCCCTCAGTTTCCATCACCTTATCATCACCCTTCCTTTTCACTTCAGCGGCCGACCCTATATCCGAGAAACCAACGATTTCCACAACGACCGACAGTGTTGCGACCCAATGCTCCAACTTTCTACCCCCGTCAAAGAACACAAAACAATAATACGGTATTCCAACCTCATCAAACACGAGAACTTATGATCATCCAAGGAAGAATCAACTTCAAACAAGTTGATGTCCTCTTGGACACAGGATCAAGTGTCAATATTATTCCAAAAAATATAATATCACAAATCAAGGGATACCACAATGTAGAGTATATCAAAACAAAAATTGCCACCATCAATGGAGAAATTGAGGTGAGTGAGGCAATTACTTTACAATTGAAAATAGGAGAAACTATGGAAAATATTAAATTCCTCATAGTAAAGGTAGAACTGAAATATTTAATAATTTCTAATAAAACTATGAGTATTTTTGAATTAAATATTAATTTTAGTGATTATAAAATTTTTCAAAGAGGAAAACAAATTTTAAAAAATTATGAATCTAAGAGAAATATTAAAGAAAATGAAACTCTTAAATTTAGTAATAATAAAATTATCACTAAGAAAACTGATAATGTGTTTAATATAGAAAAAATTCCTAATAGTGATTATGATATTATTAATATGATTATTGATAAATATAAACATGTCTTTGCTAAAAATAAGTTTGATGTGGGCGAGTTAAAATGTAATTCTCCTAAAATAATACCTCAAAATTACCCATTGTAAATCGACCATATAGGACATCTTTTAAAGATGATACGGAAATAAAAAAGCAAAATTAGATGCATTATTGAAAGCAGGAATAATAAAACCATCTTATAGTTCTTACGCAGCCCCTATAACATTGGCTTTTAAAAAAGAGGATAATGCTCGTACACGATTATGTATCGATTACAGAAAGCTAAATGCTATATCACAAAATTAGATGCAGAGCCAATTCCCCGAATAGATGCAGTTTTAGACAAATTAACACATGCAAAATTTTTCTCAACCATCGACCTATGTAGTGGTTATTGGCACATTAAATTAGATGATAATGAATCTGAAAAACTTGCATTTACATCAAATTACGGTCTTTTTTCAATTTAGTCGTTTGTGCCTTTTGGATATAAAAATTCTCCATATATATTTTAAAGAGCTATTAGACAGATTTTAAATAAATACCAAATAAAATTTGCATTAAATTATTTTGACGATATAATAGTATTTTCGGAATCAATGGAAGAACATGCAAAACATTAAGAGGAAATTTTTAAAATTTGTGGAATAGAAAATATTAAATTAAAATTCTCAAAGTGTAAATTTGGCAAAGATACAATTGATTTCTTAGGATATGAAATAAAACAAGGGTCATACACTCCAAATAATACAAATGTCGAAATAATTAAAAACTTTTTACCCCTAGAAATGTAAAGGATTTACAAAGATTTCTTGGTAGTATTAATGTCTATTATAAATTCATTCCTCAATATGCAAAATTAAGAATGCCCTTAAATAATCTTCTTAAAAAGAATCACAATTGCAATTGGACCCCAGAATGTCAACTATCTTTTCAAAAACTTAAAGACAGCTTAATTTCAAAGCCCATTTTAGCTATATTCAATCCAAATTATCCCTGTCATCTTTATGTAGATGCATCGAAAACTACAAAATCTCATGTATCCTCAAAGAACAAAAACCCAATGGAAATCAACATCTGATTGCATTCCACTCGAGACGACTGAGAAATTATGAAATTAATTATACAATAACTGAATTAGAATGCTTAGCTATAATTGATAGTTTAGATAAATTCCATTGCTATCTTCATGGATCTTATTTCACAGTTCATACCGATCATAATGCATTAGTTTGGCTTAAAAATTTCAAAAATCCCACGGGTAGACGTTTTAGATTGTCTTTAAAAGTTTCTATGTATGATTTTGATATAGAATATATAAGAAAGGTAGCACTAATGTTGAAGCTGATATGTTAACAAGAAATCCTTTTGCTTATCATATAATTAATATACCCCCAGAACCTTTATTAGATATCAATGAAATAAGTCATTTTCAAAATATAGAAAATACATCAACTCCTAAATGTTTTAAGAGAGATGGTGTTTTTGTAGTTAAAATACAAGGTTTAACTAAAATAATTGTACCCAAAGCTCTAAGAGTGAAATTAATGGAAACAACTCATAAAAAATTTGGCCACCCTGGTGTAGCTACCATGTTAAAATTAATATCACCACAATATTATTGGATAAACATTATTACTGATAGACGAAATTATGTGAAACACTGTGAAACTTGTCAAATAAATAAGAAGTCACATTAGAGAAAATACGGACTGATGCAATCACTTCCCCTTTGTGAAAAACCCTTTGAACTTTTATTGATAGATAGTGTAGGTGGTTTAAATTATTACAACTCTGTTAAAAATATTTACACATTATTATTGATCATGCAACTAGGTACATTTGGACTTACCCATCAAAAAATGCAACAACAGATACTTATATAAATTGTTTAAGACAAATCTTTCAGAATCCCATACCGGAAAAAATTTTAAGTGATAGAAATACTGCGTTCACCTCTTCAAAATTTAAGCATTTTTTAAAACATAATAATGTCACTCAATTATTAACTACTTCTCACAGACCACAAACCAATGGAAAGGTTGAACGTGTAAATCAAACCATCATTACCCGCTTAAAATGTGAAATTAGTAATAGTTCAAATAAAGTCCCATGGACAAAAATTCTAGAAAAAGTAACCTATCAGTATAATCAAACTCCACATACAATAACAGGTTTCCCTCCAATCTACTTAATGTATGGTAATTTACCTTTCGAAATTTCGCTAAAAGATAATGAGAAATATCCTCGCTTAGAAGAAGCAAGAAAATTAGCCAAAGAAAGAACAGAACAATATTATAAAATAAATAAGATTAGATATGATTCAAAATTTCAGGAAGCTGATTTCAAGGTTGGTGACTTAGTAATGTATGAGGAATTTCAATACCCCAATACAAGGAAATTAAGTCCCCCTTATACCGTTTTAAGAAAATGTTCTGATGTATTATTTGAAATTGATAGACCCAATGGCCTTAATAAAACTGTCACTGAATTGGTTCATTCAGTTCGTATAAGACATTTTGATCCATCTGAAAATTTTCAGTTAAATTACATTCAACAAAATACCCATAATAATGAGAAGATAATAACTAAAAGAAACATCTTACGTAATACAGAAAGAAGTAACTGAGTTCTGCCTAACAAGACTTTTCTGCGAAAAAGAATAATATATGATATGATATGGTATTTAATTTTTATAATATAGTTGTGTTAAATGAGATATTCTTCATATTTTAATTGAGAAAACAAAGTTTATAGGTTTTGTCATACAAAATTTTGAGAAATTTTAATATACTTCTCATGTCGAATGAGTTAAGAGTTATGATAGAAATTGGTGTTTTAAAGTGAAAGATATAAATTATGTTTTTAGAAAAATGACTAATGAACTAATGCTAGATACATTGATTTTTATAAGAAACAAAAGTGATATCAAGTTGTATTCTTTTTTCTTCACTGAATTTTATTATTTTGTTAATTATTTTATTCTCAGCAGTAATCTTATTGCATGTCATTAAAAAATTTTTATTTTGAAATTGTGTGTTTTGATATCCCGGCCATATATCAGGATTCACTATTTCTTAAAATTTTTCTTATCTAAAATTAAAATTAACTTAATAACTTGAAGTCTAATTTTGGATATTATACAGTGGATAAGGAGAATACAATCATTATAATTTTGTATATGTCTCGAAACATTAAGAGGACAAACTTGTTTAGTTTGATATGTACACCTCTCATTGTTTCTTATCAGCATCCCTGAACATCTGTGAGTTGATCACGCAGATTTCTCAGAGAGATGTGTTCAAAATTAAGTAAGGTGATACAGTTTATATTAGTGAATGTGTGATGTAAGAGAAAATCAAGAATTTTTGTCTATGAAACGAATTTTTAGAAGGTTACGGAAAAATTCAAAATATTGTATGCGATATTGTTAAGTTACAGTGAATATTGAGAAAATTTTCATACATACTAAAAGTTATTAGTGAAGTGAGTCCACTTTTCCGACTGAAAAATAATAAAAAAGTGCTCTTATATTCTTGTATTCTTTTATTCCTATATTCTTATAATTTTTATATTTTATAAGCATGTGAAATAAAATATTGTTTATTGTGTTGAATAGAGCATATAAGTTGTGTGTTATACACCGTTTTCATATTATTAATAATTTCATTTTATTAGTGTCTATATTTTTTTATCTTTTTAAAAAATGTATATATGCAAAATGTGTGTAACAATATAAGGTATTACTACGATGGCGCCAGAGTAGATTTTTATACAAAATTATTATTTTAACATTTGTATGATATCATGTATTTTTATATTTACTATCTTATTGTTTGATATATTATATTTTCCAATATAATTTTTTTTAAACATTATCTGCTAGCTATAATATAAATCTTATTATTATGAAGGAATAGGAGGAAACGCGTGAGCTCTTATTCTAGATGTTGAATAGATTTGAACAAGATAATCTTCAATTATATTTATGGAAATTCATGTTTATCAATTGATATGTTTGAAGTGTCCTTACTGTGTTTGTTGTTATAGTTTCGTTTATTGTATTGCTTTTTGATTTTAGTATTACTATTGCTTAAATATTTCTACTGTGTTTAATATGTCTTTCTAAATAATGTTATGTATTGTTTTGTGTTTATTGAAAATTGATTAAGTTTGTAAAGAGAGAAAAAAAACCACGCCATGACTCCCTTTTGAAATTGGGGGGCAAATGTAAGGATAATTAAATTAGATTAAAAATTAAATTCCCTATCTAGCACTTTGATTCATCTTTCTCAGGTCTCATCTTCAAGTGTCAAACTAATTACCCATTTATTTCTTCCGAACATATGGCCTAGCCAATAAACATGTCTAATTCCAGATCGTTAGATTTAATAGTCAGCATATGTCAGCATTAACTTGCAAGCACCTTCTTCAAAGCAGCGATACTTACCATATGTTTTCAAGTGTTATCCACTTGAAACCCCACCATGGCGTGCTTTTTTCTCCTCTCTCGGTATCAGAACAGATGTAGAATAGGTTGAATAAAGACCGTCCCTTTTTCTAACTTTTAATCTGATTCTGTCTCCAAAATCATGACCTATATATATATGTATATATATATATATAGAAATGCCCCTTGTCATCATAGATTTATATATATTTACTGATAAAATATTTCAGATACTTGTTATTTTGTGTAAAAGCATACATAGGAGCTGTATGTCTCTATTGATTAATACAGTGACCATGAGTATTTTAGTGTGAAAAAGAAAGTGCGTTTTAATAATAAAAAAGTATAGGCTGTGCCTGGTAAGAGAGCGGAATATCCAAGCTCTATAGAAAATATACATTTTTCAGGTTATCTACAAGATTCGTTTTCTTTGTATGTAAATAACATTTAAGGTATCCGACTACTTTCGGAAACGTGATTTTAAAAAATCACATAAATGGATAATTTTCATGATATTTAGTATCAATCAGATTAGATTACATGCATAAAATTGTTTTAAGGACATTTTGACAACAAATTTATTTAATATAATAGTATGACAAAATTTAACTTAGAATAATCTTTTTTTTTCAAGTGTTCTTCTTTTGTGAAAAATGATTCTATTATAATAGTATTTTGCCTGTATACAGCTTAGACCTCTCTACAGAGGCTCAGCTAGAAACTTTGAAAGATTCACATTATTTTCAGAGTTACCACCAATTGAAATAATTATTCGCGTTTTTTTTCCTTAAAATTGCTCCCCTCTGTTGTCGTAAAATATGAATAAACCCACTTCTAAGTTATATACTTAAAAAATTCTAGTTGAACCTCTGAACAGAGGTCTTAGCTATATATAGGCAAAATATTATTCTAATAGAAGCATTTTTCACAAAAGGAGAACATTTGGAAAAATGATTATTCTAATTTTTTGCCAAAATATTGTATTTAAATAGACTTTTTTTGTCAAAATATCCTTAAAACAATTGTATGCATATAATCTAGTCTAAGTGACACTAAATATCATGAAAATTATCCATTTATTTGCTTTTGAAAATCACGGTTCCGCACGCAGTCGGATACCTTAACGAAATCACACGAATTGTCGTTAAAAGGAATTTCGAAAAATTCCAAATATATTATTGTGAGGATGTAGTCGAATTACAAAAGTAATTGGCCTCGAATTTTAATGGCGATATGCAAATAACGTACAAAACTCTACAACAATGTCAGACATAGTAAAATATTGTTACTAATTCTGTGTAGTAATATTGAGTATTTTTCAAGATAAGAGTTATTACGGCAGTACCTTAAGAAGTTCAAGGTTATTACCGCAATGTAGGTACGTTTCATTTACGAGATAAATAATTAATGCACAAAATTTGTTTTAGAAACTATTATGTCATTATTTGATTTTTACTTTTTTTATATTTTCCTTTAGGAAAAATATTTATAATCTAAATGAAAAATCTTGCTCCAATCCCCTCTAATAATGTTTTTTTTCTAAACTGTACTCACACACGCAAGGCTTTTTTCTGGTGTCATTTTTTATGTAGTTTTTCTGACCCATGGAGAGAGAGAGACGGAAATCGCCACGTTTCACACAAAATCTAATACCGCAGAATAATTCAACTTTTCCAGTCATTTTTTCAAATACGAAGATCCGAAAGTTCTCACTTACTCTTCGTCACACCCATGTGGTCTGCTTGTGACTGACAGCTTCTGCAAACAGGAACAAGTTTACTGAAGCGCCTTAGGACGGTCTACATGTGTGTTCAAACCTATGCTTTTCTAGTTTCTTTTGATAAAGACTGAAAAGTTACTATCGCATTTTTTTTCGATGCACATTTTGTACAATATTTGTTAAAATAGATATTTTTTTTATCTATCTGTAGATTATACAAGGTAATTGAAAAACAAATATATAGTCCAGTGTCACATTTATCTTTAAAATTTGCTTAATTTCATGGTTTATTACCTAATATCTCCTTCTAGTTAATATAAAAATAGTTTCTTCCAAATTTCATAATTTAATAACTCGAACAAACCAAGTAGCTGACAAGGCAATTGTTCCTAATCAGCGCTGCTTTGCTTAGATGCTTATTTTTTACTAATAAATAAATGCATGAAAAATAAACATTTACCAAATCCCGCTCAATTACTCGTAAGATAATTAAGAAAATTAATTAAAATATTTGAATATTCTGAAGAAAATTCCTTATAGACATACAAAACCTTTTTGATTCGTTTTCAAATATTTTTAGTGTTGAAGCTGAAATCAGTGAAATAGCTGTAAATTGAGTAAAAGTTTTATAAATGATTATATACCAATAAATAAACACAAATTTGAAAATTGGTACTTTAGAAAAATGCAGGATCATTTGAAATAGTGCCATGGCTTGCGAATTTGAATTTACTAGTTATTTATCAATTTTACTAATTTTAACTCCAAAGTAAAGTTAGAGGATAATGCTATACGTTCTATTATAAAATATGCAGTTGTATTTCTTGTAATACGAAGAGATAAAAAAAAGGTTTCCATTTTATTATTTTAGAAATTATATATTAATAAAAAAGTTATGAAAGTGTTTTTTATTTTACTGTCAGCATCAAAATCGTTTTTATTTATTTATTTAAATTTATAATTTTTTAACTAAAGCAATATTGTTTCTTCATAAGTCATTGATCGAAATTTGAAGATAAATCTTATATCCCGAAGGGGGAGAGAAAATAGTTCTATACACTCAAAAATGTCACTTTAACGTCGGGCTATAGAGATAAAAAAATGTATCTGACAATGGAAATATGTGGAAGAAATTTCGAAAAAGGAAATTGTAATGACGTCAATAAAGAAATTCCACAAGCATACCAGGAATGGCTGACAGAGAGAGGGGAAGAAGGATTTCCATGACAGTATGTTATGCATTCAAAAATGTTCGTGCAACGCCGGGGGTATGAACCTGTCAAACAATGAAAAGAAATGAAAAAAATTCGAAAAAGGGAATTTTGAGTCATACTTTCGATAAAAGCCCGTAAAACGCCGGACTAATCGGAGGAAGAAATAAAATAGTAATTTTGGAAAAGAATATTGAAAGTGCTGATTTTGCGAAGAGAAAGGTAAATTTATAAAAATAGATAAAGCCTGTGCAACTCCGGGCCTTTGAGCTAGTTATTCTATAAATAGATTGCACTTTTTACATTAAAAATAATTTATATGATATAATCTTAGCATTTTTTTCATGAAGAAACAGCTGAAAATACCTGATCAAATTTAAATCTTGTAATAACTGAAAGCGTATACACAATTGTTAAGAAAATATTTATTTAAAGAATATTTGCTAAGAATAGAAACCTAAAGCAATTTCGGCTGTCGATATATGCTGTCGAAGAATCTAATTAAAATATCAGTTGCTATAGTAACGGATTTATTTAAAAAACATTGCGTAAAAGTATCCGTATGTTGTCTTATAAATGAAATAATTTCGTTGCTTATTCTTCTACGATCCGTAAATATTTTCTGAAGTGCGGAGAAAGGTAAACATAAGCAAAGAAAATGTTTAAGAAAGCCAATGCTTCAAATTTTATAATCAAAACAGAATTTTGGTTACCTACTGAAAAAAGCATATTTCACAGAACAAGAAAAAATAATATAAAAATTTAGGCTAGTAAATGATAAAATAGCGCATGCATATGAATTCATTCGATTGAAATGATACATCTGACTGAAATTTCATTCAGTATAATAATTCTTATTAATTATTACTATTGCAAAATTATAAAAATGCCTCTATTTTTTAATTAACGTTATAATGATAGAATACATGCCATATTATTTATTAATATATTTAAAAGATTTGAATATTTTTAGTTTGTATCATTTGTAAAACTCTTTCCAAGATTTCTAGTGCACGGTGTTATTAACTCAAATTCAGAACAGATTTTTCCATATTTGAAAGGCTGCCTGTTTTACCTAAGAAATTTTTAACCCAAGATTGGAAACATTCTTAATATTTTTAATTGAACCAGAACGTCTTTCTTTTTCAATTCCTACTATTAACTCACTCTATCTCTCTATATTTATTTATCTTGGTGGATTTTTCAATCGTTAATAAAATACATTTTAAAGCGCTCAATTGAGCTGAAATTTTATATATATATATGATTATTTAGGATGACAATACAATAATTTAATAATAATTAATAAAAATTAATTGATGAAAACTAATTATTTTAAAGAACTACAAATGCAGGTAACTTGTGTCAAAATTTGAAAAGTTTTTTCTCACGTTTTAAAGCATGCAGTTGAACTAAATTTTATGTACACGAATGTTTTGGATAAAAATACGATACTTTAATGATAATTAATAAAATTACTTACCATTTAAGGCTTTGATTCTGTCATATGTATATACATATTTATATTAATCGTAACTATTTAATAAAAAGTAGATAAAACAAAATTTTTCTTCCTTGATCTAAGTAGGAAGTGACTTAAATTTTTTTTTATATATTTCTTGTTTGTTACAAATTCATTAATAACCTTTTTGAATAACCATTTGCATAAACAACTTCGAATACTTTTATATGTACGTTGTATTTAAAAATTAGTATTTTGTGGAAGTCAAACATAACTTTTAAGAAGAATTTGCTCCAAATATATATATATATATACTAGCTGTACCCTGCCACGCGTTGCTGTGGCTCAGTCTTGTTTAACAGAAAGGACATATTTTCAGTATGTTAAATAATTTGCATCGTACATATGATCTTTTTATAAAAAAAAAAAAATGTATAAATATATATACGAAAAACTTTTTTTTTCCTAAACTGATATTTATAATTTGTTAACCAAATGCTTGAAGTTATTACAGCTTATTTTTGTCCTTATGCCATGTTATGAACCTAAATTTATTTACATTGTCTTTAAAGTAGCGACCTCAAGTTTGAAGATAAATTTTAAATGGCTCCACTCTGGATTCATTGAGAGAATTGGGTTAGTTTTACAATGCTTATGGATATTTTTATTAAATCAGGTGTGTTCACAAATGCACATTTATCCAAACAATGTCACTGGGAAACATGAATTGTATTTCCTGATGTCATATAGGAAATGTTTTGATTCCGCAGTATATCTAGCAAGCAAAATTTGTAATGGCTCTGTTCTCTGAGTTGAGGCAGTTTAATTTTTTCAGTGGTACAAAACATTCCTTTGGTTTCTCCCTTAAATTCCAGAACATTGCAATAAGGATACACTTCCATCATTGTGTAAATGAGAACATGCTGCCTGAACCTAGAATCTTCCACTGGGTTGTACCGGAATGCAAGTTGACTGTTATTGTGTGATTGCTCACCACAAAGTCATGTTTGACGCAGATGTGCTGTTTTTGGTTAACATCTTTCTGATGCTGTAAGACACGAATGATGTGCTCGCAAATGAGCTTCCTCAAGTCTGGCTGCATGTTGCTTTGCTGCGTCCTCAGCCTGTGTTTGTGACATTCTTTGTCTGTTTTTCTCGTTTGCTGATATCCATTCTTTCTCAGTTTGATGTGCAATTACACTCATTGTAGTACTTTTGCCTTGCAAGTTTGACAACCTAAGTTTGATTTCCCGCAAGGCATTATTTTTATCTAGTGAAGCCAATTGACTGCACTTAAAAAGAAAAAAAATTCAAACAAAGCATATAAAATTTCTTAAAAACTTAAAACTACACTTAAAAAGAAAAAAATTAAAACAAAAACATATAAAATTTCAAAACATGAAAAAAAAAGAAAAATCAGAAACAAAAAGAAAAGGGAAAAATAAAAAATGCTAATGAAATATTTAACTTTAAACGTGCATCAATTGACACAGCTGAAATTCAACGCAATGAGAGGCTGAAGGTATTTTTAATCGAATACACCAGGAAAATTCCAATATAAACACGGATTTTGCAGCAGAAAACTACAACAAAGTGTTGATAATGATGGGAGTATTTTTGCAATTCACAATTCGATTAGTATTAGCAACTGTTATCAACAAAGTTAAGGGTCTATCTTTAAAACAGAGTGGCTTATATCTAGACACAGACAGCTTTCCACATGGACAATTATTTGTTATCTGTGTACTTAAATATTAGCATCACCACAGCCAAATTACCGCCATGCAAATCACAACATTTTCCCTCCATTTCTTTTTTCATAAAAAAAATGTTAGAATCTTTATTGTTTAGATATTAAGGTACGATATACATGGCACTAATCTTGTTAGTGATGCTAATACATAATTACTGATGTGTGTTACAGAGCAGCAGTCATCAATTGGTGATGCGTGAATAATTTTGGATGGTATTCAGAAAAATTGGGAAATTATTTATACTTTTATGAAGATTCAGTTTAAAAAAAGATGAACAACAAAACAACATATTACGGAACACGAATTATTCTTTACTAAAAGCTTTTAGTTACTGAAATAACTAAACAAAAAAACAATTCCTGAGGTTAGCGATTTTTGGTAACCTCAACCATTTTTTGGAAAATTGTAGGCAAAACACCTCAGTTTGTTGATTGTTGCTTTTCATGAAGCTTATTTGGTTCACTCCTAGAAGAGCTCACACCCTTGGCGCAAATTACTTTGGTTGGCGATAATTGCGCCATCTTGGTAACCCTACTTTTAAACACTACATACGACAACCCTAACTATTTCTAGTATTTTCGTATTTTGTGGGCGCGCATTTTTAATTTCATTTTGTTGTTGGTCTCCGGGCTGGTTGCGTGTGTGAGGGAATCTACTTTAGAATTTTTTACTTTGTTGAATGCGAAAGGTAAGAAAGAATTGATTGAATGGTGTATGAAGGAAGGATTGATTGCTTCGAGTTATGAATGTCCTAAATGTAATGATCAGCATGATGTAACATGGTCAGCAATAAAACACTTTCTTCGAAATCGTGCCATCCACGCCAAATGTATGTTCAACCATTACCTCACAGAATAAATATGGCGGCATTCACACGATCATTCGCTTAGCAATGAGACCTTTAAGACTTTTTTAAAATTTGTTGTTACGCTGTCCCCTCCACTCGGAAAAGATCAGCAGTAAGAAAGTAAGTGCTGTTTTTATATTTTTGATCTCAAATATTTAATTTCTGTATTGCTGACATATATTTTCATTATGCATCCACCTTATCCCGCTATATTTCCTTACCACCATTGTCGCTTTTGCTTGGCACCATCTTGTGCTGGCTTGTTTAGGACAAGAAATTCGGAATCGAAGGGAAAATAAAATAAAAACTAAATTAATTGATAATATGTATTTCAATTCAAACACAACTAATGTAAGAAATAAAATAGCTTTGTTGACATAATGTTAAAAAATAAATTAATTCTGGAAGAGTGGTAAACAGAACAAAATACAATGTAAAAGACAAAGTGTTTATTGACATAACAATGAAAAACAAAAATTGGATTCTGTAACAGATTTAAGCAGAACAAAATACTTTGTGTGCATAACAATGTAAAAGAATATTCGTTTTTGACATAACAACGCTCGATTGTGTGACAGTGGATCTAAGAACAAAATATGTTTGTGAATATAACAGTAAAGTACAAAAAATATACGAAGAAATTGTCATGAAAATGCAAGCGAATATCACATATAGGATAAATAAATGTATAAATGCATTTGTTAACATGCATTGATGTAACAAGATTCAAGAGAAAAAGGAAACTTACTTCTCTCGCGCGTTTCGATGGAATCAAAGAGAATTACTACTTGAAGTTTATGAAAGAGAAAAACATATTTTACAATAATAATTAAAAAAAATAAGGTAAGTTTGTCTCTGTTATCGAATCATTTTCAATTCATAATTTTCAAAACAAATCAGAAGAGGGAGCCACAAAGAGGATCGGTGATACGAAGGACGCATGATGGATGGGGGGATAAGGAAATCATTTGAAGTTACTTTCTCAAAAAAATTACCCAGGCAGAGAAGAAATGAACATTAGAGATCGCATTTCTTTACCCTTCTTTCACTTCATACTTTTTATACTAAAATAATTATGTAAGACATAATAATAAAGGATTACTATGTAACATAATGGTATAGAATAGAGTAATAGGAATGAAACGAATATAATCAAAAGGGGTCTCTTCACCCCCTTTTGTTTCTTTTCAGGAAAGTTTTTTTCTTTAATCGCCAGAAATTCGGAATCGGAACGAAAAAGAAATTAAGAACTATAACAATTGATCTTATGCATCTCAGTTAAAACACAGCACAATGTAAGAAACAATTGGGGTTTGTTGACATAACACGGTTAAAATAAAAATACATTCTGTAAGAGTGTTATGCAAAGCAAAATATTTTGAAAAAGACAAAGTGTTTATTGACATAACAATGAAAAACAAAAATCGGATTCTGTAACACTGTTAAGCAGAACAAAATATTTTGAAGAAGACAAAGTGTTTATTGACATAACAATGAAAAACGAAAATCGGATTCTGTAACACTGTTAATCAGAACAAAATATTTTGAAAAATACAAAGTGTTTATTGACATAACAATGAAAAACGAAAATCGGATTCTGTAACAGTGTTAAGCAGAACAAAACATTATGTAGCAGAACAATGTTAAAGAATATGTGTTTTTTGACATAACAACGTTCGATTGTGTAACAGTGGATCTAAGAACACAATATGTTTGTGGATATAACAGTAAAATACAAAATAATATAAACAAAATGACATGGAAAAGCAATCGATAATCACATATAGGATACATAAAATTATAAATGCGTTTTCGAACTTGCATTCATGTAACGAGATTCAAAAGAAGTCAAGTTACTTTTCTCGCGCGTTTCGATGAAAAATCAAAGATAATCACATCATGAACGTTCTCAAAGAATTAAACAAATTTAATGATAATAATTATAAAAAAATTAAGCTGAGTATATCTCTGTTATTGAGTTATTTTCTATTCATAACTTTCAAAACAAATCAGAAATGGGAGCAACAAAGATGATCGGTGATACGAAGGACGCATGCTGGGGCACAGAAGAAATGAACATTAGATATCGCATTTCTTTACCCTTCTTTCATTTCATACTATTTATACTATAATAATTATATTACACATAATAATAAAGGATTATTATGTAACATAATGGTATAGAATAGGGTAATAAAAATGAAATGAATATGATCAAAATAGGTTTCTGCACCCCCTATTTTTTCTTTTCAGAACAGTTTTTTTTTATCGCCAGAAATTCGGAATCGGAGCGAAAAGAAATTCAGAGCTATACCAATTGATCTTATACATCTGAGTTAAAACACAGCACAATGTAAGAAACAATTGGGGTTTGTTGACATAACAATGTTAAAATATAAAAACATTCTGTAACAGTGTTAAGCAGAACAAAATATTTTGAAGAACATAAGTGTTTATTGACATAACAATGAAAAACAAAAATCGGATTCTGTAACACTGTTAAGCAGAACAAAATATTTTCCAGAAAACAAACGGTTTATTGACATAACAATGAAAGACAAAAATTGGATTCTGTAACAGTGTTAATTAGAACAAAATATTTTGAAGAAGACAAAGTGTTTATCGACATAACAGTGGAAAAGAAAAATCGGATTGTGTAACACTGTTAAGCACAACAAAATGTTTTGAAGAAAACAAAGGGTTTATTGACATAACAATGAAAAACAAAAATCGGATTCTGTAACAGTGTTAAGCAGACCAAAATATTATGTGGCAGAACAATGTAAAAGAATATGTGTTTTTTGACATAAAAACGTTCGATTGTGTATCAGTGGATCTAAGAACACAATATATCTGTGGATATAACAGTAAAATACACAAAATATATAAAGAAAATGCCATGGAAAAGCAATCGATTATCACATATAGGATAAATAAAAGTATAAATGCGTTTTCGAACATGCATTCGTGTAACAAGATTCAAAAGAAGAACGAAAGTTACTTCTCTCGGGCGTTTCGATAAAATCAAAGATATTAACATCATGAACGTTCTGAAAGAATTAAACATATTTAATAATAATAATTATAAAAAAATTAAGTTGAGTATATATCTGTTATTGAATTATTTTCTATTCATAACTTTCAAAACAAATCAGAAATGGGAGCAACAAGAATGATCGGTGATACGAAGGACGCATGCTGGGGCACAGAAGAAATGAACATTAGAGATCGCATTTCTTTACCCTTCTTTCACTTCATACTATTTATACTATAATAATTATATTACACATAATAATAAAGGATTATTATGTAACATAATGGTATATAATAGAGTAATAAGAATGAAACGAATATGATCAAAATAGGTCTCTTAACCCCTTTTTTTTGCAGGTTTGTTTTTTTTATCGCCAGGAATTCGGAATCGGAGCAAAAAGAAATGAAGAACTATAACAATTGATCTTATACATCTCCATTAAAACAAAGCACAATGTAAGAAACCATTGGGGTTTATTGACATAAAAATGAAAAACAAAAATCAGATTCTATAACACTGTTAAGCATAACAATATATTTTGAAGTAAACAAAGGGTTTATTGACATAACAATGTAAGACAAAAATCGAATTCTGTAACACTGTTAAGCAGAACAAAATATTTTGAAGACAAAGTGTTAATTGACATAACAATGAAAAACAAAAATCGGATTCTGTAACAGTGTTAAGCAAAACAAAATATTTTGAAGAAGACAATATTATTTATTGACATAACAATGAAAAACAAAAATCGGATTCTATAAGACTGTTAAGCAGAACAAAAGATTTTGAAGCAAACAAAGGGTTTATTGACATAACAATGAAAAACAAAAATCGGATTCTGTAACACTGTTAAGCAGAACAAAATATTTTGAAGTAAACAAAGGAAAACAAAAATTGGATTCTGTAACAGAACAAAATATTATGTGGGCAGAACAATGTTAAATAATATGTTTTTTTTTGACATAATAACGTTCGATTGTGTAACAGTGGATCTAAGTACACAATATGTTTGTGGATATAACAGTAAAATACAAAAAAATATATAACGAAAATGACATGGAAAAGCAATCGATTATCACATATAGGATAAATAAAATTATAAATGCGTTTTCGAAATGCATTCGTGTAACTAGATTCAAAAGAAGGCAAGTTACTTTTCTCGCGCGTTTCTATGAAATCAAAGATAATCACATCATGAACGTTCTGAAAGAATTAAACAAGTTTAATAATAATAATGATAAAAAATTAAGCTGAGTATATCTCTGTTATTGAATTATTTTCTATTCATAACTTTCAAAACCAATCAGAAATGGGAGCAACAAAGATGATCGGTGATACGAAGGACACATGCTTGGGGGGGGAGAGATGAAACCAGTCGAAGTTACTTTCTCAAAAAATTACCCAGGCGCAGAAGAAATGAACAGTAGAGATGGCATTTCTTTACCCCTCATTCACTTCATATTATTTACACTATAATATGTATATTACACATAATAATAAAGGATTATTATGTAACATAATGGTATAGAATAGAGTAATAGGAATGAAACGAATATGATCAAAAGAGGTTTCTTCCCCATTTTTTTTCTTTTCAGGAAAGTTTTTTTTTATTGCCAGGAATTCGGAATCGGAGAGAAAATAAATTAAGAACTATAACAATTCATTTTATACATCTCTATAAAAACACAACACAATGGAAGGTACAATTGGAGTTTTTTGACATAACAATGCTAATATATAAATACAATCTGTAACAGTGTTAAGCAGATCAAAATATTTTGAAAAATAAAAAGTGTGTATTGACATAACAATGAAAAATATAAATCGGATTCTGTAACAATGTTAAACAGAACAAAATATTTTGTGAGCATACCAATGTAGAAGAATATATGTTTTTACATAACAAAGTTCGACTGTGTAACAGTGGATCTAAGAACGCAATACGTTTGTGGATACAGCAGTAAAGTTCAAAAAATATATGAAGAAAATGACATGAAAAAGCAAGCTCATATCACATATAAAATAAGTAAAGTATAAATGTGTATGTGAACATGCATTGTTGTAACAAGATTCAAAAGAAAAAGAAAACTTACTTGTCTCGCGTGTTTCGATGGAATCAAAGAGAATCCCTAGATGAAGTTTTTGAAAGAATTAAACAAATTTAATGATAATAATTCAAAAAAGTAAGGTGATTATATCTGTTATCGAATTATTTTCTTTTCATAACTTTCAAAACAAATCAACAACGAAGCAACGAAGAAGATCGTTGATATGAAGGACGCGTGCTGGGGGAGGCCGGGAGAATTGAAACCAGTCGAATTTACTTTCACAAAATAAAATAACCAGTCACAGAAGTAATGAACCTTATATATAGAGAGAGAGCACGTTTTTTACCCCCTCATTCACTTCATACTAGATATACTGTAATAATTATACTACACATAATAATAGTGGGTTATTATGAATCATAATAGTATAGAATGGAATAATAGTAACGAAACGAATACGATCAAAAAGAGGATTGCTAATCTTTTTTTTTTTAAAAAAAGGACCATTTTAGGCCCTTTGTTTAAAGAAACATTGCGAAATTAAATAAACTTATTTGAAAAGGTATTATTAAATATTTTTTGAAATTATAAAATAATTAATTTAAAACTTTATAATAAAAGACATAATTTTTATTATATTAATTAAAAAATAATTAATTTAAAAATAATAATATATTATATAAATTATTTTATATTATATATAGTAGTTTACTTAATAGTATATATTGTATTTCACATCATAAAACTATTACTAACTAATTTTTTAAAAAATATTTTATAATATTTATGTTATTATATATTTTATTATAAATATTATTTATCAATATAAAATATATTTATAAATTTAATATAATTATTTATATAATTAGAGTAATGTTTACAGTTATGTTACAGTAATGTTACAGTAATTTGTTAAGTTTATTACAAAAAAAAATATCATTTAACATTTAATAAACCTTTCATAAATAAATTTATTTAATTTAAAAAATAATTAAATTTATTGAATGAAAATAAGTATATCGCGTGGAATCGAACCCTCTCCTTGCACAAAGAAAGCAGACGATTTACCAGTCATGCTACGAACTCGTTGCGGAAAATTAAAATTTAATTGTATAAAAGCTAAGCATGAGTTTCGAAGGCTGCTTTCTCCGAATTGACTGGCCATTTGGCGGAATTACATTGAGGGAGGAACATCCTAAAGGAGTACTAATATTACACCAAGTCTCGATCTCAAATGAATTTCCATAGTCGTGCCCTCTCCTTGTTAGATCAGAACTTAGTGATATTTCTTATGATAACAATATTGCGAACAAAACATATGAATCGCGTATACTGGAAGGATAATCAAGTTCATATGAGAGCGTTGAAGAAACACATGGGGATATTTGAAATGGAAATACAATTTCGGATCATTCTTTACCACAAAACTCTCTTGAACACATCCATTACATTAATTTAGCTGTTGCAAATTCTTGTTTTCCTTTTAAAAAGGATGCAAAATATCAAACAAAATTCCTTTAAAAATCAAAATGGGGCATTTAAAATTTTGTTTATAGATAGTTGAAGCTTTATCAGCCTCTCCACCGACTAACAAAAGTATTTTAAATGATGATGAAGATAACAGTGTTGTAATTCCACTCGCAAAAATTCGAAGCGTTATAATCCACTTGATATACATGGTATGCCTTTTATACCTGAAAATCCAGGATAAAATGCTTGACAATTATAGCCATTTTTCATATTCTGATAACACTTCAAGGCCTCGCAAGTAAAGATTTGAAAACTACGAAATCAGTTTGAAAACATGTGAAAAATGCAATTGTTATTTATACTTGTCAAAAACAAATCAAAATATTTTATTATAAATTAATTATGAATTAATAAAAGAGTTAATTATACATAAATAATTTCTTTTTTTGTAAAAATTTTAGTTGACTTAAGAATGTTTCTTCTATCAACCTAGAGCTAAAAATGTATAACATGTAAAATTTCATAGGTGACCTGTTTCACAGATAACGCCCAACCCACACGATCGTGCGGGTACCAACTACGTTTCACGCGGAAAGCGGAATTTTTTTACTATTTTTTCCAATTCCATTGGGGTCCATATTGTATTTGTTACCAGAAAATTTAATATTTGAAGATTATATAATAAATCGGGTCTTAAAGGGTTTAACAAACAAAAACCTAATTATATGGTTTGCCTGTAATGACGATAATTTTTTGGCTGACGTTAAATTAGAAAATATTGATACGTTAATTATAATAACAAAATTATTGGAGATATATCGAACTAAAAAAACGATATTTTTTTCGGTTCAGTTCTGGTTCGCGTTCCGACCAAAATATTGTTTTTTTTTTACGGATTTCGATTCCGGTTCGAAGTCCTCATTTATGATTACAAAAATATAAACTATAAAGTTAATTCAAAAAACATAAAACTAATAACAGAGCTCTGTCTACTCGGGAGTCATATAGATTTAATAGAAATGATTCGTTAATATTTGAAAATCGGTATTTCAAGTAATGTATTAAGTACCGCAAAATCCGGCGTATAACGCGCACTTTTATCACAAAAAATGGGATCGAATTTTAAAGGGTACGCGTTATACGCCGGGTATAAAAATGAGAGCTTAAAAATAAAAAAAAGATTAGCATAGAAAAAAATTAGACTTCTACATATATCGAAATACTGTTTATTTAAAAGAAATGGGATTTCTCATGTACTTAAAGTTTTGTATTTCTAGAAATATAATATTTTTTTTTCAAAAGTCTGCAATAATACTTCGAATAAATAATTTCAAAACTTACAAACGTCGCATACGTGCATCCAAATTTCTTTGTAAAAAAAGGGGTGCGCGTTATACACCGGATTTTACGGTAACCTTATATAAATCATTCACTTTATATAAAAGATAATGTAAATGAATATTCATCAATTAATCATATTAGTCAGAAAACAATAAGCTCTATGTAAATCAATATTACAAATATGTAAGCTAGTCACAATATTTAGTATCTCTTTTCATGTAAACAGACAATAATTAACAGACATCAACAATTTATTTCAATGAAGAACAAAATTAAAGATAACTATCCAACTAAAGAATGCGACATTTTAAAAATCAAATATTCTATTTCTAACAAGATTGTTTCGATTAAAAATGTTTTTATATCATTGCACGGAGAGTTAGTAAAATTTTACATTTATTCATTTTAATAATACGATAAACTGCCTTAAAATATGTTACATCCTTATGAACTTTTAAGCATTTCAAGATTAAATTGCATTTTTGAATGATTGTCACGTACAAGGAGAAGGAAACAAATTTGGTATCAGCGAATCCTCTTAAAGATAAATGTAAAAGAATTCCTTTTTGACTAAGTACATTTAAGCATCTCTTCAGAAAGTCATATTGAAATACTTCCTGTCAACATTGGATTCTCTTTTGGTGACTTGCTTTGAAGAAAATAATTTCTCTTTCATTCAACACAAGAAGTCTCACCAATTAGCCTTTGACATTATTTGTCTTTCACAGAATTATTAATTTTTTTTTTTTACTCATTCAAAACAAGTTCCTTGATATTTCTATTTTATGCGTATAATACCTCTGATATCTTCTTTATTCTAAATGATTTTACAACGGGTTTTTTTCAACTATTTTATTAAACTATCATGCTACTTTTAAGGGTCTGTACCATTTTTATCAACAAAAATTAAAGGATTTTAGTGCCTAAATAAACTATGAAGTTATTTGTACAAAAAAAATATAAGTTAATGAATTTTGTTTTTCAGCGGAATTAAACAATTCGTAATTATAGGTTTCAAAATTCAGGTAACAAGACCATTCAGAGTAAACCAGCCTTTTTTTCAAACTGTAGGGTGCGCTCCATTTAGGGGTGGGGATAATCCTACGTGGGGAACGCGATCAAATTATTTTTTAAGTAATAATCCAAAGAAATATAATTTAAAAAATCATTGATTTACTAAAAGGAAACAAATTAAAATACAATCCGACATAATAAGAAGTAACTATTATACTTGTGTACGTATAAATGTATCAGCACTGCATAATGTATTTGATAATTAATTCATCAATTATAAATTAAGATAAAATTCACTAATTACTCGTTACTCTTTCATGGACTTAACATATACAACATTATATACTAAATTTCATGCATATATTGATCATGTGTACGGTTTATAATTAAAGTTATACTGTAGCTTTAGATCAAAGTGCATTATTATTGCATTCCATTGTTATTATAGGGGGGGCGATGAAATTAATGATTGAAAATTGAGTCGCAAGTATTCAAAGTTTCAGAAGCACTAGAGCAAACTGTTATTCAGGAAATAAAAAAAAATATACACGTTGCAAAAAGGCACAGGTATGTATTAATTTCCTACATAATCACCATATTTATAGAGGCATTTTCTCCCTTGGTGTACCAGATAAATTCCAACGAACATCGTAGAAATCAATATCAAGGAAGTGTAACCACGTCAAGATGGCTTAAGCAACATTAACATCCGTTCTGTTCTGCTGACCTCCTAGGTATTTCTTTACAGGTCCAAAAAAAAACACTTGGTGAGAGGTCAGGAATGTACGGAGGGTGGTGCAACACCTATCGACGAAAATGTTCTTTGTTAATCGCGACATCTGCTCTGCCACTGTCTAATCCCGTGCACCAAAACCAAACCTTTCTCCGTGACATAAATCTTGTACCTTGCATTTTTATCAAATGTCAATAAATGTCAGCTGCAGAATTTTTATTTGAATACAAAAACTGTGTGTGTCACAATATTAAATTCAATCAAGAACCATGTTTCCGTCAATGAAACTATCTTTTATGAGACTTAGTCATGTTATTGCTGAACTAGCTCCACATTTATCAGTTATTCCATCATCCTGTATTGTGTCATTTTCGTTTTCTTCTGACGCATTGTTATTCCTGCTGGTAATTTACACACTTATCAGGGCTCTTGTTTCAATAATTGTTGAAACAATAAATGTCAAACTGCAATAATGAATGAAAAAAAAAAGAATGTCAAATTGAAATACACTGCTGGCCACCGTAAATGCAACACCAAAAAAGACAAGAGATAGCACAACAAAATTTATTATGTAGATAACATGTTGACCAAGTATCAAATGATTAAATTTATAGACTTCTGTGAAGTGTGGTTCCTGCCAGAATCAGCTGCCAGATTAGCCGCCATTGTTGGAGATCACCGCGATCACACGCCTCGGCATTGATTCAAAGAGATTTTGGATGCGTTTCCAAGCAGACCAAGCAGCATCCACACGATGCCAAAGTTGATCTGGGGTGGCAGCTGGGGGTGTAATATGGTTATATCGTTGAGCAACCATGGACCACATGTTTTCTATCGGTGAAAGATCCGGAGAGCGAGCCGGCCAAGAAAGCAATTCAATCAGGTGATTAACGAAGAACCTTTGGACAATTTGTGTCAAGTATAATCGCGTATTATCCTGTTAAAATATGACTGTGGCCAAGCCCTGAAGGTAAGAAAGGACAACTGGCTCTAATACCTCGGAGATGTAGTGCTGGCTGTTTAAAGTATCGGCAATGCGTATTAGAGGAGTGCGAGAGTTATATCCAATACTGCCCCTTTGCCATAATACCCAGTGCAGGACTAGTGTGACGGTGCATAATGCAGGTGCTCAGCATCTTCTCTCCACGGTGTCTCCAGACTTGAATCCGACCATCGTGGTGTTGCAGGCAGATGCGTGACTCTTCAGTAAAGAAAAATTCATTCCATTCCACCGCCCACATCCTTCTTTCATCGCACCATTGGCGGCGGAGACGTCTGTCGTTCTGCATCAAGGGTAGACCAAGCAATGGACGACTTACGGACAGACCACTCTGCTGTAAACGGCGTCGAATGGTTCGCGCAGACACTGAATGATACATTATAGACTCAATGTGCTGTGCTACGGTTCGTGATGGGACTGAGTGATCCGTCCCTGCTATGTGCACAATTTGCCTGTCCTCAAGTGAAGTGGTGCACTGAGGTGGATGCAATCGACCACTTCGGTCCGTCGCATCCTCCTGCATCCAACGGCAACATATCTGCATTGCAGTTGTTTTGTTTTGTACAACACGACTACCGATTTGCCTGAAAGTTAATCCGCAATCTAGGTAGGCCATTATTCTTCCTCTGTCAAACTCGGATACTTGAGCAAAATCTGATAGCTGTTTTCTACGTGACATAACCGGTCTTTTTTTGAAAAGAACCACAAGAAAAACACAATTGCCGAAATTGAAATCGTCAAAAAATCCAAGCCTTAAATAGTGCTTTGAGGTGGCGTTATAGGCGTGCGTATTGTGTGTCTGCACTGAAATTCTAATTATTTGCATATCTCACCTCCGCTAATGCGTTTTGTAAATTTCATATTATTTGCATGCTTCCTTTCAGGGTGCTGCATTTACGGTGGCCAGCAGAATACTTTTTGTCAAGAAAGAATTTCTCTTTCATTTAAAACAAAAAGTATCAACAATTAGTCATGATTTTCTTTGTGTGTTAAAGAGAATTATTATTTTCTTTTACTCATTCTACATAAGTACCAGATATTTCTATCTGATATATTTTGCATTATAGCTCGGATATATTCTTTATTCTAAATGTTTTTGCAAAAGAATATACTATACTCTTATTATAATTCTAAGGATTTGTTAATTTTTTTATCAATAAAAATCAAGAAAATGTTAATGTCTAAATAATTATAAAACTATGTGTAAAAAAACTGGCTTTATGTTAATCAATATTATTTTGAAGCGAAATTAAACAACTGTATAATAACTTATCGTTGTAAATTTTTCAAAGAGGATAACAAAATATATATTTGAACTTAAAATTGGAAAAACTACATGCAAAAAAATTACGCTCGCACATGAATATTTCTAAGCAAGCAATCCATAAAAAAATTACAATATGACAATAACATTTAATAACAAATCAATCAGATTACAACAATTTTTGGAGTAAAATTACATATCAATTATATCATCTTCAACACAAAACATTATACTCAAATAAGATAAAGTTAAGCACAAACTATTTTTCTCTCTAACTCTGCTTTTTATCATGCATGAATGGATGTACATAGATGGAAATAGAAAGCTACATTATGTTTAACTTTTTGTCTATCCAACAAATGAACAAAATCCAAGAGATTTTGTTGCTAATGCCATATTTCTAACGTTGTCGAGGCGAAAGGAACTATTAAATCAGAGGGCTAGATGTACATTTGTCGTTATCCTTAGCTTTGAGAACCATGCATGTGGCAAATCGATTTGCCTCGCTTCCACGCCAAATTCAAGGAAGAACACCCTGGAAGTGGTTTGGACCCTTCTACAGCCTCACGAGAGAACTGGCGGTTTGACGGTTATTTAGAGTACATCAATGTCGCAAAGGTTTTATACATTTACAAAAAACATCCATGCCTTCTTTGAGATTTGAACGGCATAGCAATCAGCGTCATTAACCACTATACAGAATGGGTGGTTACATAAAAATCAATTGTAAATAATAGTGGAATTTTAAATGAAAATAAAGACGTTCACATAAGTTTAACATGTGTTCTAGATAGATTGTATGATGACTAATAAACTAATGCATGATACTACATAGAAAAACACAACTAAACGTAACAACTAATTGTGATGGGCTTGTGACTTTTCATTAACATACCAATTTGGGTTCTTTGGGGCCAGAATTAATTGCAACTCTTCTCCAACCTAACCAAGAAGTGAAGCATGAGAGAAAGATGCAAATTAGGAAGCCTTTAAATATCAGAAGTTAGAGTAAGGCGGGTGGCATTTGGGGAATGATATGATATTCCGTGTTTCAAATGTGAAGAGGTTTTGAGAAGTTAAGTGACATCCAATAGAAGTTACCCGTGACAAAGAGCCCTTAAGTCAAGGTGCATACAATTGCACTCCTGTGAATTGCAACTTCAAATACAATCAGGTAGATTGATACTTCGTTGAACATTAAAGGTAGGAGTGACTATTTAAATATTCGGATCTGGAATTGCATTGAAATTGAGATTAGGCGAGTTAGTTATTGATAGTGGTCCTGGTTACGTTATTTCGGTATTATATATATTGTGTGTTTAACCACCGTAGAATCTCTCAAATATCATATTAATATCTAATCTCTTATTAGATTAAGTTTAAGATCATGGCAGCTTCTAATTGTTCATTTATTCCTACACCTCTAGCTCACGCTGATAATCAAGGGGAAGGGCACCCGAGGGGGCGGCCTTACATAATATCAATTATTATCGTGATATGATAAAGTATTAATTGTTTTTTTATGATATCTGGAAAAATCGTCATTCAAATCTCGAAATTATTCCTCAATGAAATAACGTCAGACTCTAGCATATATTCGTAAAAAAACTAAAATTGCGCTACGCTTTGGAGTATTAGTGATGAAACTCATACTTTATATATATATATATATATATATATATATATATATATATATATATATATATATATATATATATATATATATATATATATATATATATATATATAGACATTGGCCAAATTAGAGTTCGATGTTTGAGCTTGGATCTAATATATATTCCAAAGGTGGGGGGCTTTTTACCTTTAAAGGCCACATGTGAGTTAAGTTGTAATACAGGAGGCTGCATAATATGATGTACCTATAAATGCTACTTTTATGAAATTATTATAGTGTGTGTATACTTTTAACATAATGAGCGATATTTGCATTGCCTCATCTCTTCAAGCTGGTGGGGGTAATATTATGGTTTAGGAGATATTTTTTGACATTGCATATATCCTTTCATTCATGAGAAAGAACATTTGAATGTCCAAGGATATTTAAGTGTTATCGCAGATCGGGTACATAATGATATGGGAGGATAATGGATTTGATCTAGCTGGGCTAGACATGGAGATGAGAAACAGCAACAACAACCCATTGAAAGTACTGGATTTAATCGACAGTTTCGTTGATACCCTTCGGATGTTTCATGTCTTCGAGGTATTTTTTCCATGTATGGAGTCATGGGAGCGTCGGCAGTTCACCGCTTCTCGGCTTATAGGCTAAGATTAAAAGTGTACTATGTGCGACGCTAGCAAAACCGTAACCATCACTATCCGTTGGGATGACCACTTTGGTCATACCGTTGGATTTGGTGACGGCAGTTACGTGGCACAGACTCTGCTCTTGTCAGTCTAACATGCATCCACACGATGCCTCAATGGTGTTATCCAATTTTTGATAAATTACTCTTCTGAAGACAGACACTTTCAACAGGACAATTCTACCTGTTATATAACTTGCTTTGTCCCATATGATTTAAGAAACATAACGGAAACTTTACCTTGTTTAGTTGACCTCATTCTAATGGAATCCCTGGGGAATGAAGTCAAACGCGGCATCTGGTAGCTGCGGAACCACTACCACCCAATCTGAAGACACTGGAAAGGGTAATTCATCAGATTAATTCCTCATACCACCTACCAACAGCTCGTAACATTTATGCCAAGATAAATGCATGAAGTACAGGTATTAATGCAAAAAGTGGTCCAATTATGCATTACAGGGGTACTCATAATAATTTCGCCACTCAGTGTATGTTAATATTGTATCGTAATTTAGATGAGTAACATTTTGTTCCAAAAAAAATTTTACCATCAATAAATGTTATATTTTATAGAGGAGTAGTTTCCATAATTTTATATGACTTTAGAAATCGATACTTTGTAAAACCTGGCTGTTGATTAAAAGTAATTACTTTTTATCCTTATTTCTTTATATGCTATTAAAATACTTAGAAAATATGGTGTAGGTTTTGTTTTAAACAGCGGGCAATTAATTATTTAATGTATCCAATTATGTTTTCAATGCTTCTACTAAAGCCCTAACATGATTAAACGATCAGGAACGCTGCAAAATTTTTTAATATGTCTTTATGCGTTAAGATTTTGAAATCATTAACTGTTAATTAATTTTCAAAATTCTCAATTTGAGTTAGCCTTTGTAATTTCAATGGTGGGGGTTTTAAAAATTGATTTAGACAATTGTACTGATTAATTTGCTGAAAAGTTTTTTTTTAAAAAGTTGTTCTATGTATTTTGAGATTAGTAGAAATTATATGCAAGAAGTTGCAGATATGTAAGCCAATAGAAACTCACCTCAATTTAGTGTTTAGGAACGTTTGTGTGTGTGGGGGTGTAAGAAAATTGAATCTATACGGAAGAATACCTCAATTAATTACATTACTATTAAAAAGTTTACTTAATCGCAAAGAATAAGTGTTAACGATCTTTTTTTTTTATAATTGCAAAATATGTCCAAAAGAATCGATGGTACATTCAGACATCAGAGTATTTCGGAATAGCACAGACTTTTGATTGCTGTTGAGGACTATTGTGTCTATGAACCACAATCAATTGATGCTGATGAAGCCTGAAAACTTCCTCACTACACCAACGTAAGTACTTTCACGCACAGCCTTGACTAATCAACGTTTTTGACGTAGTGGTACCAGACCTTAAAATCACGTCTCGATAAAACAACGCTTGCTGCTATCTTGGCTTCCACGGAAAAGTGAAAACAGCAGAATAAACATTTTATTCACAAATGTTTTATTAAGACGGTTATAGGATATTGTTATATATGATGTTAAAGAAGACTGTTATTAACACTGTACGCAAAAATTAATTGATACTCTCGAAGAGAAAAATAAGTATAGTGTAAGTATTTTTTTAGTTAACTTACCTTTTCTTTACAGAAAATTAATGAGAAAAATTAAACATGAATATCATGATTAATTTTGGAATTCAAAATGTCATATTTTAAACTAAATAACTTGCTAATAAAAAGGAACATCCTGTAGTTTGTAAAATAGGGCATTAATATTTTTAATCCTATATTTTATCACATGCAATTATAAGTTTTATTGAACAAATATTTCAGTTCTTAAGCTCAAATGAAAAAAAGCCATTTATCAGAAAATAGAAGTTAGAATACCGAGTAAAAATAGTAGCAATAAGTATTAATAAAATTATTCGCAGATATTTATTATTAAATCCTCGATGAGTTATGACGAGAGGTAGCGTTTCAAGACGGTCAATTTATACTTCATAACGTTTCTGTGCGCGGAACTCACTTATTAAGTTTCTCTCAATTTATTTATACATTTCCGTAACAACACAAAAAAGCGTAATTAGTTTTTATCTTCGCCCATGAAATTTTTCCTCTTAGCTTCATTCTCAGAAATGTTAACATGATTATCCTTCGGGAAGTTTTCATGTCATTTTAGATCCTATTGGAGTTATTAGAAACTTTTATAAAGGATTTTGCTTGCAATATATTATGCTACAATCCAGCAATAGGTATATAGATATGGCATTCTGAAGAGCAAAATAATAGTATCTTGTAGCTTGAACTGATAGAAGTATTTTAAATAACAACTAATATTTCGTTTTCTATTTTTAATTAATCTTTATATTTCTTATAAATTTCTCAGTATCACATTGGTATTTTATTTTCTATTCTTATGGTTATGCAAAAGCTGGTTGCCTTAGCAACGAAAAAGAATCGTTTGTTCTTACTGACAATGAGTTAAAAATGAGTCAACGCGGCTGTTGAAATGTAAAAGATCTGTTTTTTAAAATATGTTAAATATTTTTACACAGTTTGACTATTGTGAATATTGGTTTTTAAACTGTAACAAAAAAAAATAAAGGCTGCAATTATGATTATGAACGTCTGATGTTAAAACATGTATTTATAAATGATTAATATAAAGTCGGTATTTGATGAATACATTAAGAAAGAAAAAAATACTTCATAAAGATGCTAAAATTTAACTATGATATTGAATATATATTTGAGAAGAGAAAGATTCGTACTTCTCTCTTTCATTAGATTTCTGAAAAATATTTCAAAAATTTATTACTTTGAGTGATTGTAGATGACTTGAATGATTATTTAACTGATTGCAAATTATTTCAATTCGGAAACTTCAATCATTAAAATTACTATATTTCTTCATTAAATTTTCTGCTGCTCATTCATTATCAAATTCAAAGTCCAATCAGTAAAATAATGGTGTAGAATTCCCGATATAAAACTTTTAAAAATACAGAACACCGACATTTTTCTAACACCAAAATGTTACTTAATCATTTTTTTCCTGAACATAGAACAAAATGATTTATAAAATAGTTTATAAGAAATACAAAATTTTTGGAATAAAAAAATCAATATGAATAAGAGCATATTTTTAAAAATACTCTTTGGAAAATATTTCTTAATTTATTAAATGTAACATGTCATGACCAAAAAAATATTGTTCAACATAAATATTAGTTATTTTTCTACATTAGTATCAATAGATTACAAAATGAGTTTTATCATTTGAAGGACAGAAACCCGTTAAGAAGTGTTTATTCTTAGAAAAAATACTCAAAAAACTTTTTAAGGAATTCCATTTCTTAGAAAGCCAATCTAATTATCTGCGGTGGGATTGGAATTAGCACTATAGTAAATATTATTCTAATCAGACCACAACTTCCTGAAGGACAATTTGATTCAGAATTGCGAATTGAAAATTTTGATAACTAGAAGTAGGAAAATTCGGAAACAAAAGATATTAAGTGACACATTTTGCCGACCTTGTTACTTATATAATAGTCAATAAGCTTAGAATATAGTTGTATAAAATTTAGTTAATTTAATTTCATTACTTATATATATATATATATATATATATATATATATAGATCACCAAAGCTATTATTTCATTAATATTAATATCTATAAAAGGTACTTTTAAAACTCAGGTCCTGTTCGTTCTATTTTAGTGTTTACTTGTTTTCTCTCTTAATAGAATATGTATTTTTACGTAAGTTTTCGAATAAAAATAGTATTCAATATGATAAAGATTGTTCTTTGAAAATATTGATTATTTTGAATTCTTAAATAATTTCTATTTTAAAAAAAACTTAGCATCGTTTCGTTGTTTTTTATTTGTATAATTTTCAGCATTTGTTGTAAACATTAAATAAACTACTTTCACAAAAGTTTTAACTTTATTCAAGTTTACAAGTCATAGTCATATTGCTGAAGCCATATGAAAGTGGGAAACAGTTCTTTCTTTACTATTTTTTTAATTATCGATATATTTTATTTAACAATTTAAAAACTTTTTATTTGTTTCTACTTAAATATTTTCCAGAATAGATTTTATGTGACACAAATTAATATTTTTGATGGTTTAATAAAATAACTTAGAAAACATAGTATTATTTTCCTGTATAATTTCACATGACCATCATTTTTTTAATTATTCTTAATAAATAATAAAGAATCTTTTTTAAAGTAAAATATCAAAAATATTTTTGAAAGAACTCTGATTTTGCTTTAAATCAATATAGTGCGTTTCATTATGGAAACTTAAAGCTTTTTCTAATTATTTTTAAAACATTTAAATGCTCATAGACAGGAAAAAAATATATTATTGGGTTGGAGGGAAAATTCTGTCGTATTTAAAATAGGCAGGTTATTTTTGTTGTAAATTAAAAAAAAACATCTGCCTATTGAGTCATTCGGATTTTTTTTTGTTTTTTTTTTTTTAGCTGCTGTATAATATAAAATTAATCCTTTTTCACCGTTTATCATTTTCTTGTAATATTTAAAGTGAAAAACATGTCAGTAGATAAAGTGCATTTACGACACTGCATTTTGTATGAATTCCAAAAAGCAAGCAACACATCGGTTGCATGTAAAAATTTATGTGTGGTATTTGGAAAATATTTTGTATATGTTCGTACTGGTCAAAGATTGTTTAGCAAATTTCGTTCCGGGGATCTGAGCCTCCAAGAAAGTGATAGATCTGGACGACCATCCAAGATCGATAATGATGTCTTGCGATCAATGTTGGAAAATAAACCGTATTTAACAAGTCAAGAAATTGCAGAAGAGTTTGGTATTCATTATACAACTGTTGGAGATCACATTAAATCTCTTGGGTTTGTGTTAAAGTGAAGTGCTTGGGTTCCACATGAATTAATGGAAGAGAATTTGTTTGATCGTGTAAGAATGTGTGCATTACATCTGATTAGACACAATGTGGAGCTAATTTTGGATAAGCTGATTACTGGAGATGAAAAGTGGATTCTTTACGAGAATATTAAGAGAAAAAATTCTTACTGCAAACCATGAAAATCACCAGCAACAGTTTCAAAACCAAGTATCCATCAATGAAAAGTATCTTTTTGTTTGTTGTGGGACAGGAATTGCCCAGTGTTCTACGAGTTGCTGAAACAGGGGAAAAGCATCAACGCGGATCTCCACTGTAATCAACTGGATAAATTGAATGCAGCTATCAAAGAAAAAAGGTCAGCATTAGCGTCTAGAAAAGGAATATTGTTCCACCACGATAATGCTCGATTGCATACTGCAATGGTGACACAACAAAAACTGAATGCGTTAGGATGGGAAGTCCTTGGGCACCCACCGTTTTCACATGACATTGCACCATCTGATTATTACCTGTTGAGATCTCTGCCAAATTATCTAATGGAAAAAAATTCAAGTCTTTTGAAAGTGTTTCTAAGGCAATTGCTGACTCCAAGGACGAGAACTTCTACAAAAAGGAATTTATATGTTACCTGAAAGATGGTAACAAATATTGAATCATATATAATTGATTAATATTAAACACATATTTTTATAAATGCATTCAAATAAATTTCTGTAAACTACGACAAAACTTTCCCGCCAACCCGATATCTTTATTTTCAGAACTTCATTAAGAATCACAAGTGTTCAAAGCTGAAGAGTAAACATATGGCAATGTTTTAGCACTCATTTATTTTTATATGGGGGGGCAAGCCTATTTACGCTATACTACACTTTAATACAAAAATTAAGAGTAAGTTTAGTGAGAATTGGTAAAATTAACAAAGAAAAAAGGTTTGTAGTGATCGGTACAAATTAAATCCCTTCTCTATACTTTAACCTCTAATTTTTCTTCTTAAAATACAATCACTTTTTTAACTAAGAAAACTATTTATTCCTTAAATTCATAAAGACTAAACGAAATAAACCAATATTGTATATAAGAATGGCTAAATTTAATTTTTGTAAAGTATTTTTTTAAAAATTAATGCAGCGTTCAGTAAAATGATTAGAGAAATGTTTTTACCATCAATTAACGTAAGGAATTCACTAAAACTACGTTTGAATGAAAAAAAAGTTGAAAGCGCTATTTTAAGACAAGTATGGATTTAGTGCTGAAACGTTTGGCTATCTTTTGCATGCATGTGAGCACTGCTTAAAACAAATAAATTAATTTCAATACACTTTTTTATGCAAAACAATGTAATTTGATAGCTTTCTTCAATTAAAATTGCCAAGTTGGTGTGGTGTGGTAGTTAGGAGAGGGGGTGCCAGCTCAGGTGACGTCCACGTCACTTGACCATGGTTCAAAATTACGTGGTCCGTCGCCAAAAGCCCTCGTGTAGCTGAACAGTGCGACGTTAATATTCAATCAATCAATTAAAATTGAGATTACTATAAAAAATTTTATTTAGATTTTTAAAATAACCCACAAGCACAGATTTTAGTTCTAAATAAATAAATAGGAGAATTATATATCGAAAAGTATTACATTAGCATATAATAATTAAATAATTTAAAATATTTACACATTCAAGACTTTATTTTTCATTTTGTGATAAATTTCAGTGTTTATTATATTTTCAATGAAATTTGTTTCACCAATAAGAACGAAAAATCAAACAATTCATTTTTTTTAAATATGAAGTTGAGTTTCAATTTTCTTCGAAGAATTCTTGAATTGGTGCGTTGAGCACAAGCTCCAACAATGGGAATTAAATTTATAGAAAATTCGTATAAATGTAGTGCAACATCTCGACATGAAATTCGTATTTCAGAAATGTGAAATGCAATAAACAGAAGCTAGTAAAAGATTGGGTCGCAAAGATTATCAATAGCCTGGTAAAACTCGTATTTCTTGCGGGTTTATTTTTTTCTCTGTATATTTGAAGAAAAACTTTATTTTAGTAACAAGCAGATATATTTTGTTCACTCGCGGGAAAAGAGAGAATTGCCACAAATTTATTTCTTGATCCTCAAAAGTATGGGAGGGAATGAAAAGCTGATACAGAAGCAATCTGTTATTTTCCTTTCAAAGATAAAGTTTCAAGATTGAAGCGCACCGTGAAAAATGCCTTTTAATTTAATTTTATCGACTTAATTTGTGTATTTTCCTTAATATTACGTGCGTGCGTGTGATTTTAACTCAACGTAATTAGCAATGCTAGCATATTGAATGTAAGCAAATAATTATATTTTTGTTCCGAAAACTATCTTAATGTGTTCTCATCTAAAAATGTACTTCTATCAACTAAAATATTCACACATTTACAAAAAGTTAAAAATTATTTATATTTACTTTAAGGATTTAGAAGTAATATTTGTATTATATAACAGTTAGGCATTAAATATTTATTTCTTGTTACTAAAAAAAAAAAGAGTTATTTTTCTGTTATGAAGGAGACAAACAAACTGGAACCATTAATAACGTTAAAGAATAACACTTTTTACAAAAGCAGAACAGCATTTCTAATTTAAATAATAATTATTTTAAATTATTATTTATTTATTATTATTTATTTATTTTTAAATATTTACTGATACTGAGATGTTAAGTAAAAAAAAATTACATAGAAATAACCTCTTTAAGTAACTGTGGATTCTGTGATTGGCCACTCATTTCAGCAAATGAAATAAAATAAAAAGAATCGAACTTAAAAACAGAAAATATTTTGTCATATGTGAAATATTAGCTGATTTATTAATATAATTACTACTTCACATATATTTAACATAACTCATCGCCTTAACTAAAGAAAATTATTATTGGAAATCATTTAATGTATGTTTTTTTCTACTTGAGAAAATAATTAATTTAAAAGAATGAATATATATACGTGATTAATTTCATTTTGATTTACCTTCTTTTTATAGGTTCATATGATTTGTATATTTCCGTTCACAATTCATTTAGTTTTTCATTCATATTTTTATTACCACTAACCGCAGTTTTGATCATTAGTGTAATGAAAATACAATTGCATTTTTTGACGTGACCATTAGAAAGAATTATTACATTCACTGAAACGAAATTGCGCATTTTTTTTCTGTTTTCATATTGTCGTTGAAACTGTCAAGGTTTAATTTACAATTTTCATCCACATCAATAGTTTTTCCAAGTTTCAAATTCCATTAGACTTCGAGATGCATATCAAGGAATTGAGTTCATTGGAAACGTTAAAATTAACTTAAGTAAAGATACACCTTCAATTTTGATGTAATTAAATCCTCAAACTAATAAATAATATTCTAAATAACATTTATTCATTGTTCTGACTAAAATATATATAAATGCATTTTTTGGGAAAGGGATTGTTAATATAATACGACCTCTGACAATAAAGTTCGATGAATGAAGTCAGAACGGCCGATTGGGCAACACTGGCGAAACAAAACTTTGCACATGCATATTTACAGGTGTTGACCATCAGCTTTCACTGCTGTTCAGTTGAGCATCGCTTGTGTTCCGTGCAAGACTTGTTTTAAAATTGCTTGTTTAGTAAATGATTCTTAACTGAGAACAGGAAAATGAACAAGCAAAAGATCAATTTAAAGATTTTTATTGTAAGCTTGGCAAGACACTGTATTAAATTTATGTGATGCTGGTACCTGTTTATGAAGATCAATCACTCTCCATGAAATTTGTGTTCAAGTGGTCCTTCTGTTTTTCGAGAAAGCCGGGAAAGTGTTTCTGACAGCCCCCTGAATAAATCATGCATCAAAACGATGCTCATCACTTTTTTTATAGTCAAGGCATTATTCAGAAGGAATTTCTACCTGAAGGAAAGACGATAAATGCTGTAAGATAGATTGAAATTTTTTACCCGCTTCATGAAACGTCTACGCCAGATAGCACCCTAGTACACACTACAAATTTCATCATTTTGTGTTCACGACAATGCTCGCTATCACAAAGACAATACCATCAAACAGTTCCTGTCAAAAAACTGGGTGGTACAAATTGAACATCCACCATACTTGCCAGATCTCAATTTTCCAGACTTTATCTTATTCCTACGACTCAAACTCGCTTTGAAAGGAAAGATATTTGACAACATTCCTGATGTTCAATGAAATGATACAAGGTTTTTGAACTCTATCTCAAATGAAAACTTCCTGCAAAGTTTCCAGAATATATAAAACAGATCTCAGTGGTGCATTGTTATGAGAGGTGACTATTTTAAAAGACAGTAAGGCAACTTTTGTAAATATTTCATCTACGTTAATTTTGCAGGACTATTCACCGAACTTTATTATCAAAGGTTGTATAAATATCCTACCATTCTTCAAACAATATTCATCTCAGCGATGTTTCTCAAGGGTAAACTTAATAACATTTCTCGAAATATCTATACAATTATCCAATACTTTCAACGGTGATGTAAGATATATTCAATATCATAGTAAGTGCGAGACTTATAACGAAAAAATAATAATTTTCGATACTAAAATAATCAGCAGAAGACCAACATAGAACAACACATCAAAGGATGATATATTTTCTAACACATTTTATTAATAATGTTTTTCAATAAACGTCATTTTATTTTAAATATTACTAGTAAACTTGCAATTTATAAATAAGAATAGGGTTGAATAATGCATTTTTTAACATTGTGCTTATAATAAATGAGAAAGCACAGAAACTAATAACAATTTATGTGCTTTATTTTAAACCATTTTTCCCAATAATAACCATTTTTAACAATACAATTAATTTTATAATAATCTCCTGTGAAAAGTGTATCAAAATGAGCTTACATGATGTATGATGTTAATTATAACGCTGCTAAGATGAAAAATGTATTAATATTTCAAGCTAAATTCGATAATGTCAAAATATATGACGGGTTATTCGTTAAAAACTCAAAACATACTCGTTTTAGAAAATACTCCAAAAAAACTATATTTTTGGTAATAAAAATTTATTAATTCAATAACTCAAAAGTAAGAAAGTAAAATAAATTTTATAGTAAACATCTAACTTGTCTAAGATGAGACGTAAACTAAATTATCATGCTCTTCAAGTAAATTTTAGTTAATTTATAATAAAAAATATTTTTTACCATACATACAAATTGGATTTGGAATCTAATATGCATACTTAAATAAAAATTATGTATGATTGATTGATTGATTTAATATTAACGTCGCACTGTTCAGCTACAAGAGGAATTTTGGTGACGGACCACGTAATTTTGAACCATGGTCAAGTGACGTGGACGACACTTGAGCTGGCACTCCCCTCTTCTAACTACCACACCACACCAACGGGAGAACGTTTAAACTCTCGACAGATTTAACCTGCATCGTTGCCCTACACGGCGGGTCTTTAGTGGTACTGGGCTCTGTCCGATACCTATATCACTCGGCTACCACGGCCACAAAAATTATGTATGAGGAGAATATAAAATCGCCTACTGATTAATAGTTCCAAAAAATAACTAACCAAATAAATACTGTAGATGAGAATGTTTTCATGAATGAGTAACTAGACTATGATATTTTCCATTCAATTACATAGAAGTATAAAAATTTAATGAATGTTAATCCATACAGTTTAACAATAAATGTTTCCCGTTTAAACATTTTGTTTTATATTTTTGTAAAAAAACAACCAAAAGAATTTTTATAAGAGTTTTAAATTTTAGAATTAACCTTATTTTATGCAATAGAAATGCTTTAATTGCAAATAATTTTGACGATAAATTGTTTTACTGTAATTTATATTCAATCTCTCTCTCTCTCGTTTGCTATTTTTATATTTCTTTTTGAAGCTGACAATATTTGAGTTTACATCAAAATGAGAATACGTGTACGTTAATGAGTTTTTTTTATTTGGTACCATTTATATCTCAAGCTTATTTTTCTAATTTCAATTTCTGATATTATAGCTTATCCTTATGTAATATTACAAGAATAAATATAAGATATAAAATGCACATTCTATGCAATTAAAGCTTTCGGTAGGTTTTGATGTAATATCTTAAGTTTATTATAAATTCAAATAAACACTATTCATAACAAAAATAAAAACGGCAGCATTTGTGAAAAGTAAAAGGAGTAGCTTATATGTCTATAAATGAAACTTTTAGAATTAAACTTCATAGTTTGTTTAACATAGTAAGCATTCAAACATCATGCGATACAATATATCTAATCAAAATGTACAAAACAGAAAAAAAAAACCACATAAACTCTCTCATATGCTCACAAAAATTATGTATTTCCATCTCTTTCTTATATATTTGCGTCCTATATTTGGTACAATTCAAGTATAATAATATAAAACATCTAGTTTTCAAGCTAGTAGACATTCTTTTCTATCTAGTATTGGAAAAAATTTTATCCATTCACTTATATTAATTTACCACAGGAAACAGATGGAAAATAAATTATTGTTTTCATGTTTCAAAATCACCTCACGGAATTTCATGTGCAGATGGGAAGACGGTTCCATTTACCACCAGAGACTTACTATATATCCTTCATAATAGGGAAGATCTTTCAACCATATAATCTAATGTTGGTTTCTTGAACTTCTTATCCAAGAACCATGATTTCCAATGTTATAAGCTGAGATGATTCCAAGACGAAAATTTTTGGGGTTGGCGAAAGTACTTCTGGTAGATTTACCGAGATCGTTTCAAGAGAGAAATATTCCCGGCATTCGAGGAATATTTTGAGAAAGGGGTAAAAAATTATGCTATTAAAAATTTTAACTTAATTTTTTGTTATGAATTAATATTGAATTTAACTAAGATATAAATTTAAAAACCATTGTAAATTTTTATAAAACGTTTCAAAATAAGCCACAAATTAAAAATTTTAGGTATTCTTTTAAAATGTTTTTAGTGAATGAATGTGTTTTCTATAAAACTATAGGAATCTTTATACGTTTTTTTAAATATTTAGAAGATGAATTTTAGATTATTTTCAATACAATTATCTTTATGAAATCTATCAAGTATTTGAATAAAATGAGAGACATTTATATACTCAGTTACACATGTAAAACGCTGCTTAAAGTCATGTTAAAAATCGTAATGTAAATTTTTTATTTTTACTTTTTTTCAGATGAAACCCATAAAACAATTCATTAATTTAAGTACAATAAATGGCAAGCCTTAAAAGAACAAATGATCGGTAGATTTCTTTTATAAATCACTTGATGTCTATTTTTTGTTGAAAGCTTATAACTCATTTCACAAGTACCCACAAAAGTTACACATATAAGTATAAAAGAAAAGAAAAAGGAACAAACAACAAAGCAAAAGTATCAAAATAAACCAAAGCAACAAAAAAAAGAAACTAAATTACGAAATTAAATCTGTAAATCTTGAAAATCGAAACAATAAAAAAGTTATAAAATCAGAACAAAATTTGAAAGAAAAGTAAATAAATTTACATAGTAACGGGGTGTATGTAGCACTACTGAAAATAAGCTGAAAAAAATTAGAAATTTATTTGATTTAAAAAAAAGTGTGTGTGCTAATGACAACACGATAGAATAGATAACTTCAAATTTTGCCATGTTAATTCAGGGATTAGTGAGGTGAATAAAAAACAAGGGGATATTAGTATTGTCATATAAAATTATATATTCATATGCCTGTATTCATAAAGTAATATTATTTTGTTATATAAACAATCATATTTGCGAATTAATTGTATTCTAAGAAGGAAACAGTAGGTTTATGGTAGCTAATACATTCTTTTGTAGCCACTCACACATTGAGAAGTATTTTTTTACTTTATACATATTTTCCTGAATGGCATTAAAATGTATGTAGCTGTGTGAGGAATACTGTGTATTTTGTATGAATTTGCAACATCTAATTTAGTATCTGTTCTTGCTTAAATATAAATTTTTAACATCGAATTTATTGATATGTCGATAAGTTGCCCCCTCTCTTTTATTGTAGGTCTTTTTCCACAAATACAAAAAGGTGTATTTTCCGTTAGAATCTTTTCAGTTTTACAAGACATTGTACTAACGGGTATAAAACTATCGCACTTAACTGAAGATAACACAGTAACATATTCCCAATCTAGTAGGAAAGATATGCATACAGATTAAATGTTTTAATATCCATTTATTTTATTAAAAATCATTGTGTATTTTATTATATTAAAAAAATTATTATTTAAAAAGTATTGCAAAATAAAGCTATCATATATTAAATAAAATATTCAGTTTCTTAATGACAGGGATGGACTTTAAATCTTGTAGGTAGATAAACTTCATAGAGAACGTGAGTTCATTTTGTATGCACATTTATGAGTTTCTTTTTTGATTTTTTATTGACTTCTGGAACCCATGGGTAGGCCTCGTTAAACTCCAGGTTTGTGTGTTAACACAGTTTAAAGACCACAGACGTATAGTTTTCATTTGTATATAGTGTAGCAATAAATCTTATAAATAAAAATTACTTCATTCAAACTTTATTTTTATGAAATATTACTCATGCGTAGTATAATGATATAGAGACTCAGTATTTGTTGTATTGTATCAACTTTAAAGTATTCAAAGTCACTGCTGTTTCAAAAGACATGGCCTCAAGGCCAGTGTCGGAGACCCTTGAAGCATAAAAAACACAATAAAAACTGAATACATTAAATTCTGTGAGAATAATTGTTGAATAAATGCGTAAAATAAATCTGTGTTAAAGATACAATACCTCGCAAGATTTCAACAAACTTAAATATGAACTCCCAAGAGAATAATAGAAGAATTTATATATATATACGACTTTCACAATAATAAGGTAAACAATCTTTTAGGGAGGACAGTCCTCTAAATGTGTCTTCCTAGTCCTCCTATTCAATATCTTAAAACTTATTCGTTAATCTCTGTGTTCAAGAGGTGCCAGGTACAACGGAAAATATTACATTTTGCACCAAACTTTGTTTCCGATATGCCGAAGAATGACCTGAAACAAATATCACAAGTAATAACAGTTTACAATAGTGTATTGTGACATCATTTCAAGTAAATTGGGTGGATATAGAAAGCTGTGTTGAGTTTTTATCGAAAGAAATGCCTGATATAAAAAATACATGACAAGTGTATGTTTGAAGACATTAGAAGATTGAATGAATATTTGAATTCTGATAAATTAGAACAATGGGTAAATCAACGTGTTGAAGTTTATATAAGACGGGTGGAAATATTTAACCATTTCAAGAATAAACACTTTCCATGTGAAAATTTAGTTATTCTTGTTGAATTTACGTTATACTGCCCTAGAACTGATACACATTTTGAAAGAGATTTTTCGAATGGTAATGATTTTTGGACAAGTGAGAAATCAGGATTCAATATTGATACTTTAGCTGCAATACTTACCATACAATTCAATATGAAGAATTTTCCTTGCTCGAAATTTTCGTCAACAGAAAATGATGACAGAAAGATTAACAGATTAAATGATTAACAGAAAATAATGTATTGCCAAAAAATTCATTCAATGGAAGAATAATCGTTTAAGTAAATAATTAAAAAGGGTGCAAGCATAATTAGTGTATTTTTGTTTGAATTAATAAAATGTTTCAAACTTTTACTTTGTAATTTTTCTCAGAATTTTCGTCCTCCTTTTCATTGTACAAAAATCGGTCCCCTTAATAATAACAGAACATTTTCTATTGAATCATTGTTTTTTTATCGGGAAATAACTGTCAATATAATTCTACTATGTATTTTGGGATAATATTTTCATTCTCTGAATACATTATAACTCTTTGATTTTAAAATATAAATATGATTTCCAGTTAAACTAACTGAGAAAACTCTTAAACTTCAACATTCATTTTAAAACATTTAATAGAATGCTAAATTATTAACACTACTCAAGTAAAATTTTTAAAAATCGAATTTTTTGGTATTTCTGTACTTACAATTTTGAAATATTAATAGATAAAACCAACAGAGATTAACAGATAAAAACAACTCAGTAAAATGTATTAGATGTACGAGAATATATTTATTTCTTGCATAAAAAGACTTATATATATATATATATATATATATATATATATATATATATATATATATATATATATATATATATACCATAGCAAAAATATGAATAAAAAATTAGGAGAGAATTATGAAAGACTTTTTAAAAGTAATGTAATGAAAGATGAGGTTTAAATATATACTAATTCCTGTGATATATTTCAACGTATCTTAAGCCATTGTTTAATGCAGAAGCTGCTTTTGAAGGTTGTAAATGAAAATGACTAGTAAACGATTCTATAATTTAAGACTAAATTCAATTAAAGTTTAGAATGGCAAATGATGTTGAACTTTATAATTAAATATATCATCCGTCGGGGGGAATTGGTATACATACAGGAACAAAATATAGAATTCTTAATGAGATTGATTCTTGTTTCTTAAAAATGAAATAGTCTAATATTTAAGATGGATCAAAAACTTATTGCTGACACCAATGAAACCGTCCTATATAAAAATACCTACATATTTCAAATACAGCCAAAATTTGTCCAGTAACTCATTAGGTGAAGCAAAAAAAAATTTCACACTTTTACTAAGACTTATTGCTTCAGAAATCAACTGATAATCGGGCAAGAGAGTAAAAAAAATTGTTTCTCATAAATCTAAGTTTTATGACATATTTATATAGAGACATAGCTTCATTCTTCCGTTTTAAAACTCTTTTTATTGCTCATTTTTAGGTATTGAAAAAAAAAAATTTTTTTTTGATAAGGTAGACTTCTGAAACACCTGCCGATATGTTCTCAGTTAACTCTGCACACATGAAACAAGTAAAAAAACTCACTTTTCTTTAATTTCATAGATTATTGCACTGATTTCCTAAAAAAAATGTCGTGTTCCTCTCGTATAAATCCCCTGAGAATTAAAATAATTGATTCTGGTTTTCCCTCCAGGAGGCAATAAAACAAAGGAACTGGTATTTTCTGGAAGAAAAATTGTTGCCCACATGATTTTCTAGTATTTTCTGGAATGAGTAAAATTAAACTAGAGTATAGCCTAAATTGCTTTACTAATCCTGTCGTCCAAAGAAACTTTTAATATTTGATAGAGACAGAAATTTTTTTAACCATTTATATTATTCATTTTTATACTTACCATAGTTTACTCCATGTTACAGGAAAGAAATACGGAATCTTTAAGAAGAGGTAATTTGAACAAGTTATTATTAAACATAATTGAATCACATTGTATTTTATGTTCTTGGGTTATTAATACAATACCCCCCTCTTTGTTTTTAATTATAATTTTGATGAACAAAATGAGTACTTCTTATAAACTATGTGATTTTAAGTGAGCAGAAAAGGGAAAATAGAATTATATATGCACTAAACTGGTGTATAAACATAATACTTTCTTTTTACTTTGACTGACATTATTAGTACTGTACATTTTGCAGAATTTCAAGTAAAGAAAGAAATATTTTAAATTTCTGAAGATTAATATCGATAATAATAAAGCATTAGGTGTAAGTTGTTTCAAAATGAGGAATAACAACTTTGCAAGAAATACAGAAATAAGTAAAGATACCTGTTTTTAGGTGGCGAAGTGGCTCAGAACCCAATATTCTTCAAATGAAATTTATCGATATACTGTTTTTAAACTCAGAATTATAATGGCGGAACATTTGTTTTTCTGTCCTGAATAATTGCTTTTAAGAAGTGTGACACACAATTAAATGTAATGAGCTAATATTTTATTTTCAGCGTAGGTAACAATTTGACTTGTTTGATTCCAGATAATATCAAAATGGCGTATAATATATTTCATTTATTTGCTCACTGATTTGAAACAAATTTCTTGCTATCCACAAAAAACTGAAAAAATGACAGATAAGCTATTATAGTAAAATATTCAAATACATCTTATCATAAAATATACATATACTACAGTTGTTCATCGATAAAAACTGTTTTACTAATATGCACACAACAGGTAACTAAAACCCGAAATTGTACTTTTTCATTTGTTTAATCCGCAAATGTTATTGAAAAACATAACTATCATAATAAGTAATGTAAAATGATATTAAAACCTTTATAATCTCAAAACTGTTCAATCTTATCTTCTAAGACAACAATGTCATCAAGGTATGAGAACCAAAAAAAAACTTTTAGAAAAAGAAAACCAAAATTAAGATAAAAAAAGTTTTTCGTTTTCTTTTTTCAAATCATAAAATAAGAAAAACAAATACTTTTACCAACATAAACATAAGGCCTTAAGCAAACAATTTTACAAATAATAAAACATAACCTAAAATTACTCGGTTCCAGAGCTGCAAAATAATTTAAATTATTTTGCGGCTATAATAACCATCTAAAATGATTTAATATTATTAAACTATATTACAGGGTTACCTATAGTACTGTTTTAATATTATCAAAACATTAAAACACACACTATAACTAGCTAATACTGCGTTTATTTACATGAAAGTTTTTCATAAAGTTTAGCTGAATAAAAATAAGCTCTCTTATTCGAATGACACAACTAATTATTTAATATTTTTATTCATAAAGATTTTCTTTTCAGATTCTAATATTATCTAATATTCTATGTTGAAAATAATTATTAAAAAATAAATTTATATTAAATTTAATCAATTAAAATTTGTTCTTAATTTCTCCCGAAATTGGAGAGATAATTACTAATTATAAAAAAGAAAGTAAGTATTCCTTCACTAACATATATTTTGTGTGGATCAACTTAGATATTGATTATTTTGATATTTGTTATTTTTTACACAGAAGAGCTTAAATATAACCAAGAAAATTTTAAAACAGATATGAAGGATTAATTATGATAGATTTATGACTTATTATGATTGAAGATAGCGTTTATGTGAAGATTGTTACTATTAATAATAGTTAATTTTTCTTTATATTAATTTTTCCTGATTTTGAGACATTTAAATAAGTTTTTTTACCGTTTGGTCAGAAGTTAATTCAAGTATGTGACAGAAAAACCAATAGTCGTAAGGAACAAACAAATTGCAGAATCTCCTATATTCTCCAATAAAAATGGCTTGTAAGCAAATGGGTAAACTTGAAAAATATGGATATTAAGGTAATACTCATATTACATACATACTCATATTAAACGTAATGATTTCGAGTTGGTGCATTTGCACTGCGGTGTTGGCAATGCTCAAGTTTAAGTCTGTCTCTGTGTGATTTGTTTGTTTTGTCGCACGGTTCAAACAAAATTGCAAATGAACTATTTCTAATGTATGTGGGGAGTCAGAAAATAAGTTTCTCCTCTTGAATGGGGTCAGAGTTGACAGTAAAAGTCAAAGCATAGAATGAGACATTAAAGATAAGACATAATATTACTTTTCCACATAAGTACCAAGTACATTGAGACATTTGTCCTACTACTTGAAAAACTTAAACAAAAACCCTGCAGGAAAACAAGCATTTAATTTTGCTTGAACATTTTGGAGATTGGGACCATCAATGCTGCTCGGAACTGCAACACCCTGTCGAAATTGAAAGAGGCGATTTGGAAAAAAGTGGCCTGGGCTTCTCAAATCTGGCATTCTGTTGTTAGATGATAATCCGAAACCAAACTTAGTGACGGCAACGCAAAACCATATTGCCAACCTTGGATGGGAGCACCTACACTACCCGCCATACAGTCCTGATAGCGCACCAAGGGACTTTCATCTGTTTCCGGCTTTGAAGAAGAATCTCGCCTGAAGACGCTTTGGAAGCAATGAAGTCAAACAAGCCTTTAAACGCTTCTTCCGTATGGAAAGGTCTGAGTTTTCCTGGAGGGCTTTTTGAAGCTTATCAAGCGGTATGACAAATGTTTCAAAGTACTTCGCACTTATGTGGAAAAATAAAATTATGTCTCATCTTTAATGTCTCATTCTTTGTTTTGAGTTTCGTACACAACTCTGACCACAGTCGACTGTGGAAACTTACTTTCCGGCTGACCCTGTTAAGTATAATTACCTGATATTTTAAATCAGGGTTGTTGTTATATTTTAGTAGTTTTCTTACTTAATTTAACACGTTAAATTGATTAATTTTACATAAAACCTGCAAATAGCTACAATCTTATGGGAGTGAAGTTCTTCCTTCCTTCGACAGCAGTAATGCCAACCAACTATTGGATAATGTCACTAGAGCAAATACGTGAAGTTATATTAAAGGTACCTACCGAAATGATATGATATTTTTTTCGTGAGATAATTAAACTGAGGTTGAGTACCTGATGCTATTAAAGTAACCATCATAGGTTATTTATGCCCTGAATTATGGCGTTATACTGCGGTAAAATAAGTGAAATCAAGCATCGTAGAACAATATCAAGTGTCAGCAAACACGATTCATCCTAAATTTGTTATGTTTGTGGTGCTAACTATTATGATGAACATAGAGAAGAGGAATAGTTTCAGTGTTGCTATTGTTCATCCTGGTCCCATGAGGAATGTATCAAGTTAGAGGGTGACTTCTTTTTTAATGCGTGTAGCGTATGATACCATTGCAAGTCCTCATAAAGAGTTGTTTTCTTTAAGTTTGAAATAATTTATGTTAATCTGATAGTTTATCTAATGTTCACCATTCGACTATATTAAATTTATGGATAAAAACTTGGACATTTTGTTTTTGATTGTGATACACTTTGTTTAATAACTAAAGTTTATTTTTACATTTTTTCATTTGCTAAACATGTGATTTGTGTAAAAATGCATTTCTGTTTGGAAAAGGTAGATTTTTCGTTATTTATAATGGGGAAGCGGATTGGAATTTTACCGTGAAAATGCAAATGTAGATATGAAAGTTTCCATTATCTTTTTTTTATAAAGCAACCTACTCCTTTTTCCGAAAATTGTGTCCAAATTCCCTAAAGGTTTCGTCAAATATGGGCAACTACAAAAATTGTTGCGGAGCTTCTTTCTACGTATAGCAACAAGAGTTAGAAGTTCGTTCATATACCATTAGAAAGACTATACTCTAAAGTTTGAAATAACTTTATTTGCTAAAATTCGAAAGCCTTTTAGTGTGATATATTTGCAGTTGAGGTTTGATGCCCATATTTGCCAAGTTTATAGCTCATACATAACCATACACCTCAATAAAAATACCGTTAAAATATGATTATCTTCAATAAAAAAATGAATAAATAAAAGCCAAAGAATTGCTATATTAGAAACAAAGTCAACAATATTTATGCCATTTTTTACACGGGATTAATCCATAGTGCTTAACGTAGTATTATCGTCACTTCTGTAAAAACAATGACAGATACTAAAGAGTTCTTGCTTAAATCAATGTTATATTACAATTTTAGTAGATATACCGAGACTATAACACTCGAAATTAAAATCCATGATAAGATAATGAGAATTGAACTAAGATAATGAGAATTGAACTTGCATTTGATACATTGATTTAATTATTAATCCAGATAAAAATTTCGGAACATAATTAAATTTCATTTGCTGCATTTTCCAATGTACGGTATAAGAATAGAAATAAATGAATTTATAATTTCCATGCTCTGAGAAAATTTTCTTAACTTGATACTTGTGTGAAAGAAGGATATAAAATTAAAATATTTATGTGTTCATTATTCATTTATAATATAAAGAAAACTTTGTGACTGACTCAAGCCTTTTTTCATTAACATGTCCTTTTGGGTTCTTTGGGGCCAGAATGAATGGCAACTCTTTTCCAACCAACCCAGGAAGTAAAGCGTGAAGGGAAGGTGCAGATTACGAAGCTTTTAAATAACAAAAGTTTAGCTGTGCGACATTTGGGGAATGTTATGATAGTCCGTATTTCAAGTGTGAAGAGGTTTCGAGAAGTTAAGTGACAACCAATAGAATTTACCCTTGACTGAGAGCCCTTAAGTCAAGGTGCGTACCATTGTACTCCAGTGAATCGCAACTTCAAATACAATCAGATAGATTGATACTTCGTTGAACATTAAAGGTAGAAGTGACTATTTAAATATTCGGATCTGGAATCGCATTGAAATTGAGATTAGGCGAGTTAGTTATTGATAGTGGTCCTGGTTACGTTATTTCGGTATTATACATATTGTGTGTTTAACCACCGTAGAATCTCTCAAATATCATATTAATATCTAATCTCTTATTAGATTAAGTTTAAGATCTTAATAAAGTCATTTTAAGATCATGGCAGCTTCTAATTGTTCATTTATTCCTACACCTCTAGCTCACGCTGATAATCTAGAAGGGCACTCAAGGGGGGTGCCCTTACAACTTACTTTAAATAATTTTTTTATTCATATACTTTGTCTGTTCAATGAAATTTTTAAAAAAAAAATCATGTGAACACAAAACGTGAAATTGAAATAACGATTTATTGGTATTAATAGTTTCATTTTATTAGATACATCTATAGATGCGATTGAAAATTTTTCAATGGAAAATTAGAAACGAGTCGTAATATTTTCATAATGAAATTTCATTTTAAAATTAAACATATGTTCATAATTTTATTCAGATTAAAAATTGAAATACCATGTTACACAATATAAGGTAATAATCTTGGATTACATGAATTATTATCTATCATTAGCAAACACTGGTATTTTTCCAACATTTCTCCACGGGGGAGGGAAGTTACATAGAAACTTTATAAAAATCTACATGAAAAAGATGTAATGAGGAGTCTATAATATGAATTAAAAATATTAAACATATAAAATATTTCGCAAAAAGTATAAAAATAACATAATTTCCCCCAAAATTCAGATATTTTTTATTTCAAAATATTCGTTTTACCAGAAATTTCTTTTCGTTTTAATGAAGTGGAATATTTACTGTAAAGCTGGCGTAAAATGTGCACCTTTAACAAAAACAATAGGATTGAAATTTGCGAGTGTTCCAACAAGATTCTTGAGATTAAGTTTCAGAAATTCAACATTGACAGCAAATTGGATGGAATCACAGAAAATTCAAAAATTTTTGGTTCCCACAGGCATCATATAATAATCTGGAGAATAAAAAATGAAGATTTTTATCCTAAGAACTTAATTGGAATAAGAATACATCCATCTGCATGCTTTAGCATGAGAATAGAGGAGCTCTTTTTTAGGGGTGTATGTCAACATTAGGATTAGGTAATGAGGCATTTTTTATGGTATTGGGAAACATTAACTCTATTTAAATATTTTAAAGAACAATTTGAAATTATCTGCCCATAATTTGGATACTGGAGGTGATTTCATTTTTTAACAAGATAATGACGCTCAGCGTTCTGTTCTCAAGGTACGCCACTATTGTCTTAATGACTGCCCCAAAATTTTAAGAAAACCCTCCTAACTCACCTGATTTAAGCTCAGTAAAACACATTTGGGGAGAATTTGAATTTAAAAAATGCCACATATAAAAGCAAAATGTGAAGTAAAAATAATAATCATAGAAGAATAAAGGAATATATATGCAGAAAGTACAAAAAAAAACCTGATGAAATCTGTACCAAGACATTTCAAAGTTGCTGTAGATGATGCTAAAACCTATCTTACTAAATATTAAATTAAGAAAGAACCACACTATTTAAAGCTATTATTTAAGTTCACAAAGAATTTTGTAGCGTAATTTTTTATAACTTTTTTGATTAATGGTTATTGAAAATAATAGTTATACTATGTTTTATCAATTAATTATGTTATTCTAATAAGAACAAGTAACTGGTAGTATTAAAAAAGTGCAATACTGATAGATTAAATTTTTATTAGTCGTAAACATTAAATTTTATAGAAAATCATAAGTGTATGAACATTTTTGACGGCCGCTGTATATGTAATCAGAAAAACATAAAGACAATCCCATTTCTGATATTCAGCTAAATATTAAAGCGGTGACGCAAAAACAGGAAAATGAAATACAATGTATTGATAACTGATGTAAACAATAAAAAGAAACGGGAATAAATACCAAGTCATAAGCACGTAACAGGTGTGCAGATTTATGTCGTCGGAAGTTCTTTTTCGACCTTCAGCTAGCAAAAAAGAGTGGCCGACTGGGGAAACAAAGATTTACCACTACGTGACTACTCCACAAGATTGTTTTCTTGTAATCTTCTGAATACTTTATTCCACACTAATAACATCCTCAGGGAGCAATTGTCCCTTTGGAATGGGGTTATTCGACGTTCAAGGAAGAAAAATATACAAACCCTAAAAATGATGCTCGAGTTAAGGAGGTAAACGTATAGACTAAACACAAAATTCACGTTTCGAAGTTAAGACATTCCCAGACTTTATTGAATGTTATCTATCTTAACCTATTGACAGTTCACTTGGCTAAATTCCTTGTTTTAAAATTTATCTAAAGAAAACATTTTTAAATTTGTTTTATGCCAGTTTCTCAAATTCTGCGGCACGCCCTCCTAGAGGGACGTAATGACTCTACAGGGGGCGCGCGAGCCTATTGAAAGTAGAAAACAAAATATTATGTAAAAAAAATAATTAATTTACTAAACAAACAAAATACAAACACACAAACAATCTGACATAATAAAAAAATAAATACTCATTTACACTGATATAATACACTTATAAATGTATCAGTTCTGCATAATGTGTATTTTATTTTAAAATTAACAAAACTAAGAACAACATTAATAATTACCAGCGATTCCATGGGCTTGTCATATATAAAGTTATATACAAAAACACTAATCACTTATTTTTATAGTTTGTAAGGTTTATAATTAATCCCTTAATAGCCGATTAAAAGTTACATGATTCACTCTTTAATGCCACCGTTTTCGACGAAGGAACACATATGCAATGTATTGGAGGGGGGCGGAGAAAAGAAATAAGTAAGCAAATCCTCTGGAATAAATAAATCCTTCGCAAACACTGTCAAGTTTCTCTTATTACATTTCAAGGTCTTCGGAATAATTTTATATATAGCATTACACAGAAAAGATCGTACTTCAGAAAGACGTATATATAAGCCCAGAGCAATTAAGGCTTTGTCGAAGCGAGACGTTTATAAACGCAGGTGACAAAAAATTAAAGTTATATTGTAGCTTTTAAATTCAATACATTGTTATTGTATGGGGGCGCGATGAAAATTATAATTGAATATTGGGTCAAATATTGACAGCCCGAGTTACACTGACTTACGCTGTAAGGAATTTTAAATCCAAGAGAAGGTGCTAATGGATGTTGTAAAGAGATAATGTCATTTCAAAGATGTTGGCAACAAATATTAAAGTATTTATTGTTCTTATTGGTTTCTTATATTTTCTTTTATGTTATTTATAAGATTAATTTAAAGACAAAAAATGGTATTCCATGATAGAAACTTTATTAGAGTTATACTAAAATTGTTGATTAAGATAACGACAGTGAGCATTTAGATGTAAGACGTTACAATTTCTAACAAAAGGAAAATATATCAAAGTACTTTTAGTGAGAGTTAAGCGCTTCAGACAAATTCAGTTTTAGTAATTTTTTGTTTTGCATTAAGAAAGTGTTGAAATAATTTTTCATTTTAGACAAAAACAGACTGTGTGGACAGTTTTATGTCTGCAATTAATAACAACTGTTATTAAAAGGAAGCAAAATTACATTATTATCATTAATAAACAGTTTGTTTCATTAAAATTATAAGTTCAATGTACTAAAAGATATATTTACAAAAAATATTTGTCGTAAAGAAAATCTTTAGGACTCGTATTTCCGATGAATGAAATAATACCAATGATTCCAATGAGGTAAAAATAGTATTACGTTGATGGATAGCATTGTTTCTTCCTATTTCAATACGAGTAACAGTAAATAAACTGCTTAAAAACGCAAAAGTTTCTACACAAACAACAACTATTTTTGGAAAAACCCTTTTAAATAAAATCTGAAACAATCTCTCCACTGTTCCATTCTTCTTGCAGTAATTGTCACAAATACTTCAGGGAAATAAGGAACATTAATTCTTTTCTTCGTCGGAATCCAAACTTTTTTTAAGTCATTGTCTCTTGAGAAACACACAAAATAAATGCAGAAGTGTTTTCTCGCTCCAGGGAAGTTAAAGCTGGAGAGATTCAAGACTCCTTTGAGAATTGTATGAAAGGTTGTTTGAAAGTGCATAAAAATGATTGTTTTAACTTTTAGAACTCGGCAATACATAATATACTGTACCGTAATTTTTATCAATTTCGTATGTTATGCAACCGTACCAAACGATTCAGAGACTGTCTTCCAAGCCCCTTACCTTCTCTTCTTTTTTTTTTCCAAAGGAACAATTTTTTAACCCTTCTTGCTTAATTCTTTCCCGTTGTAATGTTAAAGTTTGAACCACCGCATGTGTAGATGAAATAGACATACCGGACTTTCCAAAGCGCCAAGCTAGAAGGATATTTTAGCTATTACAGTATTTTTGAAGTTATAAATACAGTCGGACTCGCGTATATAAGGAAGTCACTGAATCCAAGAAAAACGTTCGTTAGATGGAAAATTCGTTTTATAAAGGTTCATCTTTTAACCCTCTAACCGGATAGCACGGAAAATTCCGTCAGTGTAAAGATGCTTCGAAAATGGACTGCACTGATATTTCTGCCTTCAAGTAACGTTTTCAAAAGCGGATTAGCCGCACTTTTCTGAAATCCTTTCCCCTTTTTAAAGGTTTAACATCTTGAAAGATAATTGGGGACGGTGGAAGCAACACAGCAGGACACTGAGGGGAAGTTTTATGGCCCGCAGGAAACCCCGTGTTTTGACCCTGGGGCAATCGTAAAAAATCAAGGGAAATTTCTTTAGACCCCAGGAAGTGTTTATCTGTTACATCGTATTTTAAAAGTTTTGAAAAGTCCCAACGCAAAAGTAAAATATGTTACAATTCCCTTTTGGTTTCATATTAATTTGAAACTGTAACAAGTTGGGGCGCGTCAGTGCAATGTGCTATTTTATATAGTTAGATAAATTATCTTTTTTAAGTATATTCTTTCGCTTCATTTTTCTTATTTTAATCAAATCTTTCAGTTTTTGAAACATGATTATTTTATTATAAGTAACCGAAAACTTTAATAAAACACCAAATTCTTTAAAATTTGAAAACTTTTCAATTTTCCAACCACTAAAAATGAATAAATTTAAACTTTTTATCTCAAATCATTTGAAACATTTTCTTACACTTTGATAAAAATAATAACGGAAAAAAAAACCTAATTAATATTTATTAATTTTTTTTTAGATTTCAAAGCCCAAGTGTTCAGGGAAGTTTAAGTACAGTGCCTAGTTATATATTGTTAAAATACACCGAATTATATTTGAATTGTAAGTGCTTCAACATCAGTTTACATCAAAGAGAACATGAATGAAGATTTTCACACATTTTTTTTTATAACTTGAATGTTTGAATAAATGGTAATCAAAAAATATACGGAAACATTTACAGTAGACATTTATGCATATAAATAAACATAAAAATCAATTTTAAAATCGAGCTATTCAAAAACATACGAATTATTGTTCAAAATTATCTATTTATATAAAATACCTCAGCATTTATCTTTTTTAAAGGCTAACTGAATAAGTAATTACAATCTGGATATTTTTTTTAAATCTCGACCGTATAAAGCTAGAAATTTTATGTTAGAAATTCCATTTGAAATTTCGAGAAAAAAAATGCATCACGCAGTTAAAAATTATTTACCATAAGTTTGATTAATTGTTTGAGTATAATAAAAATTTCAAATTTTATTATATAGCTTCTTTGGAATCTTTTAATATATTTCGAAGATTTCATACAATTCAGTTGAAATGTGCATGCTAAGAGAAAAATATACTAAATAAATTGATGAATATACAATTACAATAAATTCTTACATAGAAGCAAAACTGAGAAGCTAAAGCGTTGGAATAAAAAAAATTTGAGTATATCTGAAGTAGTTTTCGAAATATTTATTTTAAAGTTTAGAAAATTTGTGTACGTTATGTTATACTTAATATTAATTAAATGGTTCAAATAATGTGTTAATATTAGTCATGTAATCGTTTGATGACACATTCATATACTAATAAAAAATTATCATGGTCATTGATGTGAATGTCAAAATTTTATGTAATTTTAAATGCAGACATTAAGATATTGATGTAGAAAATATAAAACGACCATCTAAAATACATGAAAAATGCAGTCTGCTATTAAATGATCTTGACAAACAAAATCCGGCATTTTCACTTACTATGGCAGAGCCGGCTTAGTCAGGGGCGCTCTGGAAAAACAGAGAGAGAACCGCGGTTTTGATGGATGCCGCTCTAGCTTTTAAAGCTCCCAGGAAAAATTATATGTATATAAATTACAAATGCAAAAATAAATCTTGTAATTTTCCATACATTTTTATAACAACGAATTGTGGAATTGGCTTCAATACATTGTTGTGTTTGACAATATCTAAGGTAACCAACCCTACTTAAGATAGATTTGTACTACTTTTTCGTAACCGTATTCCTTTTAAAATTATATCGTGCAGCCGAAATATACCTTTTGCATCCTAAAAATTTATGTAAACTTTAACGGTTAAATTTAATTTATGCAACTTCTGAAATGTTCATAATTAACTATTTCCGTCTAAACAGTTTACATGAAAAAAAAAGTTTGGACTCCCTCATTCATTAGGGATTTATATAAGTTTCTAACATTAAATTTTATTTTTCACCGAATAGGTTCGAGTGGTAGTGTATAGTGCCTCCACACCACAGGTCTGGGGTTCTATTAACGGGCTGCGCAAGGTCGACTCTGCGTTTCATCCCGCTACATTGGGTCGATAAATGAGTACCAAGCTTGCTTCGGGTCTTAAACACTGAAGGTCTCTCTTCAGACAGACCGCCAAATCGGGACATCTGTTCATGCACCTCAGCGTCCAATGGTCACGTGTATTATGATGGGCACAGTAGTTCCTGGCCCTTATGGATTGTTGTGCCACTGAGTTTGAGTCTTAAGTTTGAAAGATTACCTCACTTTTAGGGATACCCCTTCGATAAACATGTATTTCCACTCATTTGCAATTAAACATTTTCTTTCAATTACGTTTATTTCAGAAGGAAGTTTGATTTTTCAAATGCATTTTCTTAATAATATGTATATTTGTGTATTATATTAAACATTTGATCAATCCAAAATTACATGTTTTTAGCTCCTCTAAAAGCTTTTAGGATTTTACAACTGATCTTACAATCCATATACGTTTTATAGTAGTATATTTAAAAATGAAAGATACATTTTTACGACTGTGTGAGCTTTTATGCCTCGTTTATAAATATAAAAAATTGCATTCAGCTACAGTTTTTAAAATATACTGAAATAAGTGGAGGAAATAGGATGTTTACATATTATGAATTTTTTGACTGCATTAAGATATATTTATATATTTCAGTTTTTTACAATTTGAATAGATAGTTGTAAGCCATTTTACGAATAGTTTGATATTGAGTATAAACCCATAGGCTGTTTAATATTGTAAATTGTTTTACTTTGATACCAGCACACATTAAAATAAGGCTCATTTGCATTTACATAATCAGCTTCAGTGATATTTAAATTTTCAAAAATAGTCTACACTTACGAAAACATTCTTTCATTACCGCACACCACATCTCATACTATATCTTCCCTACAGCAGGAAATATTTGTGTATATTGAAAAATTTAATACAGGATACATTTTCAAGTGTTAAATTTGCTTTTAAAATTTGGTATGAATACATTGTGGAACTGTCGGTTAACTTCACTGAACAAAATTGTTTAAGTGTACTGTTTTGAAAGACAAAATTAATTAGGTAGAACTTTTCTCACAATAGAATTTGTAATGACTGAATTGTGTGAAAATGTAGCTATCGATGTGTGACATTTTTTCCTTGTAATAAAAGAAACAGAAAGTTAAGAAATTTAACTTGAGTAGAAAATGGTTTAGAAGTACTGTCATGCACATTTGAAGAAATATATCCCCCATTTAAATTAAAAATTATTGACTGAATGTGTGTTATGTCCATCACAAATGCCGATGTAAAAAAGGAACTTTTTATTTAATACAAGTTCGAAAAAGAGAACACTAGGAAGGAAAATTTAAATTTTTTTCCGAAAAATATCAGTTAACATAAAAATATCATTTATATGATTTAAATTTAAATAAATTAAAAGTATTGAAATCATTTTTTATTTATTTTTAAATTAAAAATATAATTGAATACAGAAAGATTTGTTTTATTTCATAAATATATGCACCATTTATTGTCTTATTGTTTAAAAAAAAGATAGGGCCTTTACTCTTTTTACCTCATAACTTTTTTTAAAAACAAGAAAGTGAGCGCGTTTTTTTACTCTTATATTGAAAAATGAATACAGGATGCTCTTTTCTGGTTCAAATCGCAATACCAAAAATATATATTTTTTTAATTTTTAAAAAATGACAGAAAAATATATTTTGTTTGAAGAAAATATAACTATTTTTCATTTTTTAATACGCCATTTGTTTCATGTTTTTTTTACCCTACATTTTGTTTTAATTTTACTGTGACTGAATCTATCGGGAAAACGACAGAGTAGAGCTACGGTTTTCATACAAGATTGCCCAAGGCAACTTAGCAGCTACCTGTAAACGATTGCTATCCTAGTTCTCACGCCGAAAGTCAAAGACGCCGAACTAAGTCATAAAATTGTTCACTTTCGACCTCCCAAGTTTTAAAAGGGGGAAAGATTTGAAGTCTGTTGCATTTTTGAAGGGAATAGGAAAATAAGAGTGAAACGCTTTCGGAATAACTTTTCAGGAGGAAGGTATCCACTTAGAGGGTTAATATACTTTATAAACTATATAAAACCAATTTTAAATTCATAAACACTGTATATTAAAAAGTAATTAATCACACCATTTTAAAATTAGTATATGTTTATGTCATATATCTTACCCATAAAAAAAAAAAAACTGCAAGGAAAAAAAGTTGTCGAATAATGCACTGTATTTTCATTATTAAGAAAATGATTTTATATTGAAATTGATGAATATTAAAGGACATTTTTTTCTAGTTTAAAGTATACTAGTAATATTAAGCATACAATATTTTATAAGTAGAATACGGAAAATTTCCACTAAGTATGAAAGTTAACATCAAAGATGTTTCTAGTAAACTGGACAATGGGGGTTAAATGTTGCACTTCTTGGATGAAAGACCCAGAGTTCTATTGCTCTCTTCGAGTTAGGACCCTAATAAAACCAGTTGAAGGTTTATGACCATCATAAAATGTGTTCAAGAGAAAAAAACTTGAAATGTTAAGAAATACTTTAAAATTAGGGAGGAAAAATATTGTATCACAAAATAAAAAGTTCCTTTATATAAAAATGCACTTCGCTATAGAGAAGTTATTTTAAGAAGAAAATGTGAAATGTTCACGATTCCAGGAAAACGTTCGCTATATAGAAACATTTCCAATATAAAGGTTAAACTGTATAAGTATGTTTCTATCGTAAGAAATTAAGGCCTCATAAAATCAGAGAACATCGATTCACTTATAATTTGCTGGAAAATGTATTTAGGCTTGTGTTTTTATGTACATGATTTATGGACATGAGTGTATATTGAGACGCAATCTGAAATAATTTTTATACACACATATAGAATAATATACGACACAACTAAAAAGTAACTCTAATAGAATGTTTTGAATAATTAAATCTAATCTTTTTTACTTTTTTAAAAATGTATTTTTGTAACAGTATTAAACAAAGGTCAGAACTCGTGATTATGCATTTCTGAATGGGGGTATCTCGCACATTGGCTTACACAGTTAAGCATTTATTTTTAAAAAAAAAAAGAAATTTATCATATTTTAAAGTTTAATTCAAAAACTTCTCTGTTTATGTATTTATTTATTTTTTGTACGAAAGTAATATTTTCCAAGTAATTTGAGAATAAATTAGTAAAATAAGAACTAGTTTCATCTTATTATTGTTTTCTAAAGTCATATAATTTTAAATATTTTTTAATTATATTTTATTATTTATTATGCACTATAGATTATTGAGTTCATTTACTACTCATACAACTATACCAAGTATTAAAAAATAACAAAGGCTAGCTAATTATATTTAATTTTCTGCGTAACATTTCTTCATTTTTCCAGCTCAATTTTATTCAAATTGCTTTGTTATGCAAACTATAAATCCATTGAAAGATATATGTATATATATATCTATTGTGTGAATGTAACTTTTTCGTATTTAAATGTTAAGTGCAATTTATAAATAAAACCTTTCTATGAAATAATTATTTTGAGCAATGGATAAATCAGAATAGAACTATGAGCAATATAAGTTAGCTAAATACGGAATTTTAAAAAAATATTTTTTAAATTTATACTCACCGATTTGTCGTTTTTAGCTTGGTTGTTCAGTACTTGGAATATGGTGAAAATAATCAATTCGAAGTAGAAAAAACTCTTTAATTAAATATATGACTCAAAAAAAAAACAAGAACAAATGTTAACACGTAAGAATATTCAAGACATTTTTTTGTAATCTAAAATCTAAATCAATTAGTAAAAACGACCGCTTTTTCTACTACGTGTCACAATCATATATCAAATAGAATTCTAACAATCAACTGCAGAATTCTTAAATCGATATTCATTACAAAAATGATGCTAAATTTTGAAAATAAAACTTATAACACCATACGGTAAAATATCAATAAGTATCAATAAACAACATAAAAAATTAGCGTTATATAAATTATTAAATCAAAGCAGACGATAATATTATGAGTAAAAGAATAACTTCCAATATTAATAGTAGATTAGAAATTATTTCAAAGAGAGAGAGAGCATAATTCTTATATAAATATTACATACTTTAAATTAAATTTAAACCAACTCCATAATTTCTTTTTAATAGGTTTTTTTTTAAAATAACTCACGTTGTAACTATATCTGGGTCAAAACTTTAAAAAAATTTTCTTACATTTTGCACTACTGGTCATTAAAATTGCTACACCAATAAGGCAACGTGCCACAGACGTGAAATTTAAACGACAGGAAGAAGTTTATGTGATATACAAATGATTAGCTTTTCAGCGCATTCAGACAAAGCATCCACCGGTAGTGACACCTAAAATGTGTTTAAATGAGGAAATTGTTCAGCCGTTTTCTCATACAGTAATTGCATTTGAACTTTGTTGACTGGAGAAAAGTTGTTGTGATGCCTCGTGTAAGAAGCAGAAATGCGTAAAAGCGCTTCTGACATTGATAAAGGTTGAAATGTAGCGCACTGGAATTGCGATTTATCGTATCACGGTATTCCTGCTTGCGTCGATCGAGATCCAATGACTGATAACAGAATATAGAATAGATTGATTCAGGGTAGTAATACGGCATGCCTTGCTGGATCTCAACGCCCCCTATCACTGGCAGCCGAGAAGACAGGCATGTTACTGGTATGCCTTTAATGGATCGTGCAGCCACGTCACGAGCCCTGAGTTAAGAATCGCGGTCGTTTACATGGCAACAAGTGTCTGCACGAACAGTTAGACGACGTTTGTTGCAGCATGAAATCTCAGCTCGGAGACCATGGCTGCGGCTATCCTTGACTCAGCAGCACAGACTGGAGCGTCTTCAATGGTGTGATCAACGACGAATCTGGCCTCCCGAATGGTGAGATGTCATCTTTTCCGTTAAATTCAGCTTTTGTTTACAAATCAAGATGGTCTCATCCGTGTTTGGCGGCATCTTGGTGAACGCACATTGGCAGGGTGCATTCGCCATCGTCATACTGGCCCATCGCCTGGCATGATGGTATGGGGTGCTATTGGATACACGTCTCGATCGCCTCTTGTTCACATGAACGGCACTTTGAACAGTTCGCGTTACATTTATAGTGTGTTCCGACCCATGGCTCTACCCTTTATTCGAATCCAGTGCAACCCTACATTGAAGCAGGATAATGCACGACCTGATGTTGCCGACATTGTTCGGACCTTCCCTGATACGGTAAATATTCGACTGCTGCCCTGGCCGGCACGTTCATCAGATATTTCAGCAATAGAAAACGTCTGGTCTATGGTTGCCGAGCAACTGGCTCGTCACCATACGGAAGTCAGTGCATTGATGAGCTGTGGTATCGTGTTGAAGCAGCATGGTCATCTGTACCTGTACATGCCATCCAATTTCTGTCCGACTCAACGCTCAGACGTATAAGCGATGTTATTACTGCCAGAGGTGGTTGTTCTGGACACTGATTTCTCAGGATCTATACACCCAAATATCTTGAAAATTTAATCTCTTGTTATTTCTACTATAATATCTTGTCCAATAAATATAATTTTTTTTATTTGTATCTCTTCCTGGTTTATAGACCAATAGTGTAAAGGCTTAGTTAAGCTAAAATATATTTTTCACAATTGTATTTTATGACAATACTACATTTTGTTCTTAGTTGTAAAAATTAATTGATTAAAACTAACTACTTAATAGCTACAGATACAGTCAAATTGGAATCATTTTCGGCGACATAGCGAACATGTTGGCGACTTGGCTTAAAACTTAGAAGCTTTTTTTCACATTTTAACACGTTCATTTGAACTGAAACTTTTATACACGATTAGTTTCGCTGACAATACCCTATTGTAATGACAGTTAATAAAAATTAATTCATGAAAACTAATTATTTAAAGAGTAAAATTTCACTCTGATTTTTTTGTTTATAACGGGAAAAATTTGAATAATGAAACCTACAAATCAAACTATTCCCTCTTAAAACTTAACATCAAAACTAATTATTGAATAAATTACATTTGACTCAACGTTCATTTTTGCTCTTAAAATTCAATGCGTAAAATGTTAAGCTGCGCAAAGTGTGAAGTTTTAAAGAAAACCCATGTTTAAAAAACTCGTTTTGTACCAGCGTTATTACGGTATTTACTCGAATCTTTCTGGCCATGTAGGGTAGCGATGCATGTTAAATCTGTCGAGAGCTGAAACGCCCACCCATTGGTGGGGTGTGGTAGTTAGGAGAGAGGGTGTCAGCTCAGGTGTCGTCAATTTCATTTGACCATGGTCCAAAGTTACGTGGTGCATCGTTAAAAGCTTTCGTGTAGCTGAACAGTGCGACGTTAATATTCACTCACTCACTCACTCGAATCTTTCCAGTGTTAATGTTACTGCAAATCGAGTGTGACTTAGAATCACACACACACATAGGCAAAACAATTATTGGATGGAGAAAAATTGAGTTTCCACCCCTTTAAAAAATATATTACTGTCTATACTGGTCAATGGGGTCGAGGACTTATCCCATTCCGCTGTTTATTTCCAGTATTCAGTCTATCCTAAACATCGATGTCTGCTCGTATTTGTGTATATGAATTTTTTTTTGGTTTAAGCCTTTTATTAATCTCTTAAACATCAAATATATCTGTAATAGCATTAAAACAAGTTCACTATGACACAAGTAAGAAAAAGAATGCAATTTTATATGCAGAAGGGGAAAAAAAGAAACAGATCAGCGGTCACTGAAAATTCGACACGTATGAAACAAATATTTGCCAATGGCGACGATATAAATTTTGCTTGTAAATATTCAACAGTTTTTAATAATTATTTTACATTCTTATATAATGTATTCTTTGCTTTCATCTGTGTACTGAAGATCATCGAAGACGAGTTTGGAAACGGCCGGAGCAGCATGCCGATCCTGATTTCACTATTGCACGCCATATAGGTAATCAACAAGGGGTTATGATCTAAGGTACCATTTCTTTTGACGCCGAACCCTTTGGTCGTCATTAGAGGCACACTTACAGCATATCAGTTCGTCGACTATATTCTGAAAACTATTTTGCTACCGTTCCTTTGGCAAGTACCCTGACCTTACTTTTCCGCAAGATAATGCCAAACCACGTACCACACGTATTGCTATGAACTTTCTCACAGCTTATCAAACACTTCCTTTGCCAGCCTAATCTCTAGATCCCTCTCCAATCGACCATGTCTTGGGTATGATGGGAAGGCGAATGCTTCTACCACGTAATGTTGATGACCTTGCCCGGCAATTGGAGCAAATTTCGCAAGAAATAACGCAGGTGACCATCAGCGTTCTTTATCACTCTATGCCGATTCATGTGGAAGCTTGCATCCAGGCTAGAGGTGGGTCAACTTCTCATTGAGCTGGTTATTTTGCACCTATATAACTCTGAAACAAATCAGTCAATTTTTCAGACATTTTTATCGTTTTTTATTCTGTACGTAATCTCTCAACCCACCAATTTTTGTCTCTATTGGACAACTTAATCTTGGTGCGTCGTTTTTTTTTCTTATAGAATGTAAGTACATCATGATACAGAAATCGAAAAGTAATATGAAAGCACCAATGAACTGTTTGCTGCCGTTTGTATAACAGTTATACTTGGATGAAATTGGATTCATTTATACAATTAGAGTTACTCCTGTAAAACCTTATCGACTAAAGTGATGTGCTTCAATTTTCATTTTCCCGTATTGGTGTACGTGGTTCTGAAGAGAATTATTATTCATTCTCATACTGTTGCAATACAAATAAATTTGAAAGGATTAAACCATTCAACGAAATTATGTAAAAAATTATTTGGGAATAAGAATAACATTAGATTATCTATGATCTACATTCTGCAGTAAAAACGGAAAGAAATCTAGATAAGAATTTTAAACTTAAATTGCACTACATGAGTAGCTAATAAAGTTTTAGTAAAGCGAAAATTTAAAGAAAAATAACATTCAATTTGGAATGAATAACATAGTTTGTTTTTTTACGTTACCTATTTCATTCTCCCTTAATACCAAAAGAGTATACGTCACTAATTGCAATATTTATTGCAGTTATGAGTTTTGTAGAAACTGCAAGATATTTAATTTCTAATTACACTTATAATTCAGTGGTTATAATAAGCAATACATCTCAGAATACATTAGAACCCATTTTTGTGAGGTCTTTTTCATGCGATTTTAATTTTGTACGATTTTTTTTGTGCGATCTTTTTCTTACGCGGTGTATGAATTTCAATGGCTTTGGTGTCACTGTTATGTTTTCAATCTATTTACCAGTGGCATAACGGAGAATGTTAGTAACCTCCCCCCGAAAATCATGTTTTAACTTTAATATTTTATAAATTGGGTAAATACGAATTTAGAGTTAGTCAGGACTTAGGTTCCTGGAGTCTTGCTCCCCTTCCTGTGCTGCGGGATTGTCCTTTGTGCCATTGAAATGTAGATACTTCAAGACGCTCTGTTCATTTGTTATAAACAGTCTCCCGACAATGCGCATTCAGTTGCTTTCTCTCAACGCTCCAGCAGCCCGCGCTTGATTGAAGACGAAACTTTCAATGACAGTGACATTATCAATAATTAGATAGATTTTGAAGACGAACAAGAAGAACCGAATTATTTGAGAGGGGATAATAATATGCAGGGATACAGCTTTCCAACAATTTGGAAAAGCATTTTCTTAAAATCGATACCAATTAAGAAAGGAGTATAACATTCCAGAAAGAGCTTCAATCATGTATATCTGGTTATCGTGACATTTACAAGTAACTGACCACCCGACCTTCGTTACAAAAACTTATCTCTTAATTTATGCTGCCGAAAAATAAATCAATTGAAATTATTTAATACAATTTGAAATTATACCTTCATGTGACGAAATCGATTTTAAACTTATTCATCACAGGACTGTAGATTACGATGAGTAGCGATGAATTATGTATGTGCATTTTGAAAACATTTCCGTGTATACAATGAAAAACTATATGCTTTTAAAATGTTTCCACGTGTACTATTTAATTTTTTTTTTTTTATGGAAGTACTCTTGCATATAAATTTCGTAAATAGTTGGCGTAAGTTATGAATGCGACTTTTTTTATGTGATCCTTATCCATCGCATAAAAAAATGTGTAGTATTTCTACGAATTAGTTTGTTATATGTAAGACTTTATGAAAGAGAGAGATATTTTTTTGAATATTTTTTGTGCGCTTATTTTTATGCGGTCCCTATCTACCGAACAAAAACAGGTTCAACTGTATACGCTTATTTTTTTAAGATTCTCTGCTTGGTTCCTTCATCAAAATACTTCAAGAACCGTGTTTCATTAGCTTAAAGTAATTACTTTCTGAACAATAAATTCGCGTGAGGCCGGTGTTGCTCCTGTTAGGTCATGGTTTCAAGCAATGACGACCCTATAGACCCACCCAGCAGAGAAACTGACGTATGTTAACTTTGCCGAGGCTCAAAGTATTCACATAGCGTGGTGTCGAAGTTTGGTGAGTGGGGTTCAAGTTCAAATATAATTCTTGTCATATGGACCTTCTCAAAATAACGAGACCTGTCTCTAAAAACCATCTTGTTGATTCAAAGTGAGAGATTAATTATCAATTAATATATAATTTCGTTCAAAACCTATTATCTCAGGTTTTTAAAAATATTCAAAACCGAAGGAATAATATATGAAAACACTCAACTTTTTTAAGCAAAAATACACTTACATTTAATTCTGCTTATACAAAAAACATAACAAAGTTCTCAATACATTTCATTTATTTAAAACCTACTTATTGGAAATAAAGAGAATTTATTCTTCTGTACTAACGACGGATAGATAGATATGATAGATATAATGGTACGAATGGTATATATATATATATATTTAAAGAAATTGCTTAAAAAAATTTGTAAAAAGTCTTAATATTTTAAGAACTAATGGTTGTTCAACATGGATTATCTAAGAATATATGCTATTTAAATGATTAATAATTTAATTAAAAAAATCGATAAAAAATATATTTACTTACTCAACAAATTTATATATGGGAGTTTTTTTTTCTAATTGTAAAAAATATATATGCTGTATTTTTAAAATCTAATTACTCTGTGATTGCTTGTGAATTATATTTCAAAAAGTGGACTTCAATTTACACATTACAAGCTGTTCTGTATCTTTATTACTACTTAACGTATTTTTACAACATTTTTCAAGTTCATTATTATAATGCATTTCTTACCTCTGGTATTAGTTATCATGATGTATTTCAAATTAAAGGAAAAAATTCTGTTGTGTAATTTTAAAATATAGTACAGTTTAGTATATTTTTATAGTAAATCACAATCAGTTTAAACAGCTTATAACTAAATTTTCAGACTTTAAGGGTTCGATTTCTTTTTTTCAATCAGGCATACACATCAATGTTCAGAAATGTAAACCACAAGAAATTCTTATTACTAATATCTTTTCTTAGTATTATATATTCTTCTCAAAGTACAGTCAAGCAATACAGTAATTCTTTAGATTTTGAAATAAATGCAATCAAGCAGTTCCTTCAAAGTAAAAAATTATTAAATGGAATGTAGTTTCAACTATTGCTTCAAATTTCGAGCTCAATTTTTGAAAATTGACATATGTTCCATTGCAAACAACTCGCTTTCTATATCTATTAGCTCACATATACCAAAAATTATAAATGTTAAAAACTAAAAATGTTCTAAAATTTACTATTCCAATTTAGATATCAGTAAACTTGAAGCAACTTTTAAAACAGCATATAGGTTACACAATTACATACATTCACGTATTTAGATATTTTATGGGGTTCACCCATGTGATGGGTTCAAAAATAAATTTTTTTTTTTCATAAATGGCTTTTTTAACATGTCTAGAATATGGTGGTAAAGGGATTTTTTAAAATTTTAAGTCGATATAAAGAAGGTGTCAGAAGAGCAGCTGTTCGTAGTGCTAAGTTAAGATTTTCTTTGTTTTAATCCGACTTGGAACTTTTTTTAAACGCAATTTTCTCAAAACTGTGTTTTTCAAACTTTCCTTCATCACATCTCAAGAACGGTTTACGGAATGACTTCAAATTTATAGGGTAGGCTCAGCACATATATACACACCATTCCAAAAATCAAAGTATTTATATTTTTATAACAAAAACATAACAAAAAACCCCCATGAAATTCGAAATGTTTTCTTCAGAGGCCTATCAAAAATACAATTTTTGATATTTTCAATTGAGTATAGTTCATTCTTTGCATTTAAAAGTATAGATTAAAACACCGTACTTTTTTTTATATTTTAGATAAGCTAATCAGCCGGAATCGTGGAGGAAGTGAGCGTCCATTTTTTCGAGGCAGGTGTGTTCAGAGTGCTATAACTCACGTTCTATTGGAAAATTTTGGCTAAAAATTTATATAAATACTCTTAAAATACATATAAATAACGATGAAAAAATTTAAAGTTCTATCTTTTTACTGGTCGTCAAAAAATATTCCCTAAGAATGCTTAAGAAATAGGCCGTCTCATGCGTTAACTTTCTAAAGAAGGTTTTCTACTTCAATAAAGAAAAATATTAAAGAATGTTTAACTATTTTTGTTCAATTACGCAAACATTAAAAACCTTTTCTTAACAACACACATGGTTTTCAATTTCAAAAAATGTACTTTAAAGTATTAAGAATCTCTTTAAATTAAACCATGAAAAAGATGTAATCACACTAAATTCAAAATTAGTAAAAACTGCTCCTAAATTCTCAGTTTTTTCCAAATACAATCCAACAAATTATGCGTGTCAAAGTTATACGAATCCTCATAAATATTAGAATTTTCTTTAAAAAAATAATTTCCAGAATAAAGTAAAATACTTTAAGATAATGATGCATAAAAATGAAAAAAGGCCTCTGATCATGACTCATGAATTCATAATCTATCTATTTTTTGCATAAAAACTGAAAAAGAATAAATATTATTGAACATTCTTGTTCAAACGCAAAATATAATTTCTTTCCCGTATCGTGTTTCAGAATTATTTGTAAAAATAAAATTTTAAGACACGTGAAAAAATTAAAATTTGGAAAATAGGTCAACTTAAATCAATGGCAAAAATATAAAGGCTATTTGGGAAGTAAAAGTGGAGAAATCGACACTCATATTACAAGTTTTATTTTTCCAGAAAACGTTTCGTTTATAATGATCTAATGATTTCAAAAATAAATGAATTTCCTTGTGATTCTAAAATTCATAAGCACTGAAAAGATTTACCAAAGAGTAAATAAGGAGAATGAAAGAACTCATTGGAGAAATATTATTCATAATATATCTCAAATTCGATACCATTCTTCAGTAATTATTTACAATATAACAAAGCTTAAAACGTTGGGCAATTTTTTGAGTAATGAAAGGCTCTATTCACAAAAATATATTATAGTTAATGTAATGTAATGCTAATGTAAAATGTAAGCATTTGTAGTTAATACACTGGCCTCAAAAAGTTAAGGTACAACCGGGTTTTTGTGTCTAATTTGTAAATGAATGAATGTAGAAACAAAAAATTTGGAGGATATGTGCATTAAATAGTTTTTTATTGAATGCGTCATAGAAATTTGTATAAGTGTATTGCAAAAACGATTTATAACAAAAAAACGCAATCTCTGCGGAAAAGTCCATTCTTTTGGAGAAAACAGCACATCACAGTGTTATGTGGTAAAATGGCATAAAAACAATACAAAAATGGGTTCTAATAAGGAATGTGTCCACCCCTAACTTGAATGCATTGGCGACATCGATTTCCCATGCTGTTTAAGTTGTCGGACACCGGAATAGGAAGCGAAGACCAGACACAGAGTAAGCCTTGTTTCAGCTCATGTAACGACCTTGGAGGAGGATTTAAAGCAGCAACCTCTCTGCCAAGATAGTCCCAAAGATGTTCTATCGGATTCAGGTCTGGAGATCGAGCTGGCCATTCCATTCGTTCCAAACCGTGATCCTCCAGATACTTCTCAACAATCCGAGCTCGGTGAGGTCGTGCATTATCATCCATCAGAATGAAGTCGTTACCAATAGCAGCAGCATATGGGCGGACATATGGATCAGGATCTCATCCCGATATCTAAGACCAGTTACGGTTCCTCCATGGAACACATGCAGGTCAGTGTGGCCACCAAGCGAGATCCCTGCCCAAACCAGGATTCCACCACCTCTATAACTGTGTCTTTCAACAGTGTTGGATTGATGGTATCTAGTGCGCTGTTCCTCCAGATCAGTAGACGCCCTGAATCACTCTCCATTGTAAATCTGGACTCGTCTGTGAACAGCACAGAAGCCCATTGTTGCTGCGTCCAAGAAACATGTTCTCTTGCCCAGCATAAGCGGTTCCTTCGCTGTCGTCCGTTGAGGGAACGCACACAACTGGTCTTCTTGCATACAGACCTGCATTGTGAACGATTTCGCACCGTAGTAGCGGAGATTCTTCTTCCTGATGCTTGAAAGTGGTCTGCAACGAGCTGCGGCACAGTAGTGGTTCTTCTCCTTCGTGCCGAAAGAGCTGAGAAACGGTATTCTGCAGGGTGTTGTAGCTCGTGGTCGGCCTGGAACAGGTCTTCTGGACACAGAATCTTCGGATTGGTATTGATTCCAAAGTCGCTGAACAACACTACGAGACACATTGAGACGTCTCCAGCAGCATCAGCCTGCGACAATCCCATTTCCATCCATCCAACTGCCCGCCACCTTAACGAATTGGGTAAACGACGTCTCTGAGACATTTTCTAAACTCTATTGACTATTGTCACCGAAACTGCCAACAACTGTTGAAAATCAACACAACTTACACACAAAAGTACGAAAGCTTGATATTAGCATATTTTCTCTCACTCATAAATATACGTTCTTTTCTATAAAATAAAAGTGGTAGCAATCGTTTTTGCATTAATGTTTTTAAAAAGTTCGTTATTATCATTCATGTAAACTATGCATTTTTATTGTTACTGCCATTTTTTTATGGTGAGCTTCGAAAAACATGTTGTACCTTAACTTTTTGAGGCCAGTGTATATCTGTGCTGCTATTGCTCTTGCTATAACAATTGAACTAACTTTTCCAAGTAGCAGAAACCATATTCATCGACCACGTATCTTTAGTAGAGGACAGGTGAAGAGAGAATGTAGCTGCTATGAAACACCCCGTTCTTATACTTTGTCCATTACTTTTTTTAACAATATGTGTTTTATTTGTGTAAGCTAAATTAAATTAATAAATAACTGTTATATTAAAGGAAATTTCATTTAATTCAACCCCGAATGTACGTATTTACTTTAAACTTTGTCCAACGATCTACAGTGCTGTTTTATGAACATCTTTTAAGGCCTCTCAGGATACTTAACACATCGCTACTCAAACGGTTGGGTGGGCTATCCTGGGGGGGCGTGAGCATATTGAAAAGTCGAAGACAATAAATTTATATAAAATTTATTAATTTACTGAAACTAAACTGACAAAACACTTTCTGGCGTAGTAAAAACAAAATTAGTCTTTACACTGTTATAACGCACATAAATGCACCGGTTCTGCATAATATATTGATAATTAATTTAATAATACTAAATTCAAAAACAAGTTTAATAGTTACCAGTGACCCCATCGATTTGTCACTATAAAATTATATATAAAGTCCAATTGACCTTTCCACATTATAGTTTCACACACCAGGTCATTCTCATCATGCAACTATCGCTGGGAAATGCCCCAGTAGTCCAGAAGATGATCAGGAGAAGCAAGGGGAGAGTAGGGACAGGTAAAGAAAGACTTTACCCCCTGCACAAAAGTCATACTACGGAGATGACCACTTCTAAGGCACGCGAAGGCCATCTGCTGAGCCCTGGAACTCCTGCACTGTATAAATAGGCCAGGACTCTTAGCTGCGTACCAGTGATGAACAGGAGGGTTTCGCCAAGTTAAATTCATTTTATTTCTTTGGAAGGAATTCATTTCCGTATGGGTTAAAACAGTGGAACTGGGGTTAGGGAGATCACACCCCCTACCAGCCAGCTCATCAGCAGCTTCGTTCCCAGGCACACCCACATATGATGGAATCCACTGGAGAAATACTTGTTTCCTCTGACCAAGCCTAACTAATTTGGATAAAACAGCTAGACCAGTACTGTCCATAATCTTTGGCCAATTTTTCAAATATTGGATGGAGCTTCTGCTGTCTGTCAGGATCCAGATACTGCCCTTATAAGAGTTGACAGCACTACTATTAGCAATGTGTTCCGATCTAAAGAAGAAACAGTGGTCAGGATTCCTGATGCTGATTTTAGTATCGTTCCCAGGAGTGTTACTAAAAGTACCACTCCCTGCTCTACCTGTATCCGAACGACTACCATCTGTTTAAACAATCAAGGCTTGAACAGTTATGTCATTTATTATTTCAAGTGCCAGTTGTCTGAGTAATTCCGGATGGCTGTTATGCTTGGTTGTACTGGTTAATAATTCCTCCCGGAATTCAACATGATTAAAAGAATCAATAGGTGTGATGCAGCTAAAAGGTGTAGATATGTCAACATTGAAATCAATAAAACCATGTTTACGCATGTAATTAAGTGGGCTTTCTCGCTTTAAACGTTGGTTATTTGTCCAATTTATAATGAAAGAGAAGTTTTTCTCTTCAAGGATCCAAAGCTTTTTATTTTGTTAAAATACCTATATGAGTGGACTTCGAATCCCAAAGTAAGAGGTTGGATGTCTTCCTCGTTCAGAACTATGTCATTAGGGCAAATATATCTAAGGCCCGTGATAATCCTCGCAGCCCTGAGTTGCAAACTCTCCAGTTTTTTCAAGTTAGTAGATGCTACTTGAAATATTTGGTATACATATCCAAGGACTGGGTGAACCAAGGTTGTATAAGTTATTCGAAGTGTGGAGGCGTCTGAACCCCAGTCTCTGTCGGAAAGATATTTTAAGATCTTAAGTCTCTTTCTTGCTTTATCGGCTATTTTCTCAATATGTTTACCACAGTTCACACTTCCGAGTCTAAAGTGAAACCAAGATAGGTAGGGTATTTACTGTAATTCAAGTGCTCACTCATTAGAAAAATTTCAGGAGAGTAGTTGTAAAGATGCCTATTAAAGGACCAAACAAAGCTCTAAAAATTGAATTTCACTAAACGTCGAACACATTTTTAAAATTTTTAAATAGCAAATTTTTGCGTAATAACTAAGGTAAATATGTAATTTAAGGAACTAATATGTAAGGTAAAATACAATAACTTAATATAAATATTATTTTGCCTGCATAAATGAATATTTAAATCTGCAAAAATAAAATTTACATACACATGAAAGATTCACAAAAACAAAATGATTGCTTAAATATCTTTAACGTATATGAAAATATTACTAACCTTAAACTTTGAAACTAAAACAAATTTACTCCCAGACCGAGATGGACGTTTTTATTGTTTAATGATGAAGTCATAGCACTTTAGTGACTACTTCCCCCATCTTGATGACGTTAGTGCCCATCATAGTTCCAAAATATAAAATCACAAATTTACTCGAAGTTAACTCAAAGGTACTAAGTTAGCTATACTATACTCTGGAGATTATAAACGATACTAACTTCTGTACCAATAAAAATCATCGAGTCCGACATTTTAACGTCTTCTTTTGGGCAACTAGTTTCATCTCTTGGTTGCGAAGTGAAAATAAGGCCCAGAGTTATGCTATGGTTCTTCCGAGTTTTAAAGCTTTTATTTTGATAGTCGGACTTTTGCGCGTTGTTTGTTGACTTTGAAAAATCCCTTTTATAAAGATTACTTTTACTTAAAGCACTAAAAAAGATGTTTCTTTTACGACCTAATTTTGGTGAAAGAAAAATTGCATGCATATGTTCACAGAAACGAAGATGTTACGCAACATATTAATGATAGAGAGGGTCTTTAGAAAATGACAGGAGGTAGATTTTCATCACCAGGCATTTATTGATATTTTATGTGAAGTTTTAAGATTATTATGTATTTGGAGAGAGTTCTTTGATCTTTTATAGGTGGTCATCGATCACTGCTTGCTGCGGTCTTAGCTTGGTAAAATTAAAAGAGAGTAAATATATATTTTAATCCATTATGTGTGTGTACCGCATTATGATTTACTGCAATTTTTTTCGTGCAATATATTTTTTCAATCACTACATTGAAATTTAAGGGATATACAAAACAAAATACTCAATTATGTTAAATTTAATCCGTTAGAGCAAATTAATTAATTAAAGATATTCAACTGTAAAATTAATTATATACACGGTTCAGTTAAATAAACAATCAACTCGTTTTCTAAGATATCTTCAGTAACATACAAGCTACTTAAGCTCATTTTTTGCATAGTTCTTCTTAGTTTTGAGTAACCTAACTATTTAATCCACTAACAACTAATAAAACGCCCCCGAAAATAGTACTTGTTCATTCAACTTGTATTTTTATATTTTTAATGATACTTAATTGTACAAAATTGATTATTTTCGTCAATAGTTGTACTTAAAATAAAAACTTTTAACACATCAAAAAACTTGCTTTCATTTGCGGATCAAGCAAAATAAATATTGAAATTTCACATTAATACCAACATATTGAACATCAACGACACGTATTACACAATCAAAACGCATTCTTACAGAAGAAAATGAAAAACATCAATTACAAATACGAATCATTAAAGTGATTTTCAGAAGTAACTATTCTAAGCAATTCAATAGCAATGCTCTTCAAAATTATCCCTTCTAATTAGCATTCAGTTTTACAGTCCATTCCATTTTTGAAACATCTAAGTAGAGATCGCAAACTATTGCATTACAGTGAGTTAAGGACTGTTACCCCAATTTCTATCCGGGGAGCGAAGCGTGTAGAAAGTGATGTGAAAGCGAACGATATAATTACTTCACCATCTGCCACTCTTATATCTCTAACTGCAACTGGTAATAAGCATCAGCTGTGGTTTCACTGGATCACCTGTTGATTCCAAAGTGACCTTAACAATAATCAGATATGAAAGTGACAAGGAAAACTCATACATGCATCTGTCGACATCACTCATAAGAATCAGTGGCATTTAAGCTTCAACTACCACTGGCTAATTATGGTTGCATAAAGTGATAATCTATACGCGTTTATGAGCAATGCGCGTATTTATTGCAAAAACGCTAGCATTGGCATGTTATCTCGTTTGCGTATTTTGATTCTGAAGTAATTCACTCAATTCTCTTGAAAATGCTCGATATAAACGCAAACCAATAAGAACTTTTCTTTTTCTGAATAGCTTGTTAAAAAAGCATGAATATTGTAAAGAGTATAGGTAAATATTGTAGATAAATATTCAATATTAAAAGTGTAGTAAAAAAACCCATGGTTAAACGTCAATGTTAATGTGTTTTCAGTTCTTAAAGGTTATCAAATTCTTTTTGTTCAATACAGAAAACATCGCTTTGAAAATATACCACAATAAAACCAAGAGCATTTCATGATTGTTCCATAATTTATAAAGACCGATATTTTTATATCTACCTTGAAATATAAATTAATCATAAACTTGAAGATAAAATTTCAATAAAATGAAAAAAAATATTGGAAAAGAGTTGTTAAATTGCCTTTCGGTTTCATTACCTTAAATCTGGGGAGGGGGCAACTAGTGGTGCGTGAGTCACATGAGGCCCGCAAAAACAGTCAGAAATCTACATTCAGCAGATTTTTCTCTGGGGCATGATCAAAGATGCTTGTATTTCTTCTAAGAAGTTATCAGCAGGTCGCAAGAGCTTAGAATTTTTAGAAAATTGAGCCTCAATTCAATTTGCTTTACTATCCCATTAGTACTGATACCACACCTGAGTAGCTTTAACTCATTCACTTAAAGTCAGTTAAAATATTTCAGGCTATGGCATTGAGTTTTACAAATCTTTGTGAACTGAAAAAATTTCCATGCATCAACAAATTGCTGGGGAATTGTTCAATGTATTTTAGCTGATATACATATATGAGAACAGTTTTGCTTGGATGCAGATCAACAAAAGTAAACATAGATGCAAGTTGACTGACATAAATTCTCAGGATGTAGTTAGAATTTAATTAAATAATCTCACCCCTGATTAAAGATAAAGAAGAATAGTATGATAAGGTACATTTGTGTGTCTCATTAAACTAATTCTAAAATTAAATGGGCTTGCAATTACACCTAGTAAGAAATTAGCTCAATATATACATTGAATAAAATTATCCTTGTTTTATTTAACTTATACAGGATTCCCCATGATTATTGGGACATACTTTCAGGGGAGGCAGGGGACATCACAATGGTTCCGATTTACATAGCAACTCCACCTTATTATTCGTTCCACGCAATATGGCATTGTTCACAAAACCATTGAGAAAACATACTTGCATTGCTACATTCATTTGAGTTGTCATCGTTCGCAGAGGAGGATGGTGCAGTTTACGAACCCCGAGTTGGTACATGTGCACCTGATTTACGCATAGTCAGAAGGAAATATATCAGCAGTTCAAAGATATTTTGTATAGCGAAAAGCACCAACCGAGAGATGCACCGGACAGAAGGATGTTTGATAACTTACATCACAATATGTGTGAATATGGATCATTACGAGTTAATACGCATAGCAAGGGCTGGACACGAGTGACTTGAACTCCCCGCTTGACCAGGGCTTGACCAATAAATATTTCCGGTTATCTCAGTCTTGTGCCTCTTATACCTATCATACGACTTTCCCATGGAGTTTTCAACCATGGATGGCTACACTACTCTTGATTCTTCTAATGTACCCGATATTTCCTTAAATTTTGTATTAATAATCCTGATAAATCCTGTATTTATAAATTATTATAATGAATGGAATCACAAAAAATGTCCCTTCCTCCACTTTTTCAGTGTTCTCACTGAACTGAACTGAACTGAACTGATCTTACACCGACAACATGCTTTATACTACTCAGACACTCACCCATTACGTCTACCTGCATATCTGCGCATGTGCTACCGTACATCACCTTACTTAATCTCCTGATTGGTCTTTCTGTCCGCTCCGCCTCTTCGTTCAGCTGATATGCTAATTTTTCGACTGCGTCCTTAATTTTTGCACACCAGTGTATATCCAATGATTGCTAAAAACGCATTCAAGTGACCGTGAGATGAATTTGGATAATTCAGAGCCATTTTTATTGCTGCATAGAGATGCATTTGAAAATTTTCAATCCAGACTCCAACCAATAGATGATACAACAATGTTGAAATATACATCGCAGAATACATCTCTCATAGGATATGAAACGATTGAAGACAATTTAATGGAAACTCAAGAATTTGATACAAGTAGAATCCATAATTGTTCCCAGCAGATGAATGGCTCTCATGGCGAGCAAAGTAATTCACATTTCAAGTGCAATTATTCCAATCAAGAAAACCTAAAAGTGCAACGAAAGATAGATCTAAAAAACTCGTTAAATATTTCATTTGTTGGGAGATGTATACGAACCGCTTGTGATGTTCTTCATGGAATGAACTACGACAATGACGATATTCGCTCAGAAACAATCGATTCTCATTTTAAGTAGGTCTTTCAATCATAATTTAAATTATACCATTCAAAAGAAGAAATGTTAAATCGTAATGATGAACTGTTATTTAAGACAGACTCACACACAGTAGATACAAGTAGAAGCAAATGTGAAATAGTAGAATTAGTAAACAAACTACAGGTACACGATTCAAGGGTGGACAGCTTTAAATTTTCGCATTATCAAGTAGAAATTTCTATCTTTGGATGAACTTTCATTTGCGACATTTGTCTGAAAAAACTGAATAGTCTAACTTCACTTTTATAACGCAATTGCGTATATTCTAACAAGAAGCATTTGCAGAATGGCATATATCAAGAAATCGTTTCTGAAATGAAAAATTTCTCAAAGTAGAAACAAACATACACTGAGGAGAAGTCTTTTCAGAAAGCTATAAGTGAGCAAGTGTTTCTAGAAAATAATCGAGATTGGCAAATGTTCACACATGCCGGTTCAAAAAGTATCCAACGTTATGTGTGTAAGCGAACATTTTCTAAGAAAAGCAATCTTACTCGTCATAAACGTACCCAATCTAGAAAAAAACCTTTCCAGGGCAATTTATGTGGAAAAACTTCTTCTCAAAAATCTAATCTTAAAATGCATTAGAGGACACATTCTGGAGAGAAAACTTTCCAATGTGGGATTTATGACCAAAATATTTCACAAGAAGCAAATTTTAAACAGGCAACATGCACACGCAAACTGGAGAGAAACCCTTCAGATGAAATTTATATGACCAAACGTTTTCTCAAAAATGTCTTTTGAAAAACATCTGTTGTCAAATACTGGGGAGAGGCCTTTCCAGTGTGTTGTTTGTGATGTAAGAATTTCATAAAAATTCAGTCTTAATAGGCATAACCATACACACACTGGACAGAAACGTTTGAAGTGGTAATCACAATTCTGCAAAATTTATTCTAATCAAGGTTGTAGTAGCCATATTGCATGCTGAAGTAACTTTTTTACTGTGGCCATTGGAACGAAAATTTCATTTTATGAATATGCTTCTGTTTATAATTGGTTGCTTTGTAAAGAAGACTTAAATTTATGGTATGGCATAGATACTTTCTTCATAATAAAATATTAGTAATCATAATTGATCGATTCTCTAGTAATTGTACTACGACATTAAACTGCATTTCTCATACAAAAATCATTTTACCCACCTATTTATGCATGTATTAAGCACATATCTCAGGAATATATGATAATTTCTTTCACTCTTCCAAGCCTATTTATTAAATATATTCGCCTTACTTTATTATAGAAACAAAAGAATTTCATATCAAAATTCCATACATATTGAATTAAGATGTGAAAACACTTTATGAACTTCAAAGAAAATAGTCTTGTATTGAAAAGATGAAAATGATATAAATTATCTTTAAATTAGCTTGATAATTCCTTAAAAATACTTCCCTTATAAAAATATTCAACATTGTGTTGGAGTATTCTCTATGAAAAATTATGTAATGACTGTTTTAGTGAGTGAGTGGAAGAGTAGAAGAGTGCACACAACTTTTTCAAATCTATTTCTGTACAAGTAACTAAAACAAGAAAGTTTATTTCTGCGTACATTTTTTTCCCCTTTATACATTGTTTTCTAAGCCGAATTACATACAGATACGATTTGTGAAGAGTATTCCATGTTTTTGTACCAAGCCTGAGTACACTAATGTTTTATAAATAATAATGGAAACATAATGTTTTACACTACAAATTGCTATTCTGTTAAAAAATCTGCAAATTATTTCAAATGTTAAAAATAATTTTTAAATTTTATAAATCGATTTTTTTAGACTAGTCATTTCAAGAAATCAAAATACAATTTATTTTACTTGACGAAATTTTTATTTCTGTATGAATCTTTAAATAAATTTGTTTTAATCGTTTCTAGTTCGCATGTCTGTATGTTAAAATGTGTTGAAAAACATTTATAAGCTTTTTTGTTCCTCGTATTTGGTGATTTCAATTATAGCCTTTTTCATTGTATACTACTTTTTATACTTATGTTTTTCTCTAAATACACTGCTCGACAGTGAAAATGCAACACCAAGAAGAAGTTGTCAGAAATTTATGGAAATTTCCGGGTAGACTGACGTCACTGAGTTATGCTACAGATGTGAAATGCGTAGCTCTACTGCGCACGTGGCGAGCAATAAATGGGAAAAGAAGTTGGCGAATGGCCAACTTCGTCCCGTAATTTCTCAGCGGAAAGTAATTGTAAAAAGTTTTGTATTGTGTCACAGGAAACGCGTGTATAGCACTGAATGCCAGGCTGCCGTCAACGGAGGCATTTCCAGCAGACAGACGATGTTACGAAAGGTATGGTGATCGGGCTGAGAAGGGAAGGTTGGTCGTTTCGTCAAATTGCAGCTGATACCAACCCAGATGTTTCCACTGTACATCGCTTGTGGCGAAGATGATTGTCGCAAGGAAATGTGGCACGTTCGAGGGGTCCAGAAGCAGCCAGAGTGACGTCAGCACGCGACGATCGGCGCATCCGCCACCAAGCGATGGCAGCCCTGCAAGCCACGTTTACTTTCATTCTTCATCATGTGCAAGATACCCTGGATGTTCCAATATCGACCAGAATAGTTTCCCGTCGATTGGTTGAAAGTGGTCTGCACTCACGGCATCCGCTCAGAACATTAGCATTGACTCCACAGCGTAGACGTGCACGCTTGGAATGGTGCCGGGCTCGAGTGACTTGGATGACGGAATGGCGGAACGTCGTGTTCTCAGATGAGTCACGCTTTTTTTTCAATGATAGTCAGTGCATACGAGTGTGGCATCGCCGTGGAGAAAAGTCTAATCCAGCAGTAACTGTGGAGCGCCCTACCGCTTGACAATGCGGCATCATGGTTTGGGGTGCTATTGCGTATGATAGCACGTCACCTCTAGTGCGTATTCAGAGCACTTTAAATTACCAACGCTACGTGCAGAATGTGCTGCGCCCGGTGGCAATCCCTTACCATCAGGTCCAATGCTATTTTTCATCAGCATAATGCCCGCCCACACACCGATCGCATCTCCCAACATGCTGTATGAGGTGTACAGATGCTTCCGTGGCCAGCATACTCTCCTGATCTCTCACCATTCGAACACTTGTGAGATGTCATTGGACGCCGTTTGGAAACTCTACCCCTGCCTCGTACGAACGACCAACTTTGGAAAATGGTTGAAAGGGAATGGAGAACCATCTCTCAGGACCCCATCCGGACTCTTATTGACTCTGTACCTAGACGTGTTTCTTCGACCAAGGCCTTTCGCGGTGGTTCTACATCCTACTGAGTCGATGCCGTGCGCATTGTGTAACCAGAATATCGGTTCGAAATAAACATCAATTATTTTTCCGTGCGGTATCTGTCCTTTCTCCAAATTTCATCCCTTTCGAACCAGTGCTTCTTGGGGTGTTTCATTTTCACTGTCGGGCAGTGTACATTAATGATCATCACATATTGAATTATATTATATATTCGAAGATATTATGTATTCGCAACTGATTTTGTTTTTTGTTTTTTGATAATTTAAATAAATGTATGACTAAATAAATTAATTTGTATAATATCTTTTCTTTTGTTTTTAAATTTTTTCATAAATATTTTCTTACGAATCGAAAATGTCCTTATTAAACTAAAATACTTCATCTCTATTTCAAAGAGAATGAAATTATGAATATAAACTTGCAGTTTTCTCAAATTTATTACAAATTTAAGTAAATATTTGTTCTAGAAAATTTTCGGTAATGAACTATTTATGCTCTTTTCTTTGATATTTTATTAATATTTATACAATATAATAACGCATATATGTCTTAAAAGTTGACATTTTTTTATATGCGTCTGTACTTTCTTTCGAAAACTGCGATATGTTTTAACTAAAACCTTCTTTACTTAAAAAAAGAATCAAGTTTGTCTATTTTGAATCTCTGTTTCTTCAATGCACTGTGTTCTACTCTAATACTTTGGAGTTCCTTGTTACAGGAGAGATTCATCTTTCTTCAAAACAGTACGAGAGCTATTAACAATCGACCGAATTATTTTCGTTCGGGTTTAGGTTATGAGGACTAGATATTTCAGCTGGCACTCTCAAACTGCATCCTCACTCCAAAGAGAGAATTTTGAGAGTCAAACGCTATTTAAATTAATGATTGATTGAAGGTGGGATTTTTTTAGAGGGGGAGGCTGATTGATTTAAAGCTAGTGTTGGCATTTGTTAGGGTTTTCACTCATTCAAGCAATAATATGAAGCCTAAACTAGCATTTAAAAAATGTACTTTTTCAACCGTACAACAATAATCGAAACTTTGACTCTTGATTCATTTAAGGCACAACGAAAATTCTACGACAGTGATTCTCAACTTTGTTTTTTCTGTTGTAGAACATTTTGATCGATTTACTAATTTTTCAACATACTCTAACAATAAAATAAGTTTAAAAGGATTTTACTTATCTGTAATACACTCTTCCATCACTCTATCAACAAAAGAATAATTTAAATATACCACGAATACTCTTAAATTACTTCTTTGAAAATACTGCTTTAAAATCGTAAACAACGCCAAATCTTAGTTCACTAAATCACCTGCATAAGGAATAAGAGTTTAAAAGATGAAATCTCGTCAGTGCTTCTTAGAATGTCTGTTAGTTTTATCCTTTTGTGACTTGTAAGACCTTCACTAATATAAACGGTACATAAATGATCATTTTCAAATGATTCCGGATTCCTCTAGCATATTGCGAAGTTTCACTGCCAAAAATTATATTAAATATTAAGTGTAATAAATAAAAACTTTAAGAAAACTCGGCACCTTTTGTACATTTTTTTATTTATGTATTTAAAAATTATATTTTATTATTTCACATTATGTTTACATTCCAGAAACTGTTAAGAAATGAAATTTTGTTGATATTATTTACCCCATCTAAAAATTTTGTAAACTTAAAACCGTTTGAGAAACATGGATTTTCTAATTCCAAATATCAAATGGACATAGTTTGGTTTTAAGATTTATTTATGCTAATCACGAAAACCTAACGCATCTGAAAGTTGTGATACCCCATGGGCTATGGGTATCATTTCTTCTTCATCCACGCTACCATACCTTGAGGGGGGAAAATTGACCACAACACACTTCCATAATAAAATTATTTTTTTATGTTCTTGATTTATATTCAGCAAGGCAATACTAGTCTAGCAGGCTTATGATCAGGAGTGATGGGACATAAACTGTAATTCTAACAAAATAGCGCAATAAACCACCGAATCCATATTTAACGCTGATTTCCTAACTTACTAGAATTCGCTTTAGTCTTAAAGCTCCCTTTCTTGTAGCGTTGTTTCAGCTTGTTGGAATCTTTTTCTAGAAAGGGTATAAGAGTTAACTGATGATGATACCCTTATTTTATTTACCTGTTTTTCTACACCTTTGCTACGTTTTCTCTGGGGACTCCCGCACCTTGAAGAAGGGATTGATCTTTTATATCCCGTCACCTCTTTCCTACATTTATTTGACCTATTACTTAATTACAGCGAAGAATACTTGGACCCTACATTTCTTTTGTGCTTGTCAGATTTCCGCCTATCACCCTAATACTCCTTATGACCTGTCCTTTTTCCCTGTGCACTTCGTCATTCAACAGACTCACTATTCCTACTATTTTGTGACCGATCTGATCTAGGTCTCACACCCTCAAAACTCCTCGCTTGATATCCTGAAACTTTGTATCCGAATTTCCAACTCTTACTACTTTCTCCTCACTTTAACTTTGATAATATATTCGGATTTGATCTACGTTAACCATTAATATTTTTTCTGTTTTCCAAATGATCAAAATATTATTCTGCGCTTTTAAAACTTTATATGGCCCTTCAAACGTTGGCTTAAACTTCGCGACCACCCTTTTCGTTGCCGAAATTAAAGAATGTGTTTGCAGGAGCATACAGTCGTTAATTTCGATCTTAATATCTCACCTACTTCTATTATAATATTTCGCCCATTTTTCATAGTTAAATTTAGTAGTCTTCCTTGCCTCATCAAATAGTTTCTCAACATCGGCCACAGAAACCTTTGTTCCATCGGATACCATCACTAACTTTGAAGCGGGATAATCAGGTTTCTACCCAAAAACAAATCTTCTGGGGTCATTCCTGTGGTCTCATTCACTGCCGTTCTTAAAGCGTAGTCGAACTCTCTTAAGAACTGGACTCACGTTGGGGACCCCAGTTTGAGAGGATGAAAGTTTGATAACAACACGCTTACATAAAAAAAATTAGATTATTATGATCTATATTTATATTCAGCAAATCAACACTAGTCTAGGAGGCTTAAAATCACAAGTGATGGGACATAAACTGTAATTATAACAAATAGCGTAATAAATCACCGAATCGATATTTAACGATGATTTCCTAACTTACTAGAATCCGCTCTTGTCTTAAAGCTTAATCTAAACTATCTTACCGTTATTCCATGGCGAACAGCTACAGTCCTTATATCGTCAATATGATCCTTGATCCCACTTCATCCGACAAATGGATAATCTTCTAATTTCGAACTTCACTTAGACCTCTCATAGCACTCTCCTATAACTATCATAGCACTCTCCTAGAACTATCATAGCACTTTCCTAGAACTCTCATAGCACTCTCCTAGATATCTCCTAGAACTCTCGTAGCACTCTCCTAGAACTTCACTGTCACTATTAAACCTCCGTATTAGAACTACGGGAAACTCCTCTTAAACTTTTAGAACTCTTAGAACTTTAAGCTTTACTTAGCCATTCCCTTCTTCGAACTCCACGCGAATACTAAAGCTCCAATATATACGCTTTCTAATCTGCTTAATCACTTTCTCTTCTTGGGTTGAATGAAAAGAACTGTTATACTGGCCCCAAAGTTTTCCCAAGTGGTTTTTTAATAAAAGTCGCGATAAGGCCCCATCACTATTTTATTGGACATTCTGATGACATCAGTGGAACAGTTCGCCCACAATACGATTTCTCCCTTAAACATTACAACAGAAATGTTTTCTTTAAGAAATTTCTAGGTAATTCTTTTGAAGACCAAACGTGTACCGTTTCATAATCTAGGGGGATTTAAGTTCCGCAGCAGAAAAACCATTGAACCAATTTTTAACCGAAAATTCTCTGGTGATATTATAAAATCCAGCAGTTTTTAAAATCTAATTTCAGATATTTTTGTACCCCACCCAGAAAACACCAGGTTATCACTTTTCCCATCCCAAAAATTTTAAGGTAAGCCCCTGCCACTCTTCACCTAAAATCGGGTCATGGGGCGTTGTTTGACATATTTATGAAATTTTTTTAGATGGTAATATTTCGATCAGCGGCATCGAAATACGTCTGGGACCCACTTTTGGCGTCTTTACGTCTGCGAGTTAGGTGGGTTCTGCTCTCCGCGAATATTACGGTCGTTCGATATTATCCCGAAAAGTTAGGATAACTCCTAAATTTCGATCTCGTATTTTCTTCCCACACAAGAAAATGCAAACGGCACTGACTTTGATGTCCCAGTGTGTTCAAGTTAAGACGCTAGAGGTAAGCAAAATCTGAACGTGGGACTGGAATGCAAAACTTTTCTAACTAATTTCAGCAATAACCGGCAAAATTACGTGTTTTTCTAAAATCTAATATCAGAGTGTCGTTTTCCACCGTTAGATGCAACCAAATACTACCTTCGGGGATCTGAGCCGTCAGTCAATGGAAGGGGGCATTAGGCTCGTCCGGCATGCTCCGCTAAATTTGCAGGAATTTTTAAAATTCGATTTCAGATTCTCATTCACCATCCTAAAATATATAAGAAACACACTTTTCCGCTTTAACACATTTGGGATATGCTCCTGCCATGGTTTGCGTAATTCAAGGTCGTCCGGAGTTATCCGGCAAATTTACGGTAATTTTTCAGATAGAATATTTGATTCGGATTGCACTTTTTGAAATGCATCAGGGACCAGGTTTTACCTTTCAAGGCTAACCGATAAGGGGTGGTATTAAAAACAAGATAACGACAGTGTGAGATGGAGAAGAGGATACCTTAGAAGGCCACTCTCCAAAGCAGTGCTCCGTTTTAGAGATTACCTTAAACCTCGAGACAATTAACGCACGTCATACTCTTTACCTGAAACATCATGCTTGATTAAATTATCGTTAATCACGAGTTCATTGAAAAACCGTTTTGCTAAAGGAGTCGGTTTTGTTTGGGAGTTAAATATATCTTCCAAAGATAATAAGAATAAGATACTTCATTTGTTATGGTCTCATTGAAACAAACATTTTTTTTTCTAATGAGCTGCGGATTGTCAACGAATCTTTTCAGACACGGGAAAACCCCGCATGTGGCTCACCCCCCCAAATGTAGTCATCCATTTTATAGTGGCTACATCTGGTGGTAAATCTCACTATCAAATGTTTTGGCAATCAAGTTTTTAACGGATGTATAATATAGCAATGTCGTTTTGTCCAAAATGCAAGACCCAAATCGATATTCAATGTATCTTTTACATTAGCGTTTCTCAAACTATTGGGCGTTCCGTTCTTTTCGTGTTTCTTCATCGTGACACCGGTTTGCACGTATGCACGCAAATGTGGTGTATTTAGGGGGAGAGAGAAAGGGAATATATATATTATATATATACATATATATATTATATATATATAATATTATATATATATATATATAATCTATACATATAAATAAAATGAAGTGTCTGTTTGTAATTTGAAATTAACATCTTTTTACTAAATGCATTTAAGGCTACACGGTACCCTTTTTCAAAAAAAATTTTTGGAGACAGTTACAGCAGTGTTTCTCAAACTTTCAATACTGGCGACCCAATTTTCAATCATAATTTTTGTCGCGCCCCCCCTGTACAACAATAATGTATTTACTGCAATAAAAATGCACTTTGAGAGAGAGACGCTAAAGTTACAATACGATCTTAATTATAAACTGTACAAATTAATACGATAAGTATATTAAATTTTGTGTATATGTAATTTTTAAGTAATATATATTTTAGGAAAATTACTTAAAATATATATTACTTACTTATTATTATGTTATTTTTCTTTCTCTAATTTTTAAATTGGAACAGATCGCAAAATGATATATTTAATTAAAGATTTATTTCCTTCAGCATTCATTTCTCAAAGTACAAATGTCGTTAGAAAAATAGTCTAGTCTATGTTGCTCTCTATCACATCCATCACATCTGGCATTATAGGGTACGTTTGCGTGAGTCTGGGCAACCTATTGGACGTCTGCGCAAAACATGTAAAAATGCTTTTCCTCGTACAATTCCAGTCAGTTTTGGTCGACTCGATACTCCTATAGCTACCGAATCTAGCGTGAATGAACATTTTTTTTTTAAATTTACACGTTAATTGTAATTCACGGTAATTAAGTATTTTCGGCAGTAGATTAAAACAATATCATACATACATTTTTAAGTCTTAAGGAAACATTCGATGATAATAAAGAATCAACAAGTACACAGACGAACGAGCATGGTTCCGAAAATTAAATCAAGGCGATATTCTCAAAAATACTTAAATTTTGGATTTACCACTACTGAAGAAATGATGGGAAAAAACGCCCCAGCTCGATATGTGTTAAAACTTACAAACTGTAGAACAACATGTGAAAGTTGTTTTTAAGGTATCCGACTACGTTCGGAAACTTTTTTTTTAAGTTTTCAAAAAATCCCTAATATTTTTACATTATCAGTTTCACTTTTATACACAATAATAAAAAGTACAGTTAGAAATAATATATGTACATAAAAATTTGCAAAAATTAAAATTTTTAAAGAAATTTTAATCAAATTTTGGAATTTTTTCAAACACTCTATTTTTTAAAATATTTTATATTTTCCATAAAATATTGCTGCAATACATTTTTAAAACACATTTCTAGAGAATGACCTACAAGTGTTAAATTACTTCTTTTGAATCAAAAGTTATGGCCAGTCAAGCTTGCGAACTAGGAAATTCAATCAAATTATCGTAACTTTCAGAAAGAAATACAACTATAAAATAACTAAAAATTGTTCAATTTCTTAGCTTGTAGGTCATTCTCTAGATAATACCAATAATAACATTTGTGTAAAATTTCATACAAGTATCTCTAATAGTTTTTTAGATATCATGTTTGAAATATCATGAAATTTACAAAAAAATGGTTTTGAGAAAAAGGCATTTAAACTTTATAAAATCAATTTCAAAACAAAATATGACAAGTATACTACTAAAACTCTCCTGATTTATAAGTAACACTCCCACTCTTTGGAAGTTTGTTAAATTTTTTTCTTTCTTTGGGCCTCCTTTTTTTTTCTGGTTGATTTTATAAAAGGCAAAATGTTGTTTCGAGTCACCGACTCGAAAGATGTCAACAAATCTCTCATTACGCAGTATATAATTCCCTGCATTTATGCCAAATGCTTTCAAAATACCTAACACATCAATGAAAGCTTTTTTAAAAATAATGACGGTAATATATGGGTACCCAAAGAAAATGGTTTTAGCTCGATAAAAGTTTCTTTCAAAATGATTTGCCACAAACAGGCGTTAAATGATACATTTTTATTTGTGTCTTACTGTGGAGGCAATTTTATAATAACTGCTTATCACTCTGCTTTGTGTACACAGGTTTAACAATATTTTAAAGTTTCACAGAAATACATACAATTTTTTCTGTTTATTGTTTTCTGGTGTCGTTTCCTCGTTGATAGTCACACCAGTTCTCAGCTCAAATCGGGCACGGCCCATATATGGGTTTCTCCCTGTTGGAGCAACAGTGAAAAATACTGCTATTGTAGCACTTAGCATAGCTTTTGGCGTGATTGGTGTTAGTGCTAAAACAGTGTAGAATTTTATTAAACATAACATTGATAAGTTTTTCCTTCTCACCGAGGTTTTTCTCGCCTTTTTTTTAAATTTTCTTTTCCGACTACTCAATCTTTCTAAGAAGTATCTTATGCACTCATATGATGACATTGTTGACACCATACACATCTTTAACAGAAAAGTATCCTTGGAATCACCATCACAAAAGAAATACATATTTAAGATTTCGTAGTGCAAAAACATACAAAGATTTTGTACGCACTATGTTTGAAGTAAATCCCAGATGATTGCAGGAACACGCATGTATGACTGGACTTATAGAATTCTAAAAAAACTTTTATAACATTTCCAAATGTAGAATTTCCCAGTGTCAATGTATAAAGTTTCTATAGAAACCACATTTAGCGATGAATGTCCATGTGTCTCTGCCTTCAACGGATATTCCACATTCTTCAACTGACATTTTGAAACATTTTATAATGCTTTTCGCTTAAAAAGCAGTGTCGTTCATGGCATCTTTAGCCGTTGGTGTAGCAGCACAGACAAGACTTTCTTTCACAAAGTCTAAATGCTCCTTTTGTCATACAAGGCCAGTTCAACTTAGCACATAGCTTTTTCACAGGTAAATATCATCTTTCAATCACTCACCTTCTAAAAATAACTTGCAAATTAATAACACTTTGCTTTTTTAGCTTTTCAGTAGCTGAAAAAAGGACGATAAAACTTTAATCGGAGCATTTTTCAAGTCACATTAGAAGTCAGTCCAAACATGTAATCTTCATGCAGGTACAGATTGTTCTCAAAACAATTGGAGAAACACAAACTTGAAAACACACTTCCCAATTTAAATAAAATATTCTATTACCTCTTAATGTTCCACTAAAACATTCTTTGTTCTGTAAAAATACCTTTACTTATCCCAGTTTTCGTTCATCATAAATTTGAGCACTTCAAGTCAAGAACATTACAAGTCAACACTTCCACTGTTTTTGTAAATGTCTCACCAGCATAGTTGCGTTTTCAAGAGGTTAATTTGATTCAATTTTGATAATATCAAAAGCAGAATGTTCAGAAATAATTAACAATTAAAAATTGTGCAATTAAAGCAAAAAAAATCAGGTTTTTGAAGAAATTTGCGAGCAACATTCGAAAGATTCAAATCAAAACAAAAACATATGAGGTCAGAAGAAACAGATGTTGCCAATCGCAAAAGTCCAATTAAAAGATTGAAATTGTTGCCTATCAATAAAATAGTTTAAAAAATGCCAGAAATTGTTTTTAAAATTATAATGGGTTGAAATTGCAAAAAATTATGGGTAAAAAGCATGTGAAGCAGTCAACTTCCGGTTTCGATTTCACCTCTTCCGGTTTCAATTTCAACGCTGTAATAATATTTTAAACACCTGTAACTTTTTTCTAATTATCGCACAGACAAAACAAAGGCAGATTTAGAAAGATAATTGTTTGAATTTTAAAAATATCAAATAAAATAAAAATGTGATTTTTGACCGAAAATGACGTTTTCAACGTAGTCGGATATGTAAAATCATTTAGCTTGTTTACAAAGAAATTTAATAAGTATTTTGTGGATGAGGACAGCTTGGTAGCAAGTTACGAGTGGATTCGGGATCTATTTCAAGATACTCCAAAAGGGCTCTCAACTTCCGAAGAAGAAATCTTCATAGATTTCAAATGCAGTGAAAAATTAAAAGGCAATTTTGTAATAAATCGCTCTTTGAATTTTGGGTAGAGGTGGATGAGGAATTATCTGTACTGAAAAGAAAAGCACTTCGTATACTATTACCATTTTCAACATCATACCTTTGTTAAAAACGGATTTTCTGCGGTGGATGCTTTGAAGACAATATATAGATCTCAGCTAAATATAGAAAAATAATTCAAAGTGTCAATTTCTGATATTAAACCTTCCTTTGAAAAACTTTCCTCTACAAGACAAGCCCGTGGAAGTCCCTAATAATTATTAAAGTTGTTCTTAATTTAGTAATAAGATTGATTGATTGAATATTAACGTCGCACTGTTTAGCTGCACGAGGGCTTTTGACGAATGACCACGTAATTTTGAACCATGGTCAAGTGACGTGGACGACACCTGAGCTGGCACCCGTCTCTCCTAACTACCACACCACACCAACGGGAGAACGTTTCAGCTCTCGACAGATTTAACGTGCATCGCTGCCCTACACGGCGGGTCTTTAGTGGTACTGGGCTCGACTTCGTGACAAGGCAACCCACAATCCGATACCTATATCACTCGGCTACCTCGGCCAAATTTAGGAATGAGAAATTATTTATAATATACCTTCTTCAGTACTGATACATTAAACGTATACTGGCTGAAACACCGACTCTTCGCACGAGTTTATTTTTTAAAAAAATAAAACAATATTCTTGATATAATAGCTGAACTGTAAGGAGAGTAAAACTACGTGCACCACATTGTATACAAAAATGTAAAATGATTTTTTTTTAGATAAATGCTATAATTGTAAATAACTGTTTAAAAGAACTGTAATTTTAAACCTCACACAATTGAGCATTTAGAATTAATGTTAAATTATGAAAAATAATATAAAATTCCGATGCAGAATAATTGTGTTACTTTTTAACATTTAAAGCGAGAAGACTTCAAAATGTTTTAACCCGGGAGCCGGCTCGTACTCGATAATAACATTAATGGTAGTGCGGGAGGACTCAGTCACCCCAATCATTTGTTTAGAATTATTTTTACTGTACACGATACAAATCTGAATTCTAGTGAATATTTTAATTTATATAAAGTAAACTTACCTTCTTTCAAGGACTATTCAATTATTTGATGATTTGAGAAAAATCCAATCAAAATGAACTAAAATGATTCAAAAGTACAAGACCATAATAAAGGACGCAAATCAGACACTTTTCAATTATCCTACAGAAATGTTAAACCAATCAATTCTTTTTCCAAATATCGCAAAACTCAATTATTTACAATTTCCCAAAGCGAAAAGCAAACGCATAAAAGATGGGAGGGAACTAATATTGATAATAACCATACCATAAGATTAAAGGTCAATCAAATGATTAGCAAACGTACTATGCAGCCTGGCGGAAAAGTGAATCATGTCTTCCTTTTCTTTTTCTACAACTATTGTACAGTATTTCAATAATAATTACAGTGTGATGAATTGTTTATCTTCTAAGAATTTTTCTCAGGGTCTGGGTTTCGTTTTTTTCTTTTAACGAGTAATATTTTATGTTAAAACGTAATAAAAAAATATCTCATTGAGGAAATACAGCAAATAAAGCAAAATGTTTTTTTTCTTAAATTTGGTTTTGGGATCAAAGATAGCTATTTGATGACGGAAAAAAGCCAGATAATAAACATAAATTATGTCAGTGTTGTTGTGTGAATTTTTTTTATTATGGAAGAAAGCATTTTGTTTTACTTCTCTTTCCGGTTATTTTTTTAAAAAAAATCTTTAAATTTTCGATATGCTCGCGCCCCCCTTGTAGGGTCATCGCGCTCCCCCAGGGGGCGCGCCCCACACTTTGAGAAACACTGAGTTACAGTAATAATAATTTATGTTTTATACTTAGATTATATTATTAAGCTGATTCTGTAAGCAAAAAGTCAGTTTGAAAAGCCATTATTTTACAATTTTAAAAAATTAGGAATTTTTGAAGTTTTTTCAAACTCTTATAAAATACTCAATTTTTAAAATTTGTTAGTAATTTTAAGTTATTTATGATTATTAGATTATTACAAACCATATTTAGTATGGATTTGAAAATCCATTTCCTTGTTGATTTTTAATAATTATTTTTCTAGAAAAACCTGGAAAAAACACGAAAATTTTTAAAATATCAACTTTAGCATTTTTTAGAAAAATAACTAGAGTTCTCAGCTCTAAATCCATACTAACTTTTATAGAACGTACATTTGGGAGTATATACAAAACAATTCAAGGCTCTATCTTGAACAGGAAAAAAGCCTTAGGGATTAGAAAACACTTATACCTTCAAAATTAAAAGTCTGAGAAAAACGCATTTAAAGTTTGTAAAGTCATAAAACAAAAACTTACAATTCCCGTAAAACTCTAATTTTTTAATATGTTATTTTCCAATTTAAGTTCTACATTAAAACACTATTTTTATTAAATATGACTGGAAATTACATTTTTAATTAAAAAAATATTTTTGCATAATATTGATAGCATTTGTTAAGACGTCAGTTTATTCAGCTTTATCTTAACCTAATATTTCACAAAAGTTTTGAAACACGAAGCATTTATGTACAAAATAATAATGATACTAACTTAAGCTAAAAATAGTCAGGTTTGCTCATAAAATTTAATTTTTTTCAGTTTTAAATTGGGGCAGTTTTGGAAGTTTTAGCTCTTGTCGTACGACTTTAAATTACTAAAATATAGTACTCCAATATGTTTAGTATAATGTAGTTTGGTACATCAAGGAAATATTCAGTTATATCTGCAGCATTTGAATTCAGAATACTTGTATTCGGAAGCCTAATTGCAGAATCAGCTGAGGACTGATTTTTAGATACATCATTTTCAGTAGTATTCCATCTCTTCGAGATATTGTTTCTCACAGAAACCCAGAACTCATTTGACATGGCATTTTCTCTACAGGAAAAAATTAATGATAAAGCTTTTAAGTTATAAAAACTAATTTTAAAGCAAAAATTGGCCATGAATTTAATCTTTATTAATTAAAAAAATCTCAAAAAATTCAAAACATTATCAAGCAGAAATGATTTTAGTAATGAAAAATTGGAATTAATAACCATTTCAAGTTAAAAGCTCAAAAATATTTTTAATTAATTCAATTAAATGTGAAAAATACTTTAAAAGGAAACCGAAACTAAAACCATAGCTCATAAAACTTCAAATATCTTAAAAACTAATTTGCTAACAGATCTGAAATTTCGTGACAAGCATCTCAATGATATAGACTACCAAAACATGCAAAAAAAATCGGTAAAAATGAAATTTTTAGGGTACTGTGTAGCCTTAAAAGTATATACGATACTTATATGAAAAAATCAATTTTTAAATTTTTTGTCTGTTTGTCTGTCTATCAGTCTGTTTGTTGGGGTTAATCTCTGAAACGGCTGGACCAATTTTGACGAAACTTTCACTGGCAGATAGATAATGTTATAAGGAATAATTTAGGCTACTTTTTTATAGGGAAAAAAAATTAGGGTTCCGCGAAAATGAAATTAAAACTAATGAAATGGTGAACAATATCAGTTTCTAATAAGGATTGTTTATTTCAGTAGGGATTATTTTTATTCAATAGGGATTATTTTATTTTGCGAGCCTTCTGTCTCGACGTTTCTTTTGTTTGATAAGGTTACTGAAAAACGCGATATTTCCCGTTCATATCCAATCTTAATGATTTTAAAAATTTTCACTTACCCCGTGATTGCGGCTTCGTTTCATCCTACCCATTCCCTCACTTCATTGACAGTGTCAAAGGTCACGAGTGCCTCACTCCCTGCTTGTAGATTCGTTTCATACTACTGTTGCATCATTCCAATGATTTCATTCGTTCTCAAAAACACTGAGCAACATCATTTTTGTATAACTTAGGCAGCATTTAAACTTAAATAAGGAAGTTTTTAGGTTTTACGTCTTTTGACTTCTCACAAGGCTCCGCATTTAAATAGAGGTAAGCTAATTTCATACCTCTACTTTTTTCATTACCAAACACTGCACAAAGCAGTCACAATAAAAGTTTGTCTTGCAAGAGTGATGGTATAAGTGTGAGTGTAGGTAAATACTTCTAAAATAAATATTTTTAATTACGTTTTAAGTGATAAAGTGCACTTACATCCTTAAATTAAGTAAGTTTATTCAAAATTGTAAAAAACTTCATTTATCCTACATAATATATACACAATATAATAATATTTAATTGAATTATATTTATATTGCGTATTATTTATATTGAAATCAAAGAATAACAGTTTCTCGAGTCACAAAGTATTTTTTTCCTACCGTTCCGTTCTCTAAATTCATTTTGCTTCGATACATTTTCACTGTTTTCTAATAATTAGAAATCAATGTTAAACTTCGTTAGGTTTTCTTTCATGGAAATAGGTCAGTTTTTTATTTACTTTGAAATCGATAAATTCTTATAGGTTATTTTATTTAGTTAAGTATGTAGGTAGTTGTTTCTAAAATAAATATTTTTAATTACGTTTTAGGTGAAAGAGTGCACTTACACCCTTTAGCTATACCTAAAAGAAAATCAAATCATTTAAATATAAATAAATAAATTGAATTGAAATGTAGTTGGAATTATTGAATTACAGTTTTTTACTAAATGCATTTAAAAGTATATCTACGGTACTTATTTAAAAAAAATCAAGCTTTTAAATTTTTGTCTGTCTATCTGTCTGTTTGTTCCGGCTAATTTCTGAAACAGCTAAACCGAATTTGACGGAACTATGACTGGCAGATAGCTGTTGTCACAAGGAGTAACTTAGTTTACTTTTATTTTAGAAAAAAATAGGGTTCTGCGAAAACAAAATTAAAACCAATAAAATAATGAACAACATTCAATTCAAAAATATGGATTATTTATTATTACTTTTTTTTTATTAATCAAATACTTTTAAAAAGCATTTCTTCATGGAACAAACGCGATGACTCATTTTTAACGAAAAAGAATAATTTATTCTTACTGACTCACTTTTAATTTTGTAAGAACAAACGATTTTTTTTCGTTGCTATCGCAACCAGAGTTGATATGACCTTAAGAACAGAAAAAAGCCATGATAAATATAAGGATTAATGTATAGGTTTAAATAGAAATGAAGTGTCTGTTTGTAATTTGAAATTAACAGCTTTTTACTAAATGCATTTAAAAGTATATACGATACTTATATGAAAAAATCAGCTTTTAAAATTTTTGTCTGTCTGTCTCTCAGTCTGTCTGTTTGTTCCGGATAATCTCTAAAACGGCTAGACCAATGTTTACGGAACTTTCACTGGCAGGTAGCTAATCTTATAAGGAGTAAGTTAGGCTATTTTTATTTTAGAAAAAAAAATAGAGTTTCGAGAAAATAAAATTTTAAACCAATGAATTAGTGCGCAATATCCGATTAAAATAGGAATTATTTTTATTCAACAGGGATTATTGTTAGTCAATAAGGATTATTTTATTTCACGAGCCTTCTGTCTCAACGATTTCTAGCAGTTATGTCAAACTTTTTTGTTTGATTAGGTTGCTGCAATTCGAGATGTTTTCCGTTCATGTCCTTTGATCCTAATGATTTTACAGTCCTTAACTGCATTCTCAAAGGTCATGCGTCCCTTTTACCATTTCCTTGTGGCTTCGTTTGTGATCAGGTTTCACACTACTGCTACTTAGACCTATTTTGATCCTAATGATTTTAGTCTTCATCCCATCGACAGTGTCAAATGTCATGCATCCCTTTCACCCCTTGCTCAACAAAAAACAAAGGGGAAAAATAAGACAAAAAAGAAACATAGAATCACAAAGTAGAAGAATGACATATTTATAGCATAGGTATTTCTTTGAGTAGAATACATAATTAAGATTCCGTAAACTCTGCGAATAAGCACTTTTTCTTTGTTAAATTCCACAGGGACAAAGTCGCGGGTAACAGCTATTTAGCCTTTTTTTGTGTGTTTAATTTACAATTCACATAAAATTAACTCATTGAAAACTTCTTTATCCTTCAGTCTGTATTGTTTAATGTTTAAATTCACCCGTGCAAAGAACGGGTATACGTAGTAGTAAGGAACGGGTATTAGTAGGAAATGATGGCACCTGTAAAAAAACCAGAACATTTTCTCTTCGCCGATTAAAAGCATCAATAGAAGAAGGGAAAATGACTAACTTACCCCTTTTTCATCCTGTCTTTTTCTAAATTTATGCTGACGAACTGAGAAGATAAAACCTTTTGTAGGCAATTTACTGAATGTTAATCGATGGCCTTCACATTTATGACTGGCTCTTGAAACAAGAAATTTTTTCCCTCGTGGCGTTGACCAAATTGTAAACACACATTGTTCCTTGATCCACTTTTTATTGTTCACGCAGAATTTAAATGGTGTGATTACTTTTTTCTCTTGGTTAGTATTTTAAATTTGAAGGTAATTAAAAAACATGTTTTTCTGTTTGCGCAGGGGGGCTGTATTATAAAAAGTATTATGTTACTTAGAAAACTTAAAAGAATGTACATGAATTGGTTTGAAGTACTTTTTTCATGATAGAGTTTGCCTCGGAAGTTTTCACAGCATCAACAAAATTTTTGGTATCAAAATGCTCAGAAATGTTAAGGCCGTAACATTATTATTTTTTCTTTTTCAAAAAATTGAAAATTTTACAATTTAAGAGTCTAGAGCGTCCTTAAATAACAGAGACTCGGTAGCACAGACGTCAAACAAGTCATAGCACATCTGTGTATCCGAGCCTTTTTTATTCTTTCTCAGTGTTCGAATCTGGTAATACAAGAAAGCTCAAAAACGTAAAATGGATTATATAAACAAAAGTTATGGGACTGCATTATCACACCTGTCACAAAATATTCAAATAAATGAAGAATTATTTACGGAAATTTCAGAATCTCTCTTCCACAATGGAATGACTATGATAAAAGTAGGATTTTTTTATTATCATTTTCAGAACATCTTATAAATAAAAATCCCGAGAAAAAAACTTTCTTTCTTGAACAGATGTTCAATGTGTTGAGTAAACATTTAACCTTCTAAATATGGACAGACGTACAAAACATAACTATGTACACCTTGCTATCCTGTGGTTTGTTATCGTTATTCAGCTTGTAGTATTCATAAATTATTTGCAAGTATACACACCAACAGCGGTAGAAGTGAATATATGTAACTAACTCACAGTGTATATTTTCAAAGCATATCGATAGGAAAATATTACTCCATATTTGTTATAAAAACAGAGAAAAAGTATTCAATATTCGTTATTTCTTGTCACCGCAAAATACATCTGAACAGTTAAAACCAAAAATTATTGGCATACAGTTAACAGCAAAAGAATTTAAAAAAGTTTGTGAAATCTGCTGAAAATGATAAAATTACACCACCCGTCAAATTTAATTATCTCGGGCCTTCCCAAAGTAGGAAAACGAGTTTGGTGCAGAAACTCATATCTGAACAAGTGTACGAAGTTCCCATGAAAAATATTGTGTGGTGTTTCAAGTATCCACAAAAATGGTTTCTGAACGAGAAAAATTTTAAATTTGTTTCAGGACTGCCTTCAGAAGCAGAAGAAGAAAATTGCGATTTGATTGTACTGGATGATATGATGAATGATCCATTGAAAATGTAGAGAGCACATTATTGACACCTGAATTTGTTATCCCCTTCTACAACGAGGATTATCAAAAGTTTACAGAAGGTGTTAATACTAATGTGAAAAAACTGATAAAATACACTCCAATTACTTTTTCGCTTATTGGAAACAAAACGAAAATAAAAATCAATATTAACCCCTATGGGGAATTGACTATAACAGACGAAAATGCAAATAAATTTCTTCGTCTTTTAAAATTAAATCCTAACAAAGTTTACGTAATGCTAGGTTATCCAGCTGGAGCATCAAGCACACGCAATTATAGTGCTTCAAATTCTATTTATTTTTAAAAATCAAGAAATTCGAGTTGCGCTTAAAAGTCCATTGACTACGAAAATATATGAAATTTCACTTAAAGATTTGGATTCCAGGGACATATTTGATCAAATTACTGAGAAAATAATCTATGAAACAGGAGATGTATCCGCTGTTTTAAAAAAGAAGAGAAATAAAGTTATTGTTACCTTGAATTCCAATATTAAACTAAGAATGAATCGCAATTCTTGTGCCCTACTGATGGATGCATTAAATAAAAAAACTGAATCGCACAACATTCGCGATGATGTTTTTCCCATTCTATTTGACTTTTCCGAAATTACACGGAAGTTGGATGCAGAGAAATTTCATCTTATCGAATACGAAAACTTTCCTCTCATTCAAGAAGCACGAAAAATTTGTATGTTGAAAATTCGGAGTGGTATGTACCAACACGCAGATGCTTTGTTTCAGGAATTTAAGAGTATATTCTTTTGAGAGAGTTGGTACATTCTAAAGTCAAAATGAGTTTGCCGCTTCATACACTGCTGGACAATTGCTAAGGACGGATAACACTATCATCCATACTAACCACAAAATGAAAGGAAGCAAAATGTGGAAAATTAGAATAAGTGCGGGATATTAGTAAGAAGAAGTATGAGTATGCAAATTTTTTTCCACGTTTGTTCATCACGTGATAGTGTTCATAAGAGCTTTAAAGAATCTGACGCGTGTGGACAGTTGTTGTTTCAAGTCAAAGTTTTACAGGAAAGATTTAATAGACGAACTTAAAATTTTTGGCATGTCTTCCCGACATCACATAGATGATTTTATGCGTGGCCGAATTATTGGAAAGATCGAATAAGGGCGAAAAATAACAGATATTGCCAGGGAGTTCGACATCGCTCACAGCGTTGTCTCACGGCTGTGGAAGTCATTTAAAACTACTGGAATGTGTAGAAGACAGCACTGGGGAGGTCGTGTTAGAAGTACGACGCCTGCAGAAGGCAGATATATCATCCTATCAGCAAAAAGGAACAGGCGCACCACAGCTCAGCAGGTGGCAAATCAGTTTCTTGCTGCCTCAGGAAAGCAGATCTCCCGAAAAACTGTTGCCAGACGTTTGAGGGGGAGGGGAGGACTATACGCACGCAGACCTGATGTGTGTCCCATTGACCAGACAGCACCGTACTGCCCGTTTGAAATGGTGTCGTGAGCATCACAATTGGACTGAACAGGACTGGGCATGCGTACTATTCTCAGATGAGAGTAGGTTCAGTCTGTCATCGGATTGTAGACGCCAACTGATCTGGCGCGAGAGTGGTACTGCTTATCGTCCAGAAAATATCCAGGAAAAGGACCGATATCCGACATGCAGTATCATGGTGTGGGCCGGCATCATGATCAATGGCCGCGCGCGCTTACATGTGGTTGCAAATGGGACTATGACGGGCCAACGATACATTGATGAAGTTCTACTTCCTCATGTTCGTCTTTTCCGTGGTGCTGTCGGTGATAAATTTGTTTTTATGGACGACAACGCAACATGTCATCGAACACTCGCTGTTCAGGATTGTCTAGACAGCGAGGGTATTCAACGTCTCGTATGGCCAGCGCGTTCTCCAGATCTAAACCACATTGAAAATGTGTGGGATGCTTTGGGGAGGCATGTTGCTGGTCGAAACTATCCTCCGACAAACAAGAACACCCTCATCCGTGCACTCACAGAGGAATGGGATAAATTGCCTCAACAGCTGCTGGATAATGTTGTGCAAAGTATGGTACGACGTGTGGAATGTTGCATCACACTCCACGGTGGACAAATCCCGTACTGATAACTTTCTTTAAGGTGCCTGTTGACTTTTAGATGCATTGTTCCATTTCTACGTACGCAGATCAAATGAACATTTTTTTTTCATTCAGTTGTTTCACAGCTTTTGTACTTTCCCGAACAATAAATATTCTTTATTCTAATGTCTGAACAGTGTGGCAACTATATTTTATCCTACTAGGCCTCATGTCTCGCTTAATGTTATGCTACATAGCAATTTGTGATCCGTCCTTAGCAATTGTCCAGCAGTGTACTAAAGTAACTTTCGGAGAAAGTTGTCAAATATGGTAGGATTTCGTACGAATACTTTCACAGAAGGAAATTATACGTCGGATTATGTTTTAGAATTGCGAGCAGGAATTACAGAGGTGTATGAGTATTGTGATATTATTGCTTCTTCATTGGTTGGAGATGTATCAGCACCTATCTCTCTTAAAAATAATACCAATTGCCAACGAATATAAGGAGCAAATCGCAAAACAGTTTACTGTCCTGCTATATTTACCCATCAGTAAGAACTATTTCGATACAATTGAAATCGAATTAGTAACAAGTAGTGGCACGCCCATTAAATTTATATCCGGCAAAACAAACCTTGTCTTCTCGTTTCGAAGGAAAACAGCATAAAACAACATACAATGAGTTTTTATTGTTCTATGCAAAACTGTCAGCCATGGAGAAATGTGAGCAAAGATTAGATCCGAATTATTGTATTGGATACTATTGTAAACAACAAATAGGAAGTGGCTCTTACTTTGCTTCAAATTATCCTATACAAAGAGGTTATGGGCTGCTTAGTAATCTTAGGAGATATGCAACGCCGATTAAGATGAAAGCCGGTAAATATTTGGGAAAATATTTACTGAACACAGGTCAGAATGTATTGGAAGATATGTCGTAAGGAAAATCCTTTAAAGAAACTTCAAAGTATCAATTGCGGCAAGTTGTTGAAGAGATTAAAAAGGATATACTTCGCAAATTGAAAGGTGGAGGAGGTGTTAAAAGAAAGAAACAGAGTTCACGGCGACAGACCAAGAGGAAAAAAGTCTTCCGAAAGAAAATCTGATCTGTGAAAAAATGGAAAAGTGTTACTGCACCAAAAGTGAATTAGATTTGTTTACAACATCTCCAATACAATTGGCAATAGATCGATCATCGTTTGTGGAAATCCATCCTGTTGCATCCATATCTGACAACAATATTATTGAAATCCTCATATAGGCGAATCTTAATTCCATCTTTAACACCTTTTTCTACATTTTCAAGCACGAATTTTAATTGGAAACGGGGATGCATTTCAGAATGATGACAAATGTGGACCTATTAACTATCTCTTGAATACTATGTTTGCAGAATGTCACATTTCTCTCAACGATCGTCAAATTTCGTCGGAAAACAATTATGCTTACAAGGCGTACATTCAAAGTATGTTATTTCATTCTGAATCGTCTCAAAAAATTTATTGAGTGCCGGACTATTTGTAAAAGACACTGCTAGAAAATTTGACGATGTCATCCTTACAGATGCAGAGCTTCATAAAGGACTAAGAAAAAGATGGGACCAATTGGAAAATGGTAAAAGTTTTGACATGTGCGGTATTCTTCACACCAATATTGGAACTCAATTTAAGCTTTTAATAAATGGCACATCAATCATAATTCGATTAATTAAGGACATAAATGAATTTTCCTTATTAGCTGCTACAGGGGACTATCGTCTTTAAATAGAAAATATAAGTATATATGTCAGAAAATGTGAAATTTCAAGTTCAATTCTGGTGGCGCATGAAAAGGCGCTTGAACAGTCGCTCATACAAATGCCTTTTACACGAATCGAAGTGAAAACTTTAACAGTGAGCTCCGGTCTGAAGAGTGTAATAATCCCTAAAGGAGTAAATGGCGTTTTACCTTCAAGGTCAATTTTAGGCCTAATTTCGAATTCTGCATTTAATGGAGATATGAAAAAGAATCCATTCAATTTTAAACATTATAATTTAAACCCTATTTCCAAAATATTTGTATGCGAGAAACTATTTAAGTTTATTCACCGATTTAGCACAACACAAAACGAATGTTTCATACGACGATTACAAAGAGAACATGTGACTGTACGTTTTTGATCTGACACAAGACAAGTCAGCTAGTGAACCATTTGGAAAACACGAAGTGGAGATATTTCAATTCACTTAAAATTTGATGCAGAGCTCTCCGAAACAGCTACGTTGATTATTGCTTACATGGAAATGCCCTCGCTTATATAGAAATCGATAAAAGCCGAAACGTATCCATAGATTATTAAAAGGCAGCTCATGGATTCACGTGTTTTGAATAGGTTATCTCTTTCAGACTCCAGACTACGGTATGGTTTCTCGGGGGTCTATTCTAGTGATTAATTTTCCGTAACAAAGTAAACGTTATTGCTCCTTCATTGTGAATACAGATCCTGCTCATTGCAAAGGTCGACATTGGCAAGCTATTTATTTTAGACAAGACAACCATTGTGCTTTTTCTGTTCTTATGGAACACGACATCATTATGATATTGAACAATTTATAATTGAAAACTCAACCAGTTTCGAATGGAACAAAACTATTCTGCAACATCCAAACACAATGACATGCGGTCTCTTCTGACTACATTTTTTGTGGCATATTTCTTGAGGGCAACCAATTAACCGATTGCGCAATGGAAATCACTGTGCAAATGAAAGACTTGTTCAAAATTTTGTACAAAGGTATTTTAAACTAGTTCATGTTCCCCTACCTCTATCTCTTCAGTACTGCCAACCTCTGTCGACCAGTGTATAAAAGCAGAACCAGATTAGACTCAAGTTTAAAAGAGAACTGACAATGGAGAAATTTGGTTATCTGATTTGTTCACCTGGAGAATATCTCTACATCCACCCATCCTTATTTTTAAATATAATTGATTGTGTTCAGAATGTTGTATTACGTAAAGATATTAGCGATAAGAGAATTGTCCATTTTAAGATATTAAACAACAGTGAAATTGTGCAATACATTCACAATGATGCACAAGAATAATGCTTTGGTTTTTGTCAACTACATCGAACTGATCCAAATGACAAATTTAAAGTGTTTTTTCCCAACAAACATCTGTTTGTAAATCTATTAGATTGTGTTCTAGAAGCAAGATTTATCACTTCAGATGAAGGTGATTGTCCACGTTTTCAGCTGCAATTTGGCTATTTTAAACTGCTAACAAATGATGAACTTGTAAAATTATTTCATATACTGTAAACAAAATGTGACGTGTGTTTTTGTAAATTTCAAGTTATATTTTGAAAAAAAAATGTTACAATATTTCTTGAAATAATATTACTTTTTGTATAAGTATTTATTGATGAGTTTTTGTATTCTAACTATGTTATTATTCCTTGATGTATTTTACCAAGTATCATTTGTGTAACTGTAATAATATTACTTAATCTGTAAGCATTTTTGGCTACTTTAAACTCATAACAAATGATGAACTTGTACAGTTATTTCATATACTGTAACCAAATATTACGTGTTTTTTGTAAATTTCAAGTTTTATTTTTTAAAAAAAATTACAATATTTCTTAAACTAATATTACAGTTTTTGTATTCTAACTATGTTATTATTGCTTGATGTATTACCAAGTATCATTTGTGTAACTCTAATAATATTTTTAATCAGTAACTATTTTACTGATGAAATTTTGTATTCTATGTTATGTGTATTGCCAAGTATTCAAAAAAAAAATATGATTTGTGTAACCTGTAAGTAAGAATCGAAATAAAAGCTAATTTGTTTAACATCCCTCTGGACTTAATATTTTCTTTATACATGTTATCTAATTTAAATGCATTCTTGGTTAAGGTTATTTAAAAAACATAAACACGATTAAAAAACAAGGTTAACGTCTAATTTAAATGTATCCTTGACAAAAGATCATCTAAACAACTTGACTAAAGAAATTTAAATGAATCCTTTTAATAAAAATTATATACATGAAAATAATATAAGTATTTCAAGGCAAAACTACCTTAAAAATTAGTATAAATATTGCAATCGAAACGTATTTTAACAATCGACTTGCTTAGAATCTCATCTCTCCCTTTCCTCTTTAAAAGATGGCCAGTAAGGACGTTAAGCATATTTTCGTTTAATTCTTGGATAGTTTCAGTTGCTTAAGGTGAAGGAACACCTCTAAAACTCAATTTTTGGTCAATATATCGATTTTTCGTTTTTGGTCTTATATTAAAATTCAATATATTATCTTTGTAAATATGTTAAAATTTTGTTTCTATCTTAATTAGAAGCCGAGTTACAGCTTTTTCAATATTACTTAATCATAAATTTCTCGGACCCGAAATAGTTTCTGCTAACCGGAAGTGGCCGAGTTGTTTGTTTACGTTTCTCTTTCATAAAATATGACATGAAATATTATAATTAATATACAAATATTTAGTCAGAAATTAAAATAGAACATTTAAGAATAAATATAAATGTATTTGGAAATACAGTTTTTCTTTTTTATGTGTAAAACCTGGCAGCAAGTTTGTTGTTTTGACTTTGTTAACATATGCGTTTTATTTCCATGCTGAAAGAATTGACAGCGTAAAAAAGTTTATTTGATTGTTATATTCTGCTTTATTTTGACTTAAAAATGGTTAAAAGTATTGCTAGAAAGCGCAAGCGAAAATTTTATGGTAATAAATTCACAAACACTTCGAAAAAAATAGCACTTCAGCAGTTCCTGAATGTACTGCTAGCTGTTCTAAGTTGGGAAAAGAGAGTTTCTCAACTGCAGAAGAAATGCCTGGTCCTGTGTTTGGTAACAGAATCGTTGACCTTGAACTTATTGTGGAAGCTTTTGCTCAATTTTGCTGCCCAAAATGTTTTGCTGAAAAAGTAGAACTATTCGAGGATTCCAGATATGGATTGTGCTCCCATTTTACACTAAAATGTAAGTGTTGTGACTTTTTTTTTTTTTTTTGCATTTGCTTCATCAAAAAAAGTTGTAAATGCACCTGTCATAAATACCAGGCTAGTATATGGTATGAGGCAGATAGGCAAAGGTTTTGCTGGGTCATTTAAATTATGCTCAACATTAAATTTGCCTCGACTAACCAAAACTGCTTACAAAAATCAGGAAGCAAAGCTTTTAAAAATGGTTCAGGAAGTAGCTGAGGAATCCATGATAAAAGCTGCTACTGAAATTGTGGAGAAACAACAAAATCTCTCATCCGATATTGTAAAATGTGGCATATTGGTGGATGGCACATGGCAACGAAGAGGCTATACATCTATGAATGGCTGTGTTGCTGCAATATCAGTTGATACTGGTAAGGTGTTAGACATAGAAGCGCTATGTCGTCCTACTGTCCAACATGTAAGAGACTTCGACTATGCCAAGAAACTTTGAATATGAGTCGTCAAAAGCCGACCACATATGTCAGTGTAATTTCACAGGCTCTTCATCAAAAATGGAAATTGTGGGGCTTCCCGAATATATCTTCGATTTGAAAAAACCGCAGACTGCAATACACTCAATATTATGGGGATGGCGACTCAAAAGCTTTCATGAGTGTGAAAGACACTTACGGATTAAACAGTGTGACCAAGTTTGAGTGCATTGGCCATGTACAAAAGAGAGTGGGTTCGCGTCTGAGAAAACTGAAAACTAAAACTAAAGGACTGTCTGGTAAAGGCAAATTAACTGATAATTTTATTGACCGACTTCAAAACTATTACGGAATTGCTGTTCGCAGCAATATCGGTAATTTAACTGCCATGCAGCAAAATGTAATTGCTGCGTTATATCACTGTGCATCAAGTAACAAGAAACCGATGCATGGTCAATGCCCAATAGGGAAAGAAAGCTGTTGTTATTTTCAGCGGGGGGTGGCAAATGGAACAAAATGTTTCACAAAATATGCTGGTTTATCAAATGATGTTTTAAATAAAATTAAACCAGTATATTTAGAACTATGCGACAAACAAATATTAAGTAAGTACTTGCATGGACGCACGCAAAATGCCAACGAGTGTTTTAATGGAATAGTTTGGCAAAAAGTACCGAATGAAGTATTTGTTTCTCTCAAAACAATTAAATTTGGGTCGTTTGATGCTATTATACACTTCAATGAAGGATTAAATGGGTGTCTAAAAGTTTTTAATAAAATGATTATTGAAAATCCTGGGGTGTTTACCTTACGGGGATATAAACATTTAGATAAATGCAGAATCCGTGAATCAATTCATAATGCAGACCCCAAAACAAAGAAAAACAGGAAAATTTTAAGAGCACTTAAAAAGAAAAAAATTAGTGTTTTAGAAGTCAAAGATGGGGAGAATTATAAATCTGGTGCATTTTAAAAAGAAAGTAAGTGTTTATCTTGTAATCCGAATAGTTTAATGTTATTTTTGTCGTTTTCTCAAAATGAATTTGTTTACATTTTTTCTTACCGCAAAACACAATATCTCAAAAAGTTATGCTTAAATGGTATAAAATTTTTATATGTATGTTTTTTAAATACTTATACAGGGAATAGACCATTCATAAGATTTTGTGTTGAGTAGAAATTTTTTTATATAGCAATAAAGTAAAAATTACAATAGCTTTTAAGAAAATTTCAACGTATAGAAGTTCGAAACACAATAAGTTCCCACGTAATGGCCATATTACAAAAGTAAGAGTCTACTCTCTAGATACGGTTGTATGTTATATTATTCAATTTACAAAATGTCAATATATTTATTTTATTTTCAATTATCATGTTTTGCGTAAAATATTATTTTTGCTTATTTTTTTATAAAATACCCATTTGACAGTAAAAATGTGCACTAATAAAACTTTTTTTCTAATTTTAGAGACCCATAAGGTCATAAAATATGCATTTACTGGCAAAATTCAGGTTAATTCAAAAAAATTTTCTTCAGAAGTGTATAAACATTTAGATAGGATGCATAATCTGTGAATCGATTCATAACGCAGACCCCAAAACAAAGAAACGCAGACAATTTTTGAGAGCATATTAAAAGAAAAAAAATAGTGTTTTAGAAATTAAAGAGGGAAAGGATTATAAATCTGGTGTATTTTAATGATAAAGTAAGTGTTTTTCTTGTAATCAGATGAGTTTAATGTTATTTTTGTCGTTTTCTCAAAATGAGTTTTTTCACATTTTTTCTCACCGCAAAACACAATATCTCAAAAAATTATGCTTGAATGAAATAAAAATTTTATATGTATGTTTTTTTAATACTTATACAGGGAATCGACCTTTCTTAAGAGTTTGTGTTGAGTAGAATTTTTTTTATATAGCAATAAAATGAAAATTACAATAGCTTTTAAAGAAAATGTCAACGTATAGAAGCTCGAAACATAATTACTTCCCACATAATAGTTATATTACCAAAATAAGAGTCTATTCCCTAGATAAGGTTGTATGCTATATTATTCAATTTACAAAATGTCAATATATTTATTTTATTTTCAGTTATCATGTTTTGCGTAAAGTCTTATTTTTGCTAATTTTTTTTATAAAATACCCCTTTGACACTAAAATTGTATACTAACAAAATATTTCTTGGGTGTTTTTCTAATTTTAGGGACCCATAAGGTCATAAAATAAGCATTTACAGGCAAAATTCAGGTTAATTCAAAAAATTTTCTTCGAAGGTGTTCTGTTACCTTAAACATTAAGAGAATCTAAATTTACAATTTTTATGTCGCTTAAAATATGACTTTTTAAATTTCCCTGTAGAAGTAAGTCAAGTAAAAAAATTCGAAAAATTCAATCAATTACATATTGATGTATATAGTTTCAATGAAGATGTTTTTTCCGATTTACAAGAGAAAAACAAACTCACACAAAAATAGTAAATGTATTACGGTATGAACAACATTATTTTTTGATTAAAGACTGTAATAGTCTTTTATACAAAAGGAAAGGAATTCCCAAGTATTCTGAATACTATTTGTGTGGTTTTCAAAGAGAATCTACATTATCTATGCACAAAACCTTGTGTCTTAAAAATAGCACACAAAAGGTAACGAAGCCTACAATCCTTGATAAAAAAATACAATTTACTCACTTTTTCAAAATCATTTTATCATCCGTTCGTAGTTTTTACTAATTTTGAATGTTATCACTACTTTCAAATTCTATACACTCCACAAGTCTTACAATTCCACTCGAAAAACACATTCTATATAGTTATAGTGTGATATGTTTAAATATGAAAATAAAATAATTTTAAAAGATTTCCGTAGTTTGTAGCACTCCGAATTAAAGAACTGAGGAGAAACGATTAGAGAAACTGGTTTTTTCTCAAATGGTTGATTGACTTAAACCGGAAAAGTGAAAGTGTTTGCGTTTTTATACAGGGGCCATCATTTCCTACTACTTACCAGCTAGTGTATATATATATATATATATATATATATATATATATAATATTTATATATATAATATGAATATATATATATATATATATATATATATATATATATATATATATATATATATATATATATATATATATATATATATATATATATATATATATATATACTAGCCGTTACCCACCCGCTTCACTGGGTATTTCACGATTTTGCATATATGTATACTGTTTACATACACATTAACTATTGATATCTAGCATTAAGAATTCAATTGCATTGAAAAATATATTTATAGCTGTTACACTCTCACCCCTTGATATAAAAAGAACATAAATTATAAAATCTTATTTCTATTTATGTCTAAAATCGAAGTAGAAAGATTTTTTTCTCTCACTTAACCTAATAATCAAGTTGATTTCTACCAAAGCAACTTTCAGTGGATCTCTACTACATAAAATAAACATGCGTGCTTAATTTCAACTCTAAATCTAACAGAGCAAACACGGAGTTTTTATCATCAATACCTCGTTGACAGCATTCTTAGCAGATTCCAATTCAACAAAAGAGACATGCAAACCAAATTTTATTATTATAGTCTTAGCAGTTTAAAAACGGGAATTTTGTCTATCAATACGCCCCAATAACTCACCCGCTTCCCCCTGGAGTTGATTTCCGTAAAATCCATTCTTAGTGGAACTCTATTCAACTAAAGAAAAGTGCTCAACAAATTTCAAGTATTTGAGTTAAATTCAAAAACAGGAATTTTTCTATAACACGCCTTAATCCTTCGCAACCCCCACTCCTTTTGGGGGTCCGTTTTAACAAAAATCTTTGTAAAAGGAACTTTATTCCATGAACGGAACATACCTTCTAATTTTCAAGCAGGTGGTTCTATTAGTTGAAACGCGGAAATATTTATCTATTACGCCCCTTAACCCTCTAACCGGATAGCACGGAAAATTCCGTCAGTGTAAAGATGCTTCGAAAATAAACTGCACGGATTTTTCTGCCTTCAAGTAACGTTTTCAAAAGCGGATTAGCCGCACTTTTCTGAAATCCTTTCCCCCTTTTAAGGTTTAACAACTTGAAAGATAATGAGGGACGGAGGAAGCAACACAGCAGAAGTTTTATGGCTCGCAGGGAACCCCGTGTTTTGACAATGGGGCAATCGTAAAAAATCGAGGTGAAATTTCTTTAGACCCCAGGAAGTGTTAATTTGTTTTACCTCGTTTTTTTAAAGTTTTGTAAAGTCCCAACGCATAAGTAAAATATGTTACAATTCCCTTTTGGTTTCATATTAATTTGAAACTGTAACAAGTTGAGGCGTGTCAGTGCAATCTGCAATTTTATATAGTTAGACAAATTATCTTTTTTTAAGTATATTCTTTCTCTTCATTTTTCTTATTTTAATCAAAGATTTTAGTGTTTGAAACATGATTATTTTATTATAAGATACCGAAAATTAATAAAACACCAAACTCTTTAAAATTTGTAACCTTTTCAATTTTCCAACCACTAAAAATGAATAAATTTAAAATTCATCAAATCATTTGAAACATTTTCTTACACTTTGATAAAATTAATAACGAAAAAAAAATTAATTAAGATTTATTAGTTTCTTTTTTTAGATTTCAAAGCCTAAGTGTTCAGGGAAGTTTAAGTGCCGTGCCTGGTTATATATTGTTAAAATACACCGAATTATATTTGAATTTTAAGTACTTGAACTTCAGTTTAAATCAAAGGCAATATGAATGAAGATTTTCACACATTTTTTTTATAACTTGAATGTTTGAATAAATGGTAATCAAAAATATAAGGAAACATTACAAGTAGACATTTATGCATATAAATAAACATAAAAATCAATTTTAAATTCGAGCTATTGAAAAACGTTCGAATTATATATTGTTCAAAAATATCTATTTATACAAAATACCTCAACATTTATCTTTTTTAAAGGCTAACTGAATAAGTAATTAAAATCTGGATATTTTTTGAAATCTCGACCTTATAAAGCTAGAAATTTTATGTTAGAAATTCCATTTGAAATTTCAAAAAAAAATGCATCGCGCAGTTAAAAATTATTTAACATAAGTTTTATCAATTGTTTGAGTATAATAAAAATTTCAAATTTTATTATATAGCTTCTTTGGTATCTTTTAATATATTTCGGCCGCGGTAGCCGAGTGGTATAGGTATCGGAACGTGGCTTGCTTTGTCACGAGTTCGAGCCCAGTACCACTAAAGACCCGCCGTGTAGGGCAGCGATGCACGTTAAATCTGTCGAGAGCTAAAACGTCCTCAAGTTGGTGTAATTTGGTAGTTAGGAGAGGGGGGTGCCAGCTCAGGTGTCGTCCACGTCACTTGACCATGGTTCAAAATTACGTGGCCCGTCGCCAAAATCCCTCGTGTAGCTGAAGAGTGCGACGTTAATATTCAATCATTCATTTAATATATTTCGAAGATTTCATACAATTCAGTTGAAAACCGCATGCTAAGAGCAAAAAATATACTAATAAAATTGATGAATATACAATTACAATACATTCTTACATAGACGCAAAACTGAGAAGCTAAAGCGTAGGAATGAAAAATTTTGAGTATATCTGAAGTAGTTTTCGAAATATTTATTTTAAAGTTCAGAAAATTTGTCTGCGTTATGTTATACTTAATATTAATTAAATGGTTAAAATAATATGTTAATATTAGTCATGTAATCGTTTGATGACACATTCATATACTAATAAAAATTATCATGGTCATTGATGCGAATGTCAAGAATTTTATGTAATTTTAAATTCAGACATTAAGATATTGATGTATAAAATATAAAAAGACCATTTAAAATACATGAAAAATGCAGTTTGCTATAAAATGATCTTGACAAACAAAATCCGGCATTTTTACTATGGCATAGCCGGCTTAGTCAGGGGCGATCTGGAAAAACAGAGAGAGATGCCGCTTTAGCTTTTACAGTTCCCAGGAAAAATTATATATATATATATATATATATATATATATATATATATATATATAATAAATTACAACTGCAAAAAAAAATCTTGTAATTTTCCATACATTTTTGTAACAAAGAATTGTGGAATTGGCTTCCAATGCATTGTTGTGTTTGACAATATGTAAGGTAACCAACCCTACTTTAGATAGATTTGTACTACTTTTTCGTAACCGTATTCCTTTTAAAATTAATTCGTGCAGCCGAAATACACCTTTTGCACCCTTAAAAGTTTATGTAAACAATAACGGTTAATTTTAATTTATGCAACTTGTGAAATGTTCATAACTAACCATTTCCGTCTAAATAGTTTAAATGAAAAAAAAGTTTGGACTCCCTCATTCATTAGGGATTTATATAAGATTCTAACATTAAATTTTATTTTTCACCGAATAAGATCGAGTGGTAGTGTATCGTGCTTCCACACCACAAGTCTGGGGTTCTCTTAACGGGCTGCGCAAGGTTGACTTTGCGTTTCATCGCCGCTACATTGGGTCGATAAATGAGTACCAAGCTTGCTTCGGGTCTTAATCACTGAAGGTCTCTGTTCAGACAGACCACCAAATCGGGACATCTGTTCATGCACCTCAGCGTCCAATGTTCACGTGTATTATGATGGGCACAGTAGTTCTTCGCCCTCATGGATTATTGTGCCACTGAGTTTGAGTCTTAAGTTTGAGGATTACCTCACTTTAGGGATACCCCTTAGATAAACATGTATTTCCACTCATTTGCAATTATACATTTTTCTTTCAATTACGTTTATTTCCGAAGGAAGTTTGATTTTTCAAATGTATTTGCTTAATAACATGTATATGTGTGTATTATATTAAAAATTTGATCAATCCAAAATTACATGTTTTTAGCTCCTCTAAAAGCTTTTAGGATTTTACAACTGATCTTACAATCCATATACGTTTTATAGTAGTATATTTAAAAATGATAAAGACATTTTTACGACTGTGTGAGCTGTTATGCCTCGTTTATAAATATAAAAAATTGCATTCAGCTACAATTTTTAAAATGTACTGAAATAAGTGGAGGAATAGGATACTTACATAATATGAATATTTTTGACTGCAGTAAGATATATTTATATTTCAGTTTCTTTAGAATTTGAATAGAAGTTGTAAGACATTTTGCGAATAGTTTGATATTGAGTATAAACCCATAGGCTGTTTAATATTGTAAAGTGTTTTACATTGATACCAGCACACAATAAAATAAGGCTCATTTGCAGTTATATGATCAGCTTCAGTGATATTTAAATTTTCAAAAATAGTCTACACGTACGAAAACATTCTTTCACAACCGCACACCCCACATCTCTCTCTCTCATACTATATCTTCCCTACAGCAGGAAATATTTGTGTATACTGAAAAATTTAATACAGGATACATTTCCAAGTGTTAAATTTGTTTTTAAAATTTGGTATGAATACATTGTGGAACTGTCGGTTAACTTCACTGAACAAAATTGTTTTAAATGTACTGTTTTGAAAGACAAAATTAATTAGGGAGAACTTTTCTCACAATAGAATTTGTAATGACTGAATTGTGAAAATGTAGTTATCGATGTGTGACATTTTTCCTTGTAATAAAAGAAACAGAAAGATAAGAAATTTAATTTGAGAAGAAAATGGTTCGAAGTACTGTCGTGCGCATTTGAAGAAGTATATCCCCCATTAAAGTTAAAAATTATTGACTGAATGTGTGTTATGTCCATCACAAATGCCGATGTAGAAAAAAGATATTTTTATTTATTACAAGGAGTTCCAAAAGGAGAGCACTAGGAATGAAAATTTAGATTTTTTCCGAAAAATATTCAGTTAACATAAAAGTATCATTTATATGATTTAAATTTAAATAAATTAAAAGTATTTAAATCATTTTTTATGTTATTCTAAATTAAAAATATAATTGAATAGAGAAAGATCTATTTTATTTCATAAATATGCACCATTTATTGTCTTAATGTTTAAAAAAAAGGATAGGGCCTTTACTCTTTTTACCTCATAACTTTTTTATAAACAGGAAAGTGAGCGCGTTTTCTTACTCTCATATTCAAAAATGAATACATGATGCTTTTTTCTAGTTCAAATCGCAATACCAAAATATTTTTTTTTAATTTTTAAAAAATGACAGAAAAATAAATTTTCTTTGAAGAAAATATAACTATTTTTCAACTTTTTACACGCCATTTATTTCATATTTTTTTACCCTGCATTTTAATTTAATTTTACTGTGACTGAATCTATGGAGAAAACGACAGAGTGGAACTACGGTTTTCATACAAGATTGCCCAAGGCAACAACAGCTAGCTGTAAACCAGTGTTTCTCAAAGTGTGGGGCGCACCCCCCTGGGGGGGCGCGATGATCCTACAAGGGGGGCGCGAGGGTATCGAAAATTTAAAGATTTTTTTAAAAAAAATAACCGGAAAGAGAAGTAAAACAAAATGCTTTCTTCCATAATAAAAAAAATTCACACAACAACACTGACATAATTTATGTTTATTATCTGGCTTTTTTCCGTCATCAAATAGCTATCTTTGATCCCAAAACCAAATTAAAGAAAAAAAACATTCTGTTTCATTTGCTGTATTTCCTCAATGAGAGATTTTTTTATTACGTTTTAACATAAAATATTACTCGTTAAAAGAAAAAACGAAACCCAGACCCTGAGAAAAATTCTAAGAAGATAAACAATTCATCACACTGTAATTATTATTGAAATACTGTACATTAGTTGTAGAAATGAAAAGAAAGACATGATTCACTTTTCCGCCAGGCTGCATAGTACGTTTGGTAATCATTTGATTGACCTTTAATCTTATGGTATGGTTATTATCAATATTAGTTCCCTCCCATCTTTTATGCGTTTGCTTTTCGCTTTGGGAAATTGTAAATAATTGAGTTTTGCGATATTTGGAAAAGAATTGATTGGTTTAACATTTCTGTAGGATAATTGAAAAGTGTCTGATTTGCGTCCTTTATTATGGTCTTGTACTTTTGAATCATTTTAGTTCATTTTGATTGGATTTTTTCTCAAATCATCAAATAATTGAATAGTCCTTGAAAGAAGGTAAGTTTACTTTCTATAAATTAAAATATTCACTAGAATTCAGATTTGTATCGTGTACAGTAAAAATAATTCTAAACAAATGATTGGGGTGACTGAGTCCCCCCGCACTACCATTAATGTTAGTATCGAGTACGAGCCGGCTCCCGGGTTAAAACATTTTGAAGTCTTCTCGCTTTAAATGTTAAAAAGTAACACAATTATTCTGCATCGGAATTTTATATTATTTTTCATAATTTAACATTAATTCTAAATGCTAATTGTGTGAGGTTTAAAATTACAGTTCTTTTAAACAGTTATTTAAAATTATAGTATTTATCTAAAAAAAAATCATTTTACATTTTTGTATACAATGTCGTGCACACAGTTTTACTCTACTTACAGTTCAGCTATTATATCAATAATAATGTTTTATTTTTTTAAAAAATGAACTCGTTTGAAGAGTCGGTGTTTCAGCCAGTATACGTTTGATGTATCAGTACTGAAGAAGGTATTTTATAAATAATTTCTTATTACTGAATTTGGCCGCGGTAGCCGAGTGGTATAGGTATCGGATCGTGGCTTGCCTTGTCACGAGTTCGAGCCCAGTACCACTAAAGACCCGCTGTGTAGGGCAGCGATGCACGTTAAATCTGTTGAGAGTTGAAACGTTTTCCTTTTGGTGTGGTGTGGTAGTTAGGAGAGAAGGGTGCCAGCTCAGGTGTCATCCACGTCACTTGATCATGGTTCAAAATACGTGGTCCGTCGTCAAAAGCCCTCGTGCAGCTGAACAGTGCGACGTTAATATTCAATCAATCAATCTTATTACTAAATTAAGAACAAGTTTAATAATTATTAGGGACTTCCACGGGCTTGTTTTGTAGAGGAAAGTTTTTCAAAGGAAGGTTTAATATCAGAAATTGACACTTAAAGAGTTATTTTTCTATATTTAGCTGAGATCTATATTTTATCTTCAAGGCATCCACTGCAGAAAATTTGGTTTGGAAAAGGTAGCATGTTGAAAATGGTAATAGTATACGAAGTGCTTTTGTTTTCAGTACAGATAATTTCTCATCCACCTCTACCCCAAATTCAAAGAGCGATTTATTACAAAATTGCCTTTTAATTTTTCACTGGATTTGAAATCTTTGAAGATTTCTTCTTCGGAAGTTGAGAGCCCTTCTGGAGTATCTTGAAATAGGTCCCTAATCCACTCGTAACTTGCTACCAAGCTGTCCTCATCCAGAAAATACTTTTTAAAATTCTTTGCCAACATAGCTAAATGATTTTACATGTTTTAAAAACAATTTTCACATGTTGTTCTACAGATTTGTAAGTTTTAACACATATCCAGCTGGGGCTTTTTTTCCATCATTTACTTCAGTAGTGGTAAATCCAAAATTTAAGTATTTTTGAGAAGATCGCCTTGATTTAATTTTCAGAACCATGCTCGTTCGTCTGTGTACTTGTTGATTCTTTATTATGGTCGAATGTTTGCTTACGACTTAAAAATGTATGTATGATATTGTTTTAATCTACTACCGTAAATACTTAATTTCCGTGAATTACAATTAACGTGGAAATTTAAAAAAATGTACATTCAAGCTAGATTCGGTAGCTATAGAAGTATCGAGTAGACTAAAACTGAATAGAATTGTACGAGGAAAAGCATTTTTACATGTTTTGCGCAGATGTCCGATAGGTTGCCCAGACTCACGCAAACGTACTCGATAATGCCAGATGTAATGGATATGATAGAGAGCAACATAGACCAGACTATTTTTCTAATGACATTTGTACTTTGAGAAATGAATTCTGAAGGAAATAAATCTTTAATTAAATACATCATTTTGCGATCTGTTCCAATTTAAAAATTAGAGAAAAAGAAAAATAACATAATTCTAAGTAATATATATATATTTTAAGTAATTTTCTTAAAATATATATTACTTAAAAGTTAGATATACACAAAATTTAATATACTTATCGTATTAATTTGTACCGTTTATAATTAAGATCGTATTGTAACTTTAGTGTCTCTCTCTCAAAGTGCATTTTTATTGCGGTAAATACATTATTGTTGTACAGGGGGGCGAGACAAAAATTATGATTGAAAATTGGGTCGCCAGTATTGAAAGTTTGAGAAACACTGCTTTTAGTGTATGAGTGGTGTACAGAGTATTTTATGACTAATTAATTAATTATAAATTAAGAACAAGTTTAATAATTATTAGCTACTTCCATGGGCTTGTCTTACAGAGCAAAGTTTTTGAAAGGAGTTTTAAGATAAGAAATTGACCCTCTGAGTTCATTTTCTATATTTAGCTGATATCTATATTTTGTCTTCTAAGCAACCACCGCATTTTGTAATATGTTCCAATTTAAAAATCAGAGAAAGGAAAAATAACTTAGTAATTATCCTATTACTTAACTTTTTTTTGCTTAAAAGTAACATTTACAAAATTTAATACTTATGTCATGAATTTGTACGGTTTATAATAAATATTGTTGTTTTATCGTAAAAGTGCATTATTATTGCATTCAGTAAATCATTATGTATAAGGGGGGGCGCGATAAAAATTGTGATTGAAAAGGGGGCGCCAGTATTGAAAGTTTGAGAAGCACTGCTGTAAACGATTGCTATCCTGGCTCCTACTGATTAAAGACGTCGAACCAAGTCATAAAGTTGTCCCCTTTCGACCTCCCAAGTTTTAAAAGGGGGAAAGAATTGAAGTCTGTTGCATTTTTGAAGGGAATAGCAATATAAGAGTAAAACGTTTTCGGAATAACTGTTCAGGAGGAAGGTATCCAGTTAGAGGGTTAATCACCCTCAGTGACCCTTGGGATCAATTTTCCCCAAAACTATTTTGTAGAGGATCTCTACACCATGAAAGGAATTAGCTTACCAAATATTAAGACTCTACGTGTATTAGTTTAAAATGGAAATAATTATCTATAACGCCCCTTAAGTCCCCGCAATGCGTCTTAGGAAAAGATTTACACAAAATCCATCTCATTAAAGATCACTACTCAGTGAATGGAATCTGCTAACTCAATTTCAAGATTTTACGTCTAATAATATAAAAAAGAAAATAATTGCCTATATAACGCCCCTTAATTCTCCACAACGCCACTTGGGTTCGATTTTCACAACACCTATTCTGTAGCGGATCTGTCCTTTATGAAAGGGATCCGCTTATCAAATTTCAAGACTGCACGTCTAATAGTTTAGAAATGGAACTAATTATGTATAACGCCTCTTAAGCCCTCGCAACGCCACTTAGGAAACGATTTTCACAAAACCCTTCTGATAACGGATCTCTACTCAATGAATGGAATCAGCTTACGAAATTTCGAGATTTTAAAAAAGGAGTTAATTGCCTATAACGCCACTTAATTCTCTACAACGCCACTTGGGAGTCGATTTTCACAAAATCCATTCTGTAGGGGATCTGTACTCTATGAAAGGAATCCGCTTACCAAACTTCAAGTCTGCACGTCTAATAGTTAAAAACAAGGAAATAATCTATAACGCCCCTTAAGCGCCCTCAACGCGCCTTGGAGGTCAATTTTTGTAAAAATCATTATGTAGGGAATCTCTACTTTATGAAAGAAATCTGTGTACCAAGTTTCACGACTTTACATCTAATAGTTTAGTAAAGGAAGAAATTATCTATAACGTCCCTTAAACCCTCGTAACGCCCCTTGGGGTTCGAACTTTGCAAAATCCGTTCTCAGCCGACGTCTATACAATGAAGGGAACCTACCCTACCTACCAAATTTCATGTCTGTAGGTTTATTAGTTCCGGAGATATCGTAATTAGACAGTCAGTGAGTCGCTTTTCTCCTTTATATATAAAGATAATATATATATGCAAAGTGTGTTTTTTTCCAGGTATAGAAGTTTAAGTTGGCATTACTTTCCAAGATGGCGACCGATTTAACAGCTGTCAAGTGATTTGTTCTCAGTTTGGTATGGCAATTCATCATGAATAGACTCACGCCTGAACAACGCTTTCAAATTGTGCAATTTTACGTCGAAAATAATGGTCAATTTCCATACGCTAATTTTGTTTAGTGATGAAACGCACTTCTGGTTAAATGGCTACGTCAACAAACAAAACTTCCGCATTTGGAGTGAAGCTAATCCACAAGACTATGTCAAAACACCGTTACATCCAGAAAAACTGACTGTATTGTGCGCTTTATGGGCTGGTAAAAAAACGATGAAGGCCACAACGTTACAGTCAATGGTGATCGGTATAGAGTCATGATTACTAACTTTTTCATTCCTGCATTGAACAATTATGATGTCCAGGAGCTGTGCTTCCAACAAGACGGCGCAAACTGTCACACAGCTCGTGCCACTATCGATTTATTAAAAGACACGTTTGGTGACCGCCTAATTTCACGTTTCGGACCTGTGAATTGGCCTCCATGATCTTGCGATTTAACACCGCTAGATTATTTTTGGTGGGGCTATGTAATATGATTGGTCTATGTGGATAATTGACCATTTGGAAGACAACATTCGCCGTGTTATTGCCGACATACGTCCACAAATGTTGGAAAAAGTCTTCGAGAATTGGACGTCCAGATTGGACTACATCCGAGCCAGCCGTGGTAGTCCTATGCCAGAAATTATATTCAAAATGTAATGCCACAAGATTATTTTTCGAATAAAAAAAATTCATGTCAATCGAATAATACATCGTTGTTTTATTGCAATTTAAAGTTCTATACCTCTAAAAAACACCCTTTATATATATATATATATATATATATATATATATATATATATATATATATATATATATATATATATATATATATATTCCAATGTCTTTGGATTAATTTTATGGATAGTTGTGAACATATTCTGGAAAAACGTGTATACCAGGTGTCCACAATTATACGACCGTACTTCAAATTTGTCTACACACGAAACTATTGTTCAGAAAGTTCTAAAAGGTTGTGTACGGTATAAAGTAGGGATGGGAATTTGTTGGAGCGAATAAAATAATTAGTTCAAAATTTCGCCACTAGAGGGCCCTTTTGAATGAAGGCCATCCACAGGACACGGTAACACAATAACTGATACTCATTAAAAAACACAATCTCTAAAGTGAACTGCAAATTTTAATTAAACTTCTTCGATGACTAATTTTTAAAGGATTTACACGAAGGAAGACGAAAATATGCAAATTTTTTCGACGTCACACAGCAACTGTTATAAAAGCAATAAACTTTCATGCAAGATTAGTTTATTTTCATTGTGCTCGGTATTGCTAATCAGAATGTCATTATGTTTACCAGATAGAGCGTTGTTAGTAAAGCTATTCTATCAAAATCATAATTCCGGAATAGTTGCTCTACGGAAATTTCGGACATTAAAGGGGTTGCAAAAAGGTCCATTGACTGCTAAAAGTCTTCGATTGATGGTAACCAAATTTGAAGAAACAGGATCGTTGAATGTTCGTTCTGGAAGAGGAAAAAACCTGTTTCTGCGGAAGCAATAGAGAAAATTGCATTTCAGGTGGAAGAGGACAAATCATCCAACGTGCTGGCTGGCACAATTGTTCGCCGTGTGGAAGAAGCATTGGATCCTCCTCGTTCAACTGTCCAGAAGATCATGCGAAACATCCTCCTTTACTATCCATACAAGCTTCAATTTTTGCAGTAATTGCTTCCCCATGATTTCGAGACTCGACATCTGTTTTCACTACAGTTTCTTGCTCGTTTGGAAGTTCATCCAGAATGGCCTTGGAATATCCTCTGGACAGACGAAGCCCACTTTCATTTGGACGGTTCGGTGAATACTCACAACTGCCGAATTTGGCAAAGAGACAATCCGCCTTCCACCTTACGAGTTCCGCTACACTCACCAAAAGTAACGGTGTGGTGTGGGTTTTCCGCGTCTTTTATTCTTGGCCCGTATTTTTTCGAGGAATTAATTGCAGGTGGTCCAGTAACATGTTCTATCACTGGACAGCGATATGCATCATTATTACGGAATAAAATAATGCCAGATCCGCAAGCACGTCAGTGCCTTTCACACATAGTTTTTATGCAAGATGGAGCTCCTCCACAAATTACACGTTGTGTTACGGACGTTCTGAAACATCATATCACAGAAGAACGTGTGATCAGCCACCAATTTCGTCATATGTTGCCTCCCCGATCGCCTGACCTCAATCCATGCGATTTTTGGCTTTGGGGCCATTTAAAACAGCTGGTAAGTTGTGATCAACCAAAAAATTTACCTGATCTCAAAGACAGTATTTCACGACATACTGTTAACATTTCCCAGAACACATTGCGGTCAACGGTGGAACATGCTATCTTAAGATTTCAAATAAAGAGTGTCTTTTTTCCAGGTATAGAAGTGTAAGTTGGCATTACTTTCCAAGATGGCGACCGATTTAACAGCTGTCAAGGGATTTATTCTCAGTTTGGTTTGGCAATTCATCAAAACGATCATCAAACAAGGCGTAGATGGGCTTAAAACGAGATTGCCGTTGTTCCCGATTTTCATAAGCGAATTTTGTTTAGTGATGAAGCGCACTTCTGGTTGAATGGCTACGTCAACAAACAAAACTGCCGCATTTGGAGTGAAGCTAATCCACAAGTGTATGTCGAAACAACATTACATCCAGAAAAACTGACTGTTTGGTGCGTTTTATCCGCTGGTGGAATCCTTCTTCAAAAACGTTGAAGGCCACAACGTTACAGTCAATGGTGATCGGTATAGAGCCATGATTACTAATTTTTTCATTCCTGAATTGAACAATCATGATGTTCAGAAGCTGTGGTTCCAACAAGACGGCGCAATATGTCACACAGCTCGTGCCACAATCGATTTATTGAAAGACACGTTTGGTGACCGCATACTTTCACGTTTCGGACCTGTGAATTGGCCTCCATGATCTTGCGATTTAACACCGCTAGACTATTTTCTGTGGAGCTATGTAAAGTCATTGGTCTATGCGGATAAGCCACAAACGCTTGACCATTTGGAAGACAACATTCGCTGTGTTATTCCCGATATACGGCGACAAATGTTGGAAAAAGTCATCGAAAATTGGATGTCCAGTTTGGACTACATCCGAGCCAGCCGTGGCAGTCATATGCCAGAAATCATATTTAAAATGTAATGTCATAAGATTATATTTCGAATAAAAAAAAATTCATGTCAATCGAACAATACATCGTTGTTTTATTGCAATTTAAAGTTCTATATCTCTAAAAAAACACCCTTTAGTAGCTGAAAACGATGGTCATCATGTTGAGCATTTATTGTTTTAACAAAATTTGTAAACTGTTATAAATGTATGCTAAATATGATCTCCATTAAAAACGCCCTCTAGTAGTGAAATTTTGAACTAATTATTTCATTCGCTCTAACAAATTCCCATCCCTTATTTACGTCGTACACAACATTTTACAACTTTCTGAACAATAGTTTCGTCTGTAGACAATTTTGAAGTAGGGTCGTTTAATTGTGGACACCCGGTATATACGTCCGGGGAAATTTACGCACTGGCTAAGCGAGACGTTTATATACGCCGGAGGTGAAGAGGTTAAAGTCATACTGTAGCTTTAGCGTAAGAGTCTCGTATTATAGAATCCAATACATCGTTATTGTATGGAGGGGGTGCGACGAAAATAGTGATTGAGGATCGGGTCGCAAGTATTGAAAGTATGAGAAGCACCGTTTTACATGCCACACAGTCCTATGGCATGCATGTGTCTACTATTTCTTCATCCAAAAAATTTATCGACTCCAGATGGAAATGAACCCGTAAACTTAGGCTTGAGAAGCCAACATGCTCAATTTACTTGGTATAAAAATGTTCACTTTTGATGTAAAAATAATATTTTTAAATACAATTATAATGAGTATTTTAGAATTTTAAGAAAAAAATAAATTGGAATCCAGATACAAAAAATTCTATTATTTACTTTTTTAAAAAAAAAATAGTTCTATTAGTTATGAAGAGCCTTATTTTGAACCCATGTGTGAAATTTCAAATTAATATCAAAACAGTTTCCGAGCAATCCTGCACGGAATTTTTTTTTCAGAAAAATGAAGTTAAATATAAGAAAGATATAGGGGTTTTCTATAAGTTTCACTAAATCACTACGAAAGTTTTCTCAGTGTCAGCAAAATTTTGGTATTAAATGCTTAGAGATGTTGAGGCTTTAACATACATTTCTTTTCAAACGCTTGAAAAATTTCCAAATTAAGATTCCTGAGACCTCTTAAACCCGTCATAATATAGTGGTTAATTAAATGTTGTTAAAAATTTCGTTAATTACCAGAAAGAACTTGCCAAATTAATATTTGCAAAGGATTTCTTTATTTCGAATGACTGTAAGAGATGAAGGAAATATTGTAATTTATGTTTCACTTTTATAATTTTCCCTTCAGACCCAGAGAGTAAGTGAATATGTATATCAACGTTACTCTAAAAAGCAAAACAAGAGAGCTTTTGGGGATAGACATCGTAATTTTGGCAACGGTCAAGTGACGAAGACGACAAAAAAGCTTGCATCCCACCCCCACACCATACCAAATGTAGGAGACTGAGCTTGGAAAGATTTAAAGTGAATATAATTTTCCCTCGTCACAGTAGGGATGGCGGTCTGAGATCGATTAAACGGAAAATCTATTTTTTTGGGCAAAAACAGTCGATTTTTTAAATCGATACGTAGCACTGAATCGATTCAGTGAATCGATATTTCCTCCTAGAAAATCGACATTCGATTTTCTACCATTTTGTTAAAAACCATAAAGTTGGTAAAGACTATAAAAAACGAAGAATTTAATTACTGTTTATCGCAGGCAGTTGTGCAACTGAAGTATGACCATATACTTTACTGGCAAGAACAAAAAAAAAATTTTTTTATCATCACGTTCACTCAATAGCTATGATATAAATGAGTATCGTGGGATCATCTATTCCTTGTGAGCGTCTTTTTTTTTCGATTGCCGGCAGCATCACAAGTGATGAGCGGAACCACATGGATCGAAGAAAACTTGACAGACTGTTGTTTTTAAAAAGTTTATCTAGTAAACATTGGAAATTATAAGTAATAGAATCTATTTTCTAAATTTTTTTAATGTAATAAATACATTTGGAAATAAATGTCTTCTTTTATACCTGATACTTTGATACGATAATAAAATATGATAAAGTATCTCCTGATTTTACTTATGAGAAATCGTTTATTATGTTATTTTACTTGTTTTTCATAAAATTTGATTTATATTTACATTGTAAATGCAGACTTTGTGACGAATCTATACGGAACTTTATCACTAACCTTCTGAACCGACCTTTTTAGGGAAATTTAATTCCCTACCTATTTCCAATCAACTCCAAAAAGCGGACAGGATTCCTTGTTATGTAGATTAGATTCAGTATTTAAGTCAAACGAAATAGTAAAGTAAGGGCAGTAGGAGCTAGATATTGAAACATTAAGTTATAGTGAATTGAATTTTTATTGTTGGAGATAATTTAATCTCATGAAGAATTGAGATATCGAGTGGTAAATATAATTTTATATTTAAAGTCTCATTAAAGTTTTAAGAGTGAGATTAAAGTTAAATGTTCAATAAGAACATTATTAAATATAATTCTGGGATCTCTTATCGTGGTAATTTCTGCGTGATCGTTATTTAATAAATTAATTAGATCATTAATTAAGTGGGTTAATTTAAAAGATATTATCTTTAAAACCTCATAATATTAGAATTAACTGTTAATAAGTTTATTTGATTCTATTTGGGAAAGATAACCAAATAAAGAAAGTTATTTATAAAAATGGCTACTGGTTCTTTTGTGACTCATAATTATTCTAGTTCTCAAAGTGAGGTCCCTAGAGACCTTCACAATGGCGCCCAACGTATAAATCCCGAGAATAGAGTCGGATCCAGTTTTAGAATCATTCCGGAACAATATTTTTCGGGAATTGAGAACATAGATGATTTTTTGGAGAATATTGATCATAATCTCGCGTATTATGAGATACCTGCACAACTAGCATGTGCTTACTTAAAGGGTCATCTCAAAGGACGGGCACTCGACTGGTTCGAAGTTCTTGGTTATAGAGTCATTGAAGATAAGACAACAGACTACGCGCACTTAAAACAGGCATTGTCGGAACAATTTCCCGTGGTCAGAAACAGGTCAGAACTAGAAACGAGATTTTATTCCTCATCACAACGACGAGATCAACAGCCTTCGGACTTTATTTATGAATTGTTGAAAATTCATAAAGTCCTTAAACTAGAAATGTCGGAGGAAAAATTAATAGATCACGTCGTTAGTCGATTAGAACCTCAAATTTTGGATTACGTCGAAGTTAGACATCCACGAAATACTGCCAATCTCCTACAAATCGTTGATAAATACGAAGAACGTTTTATGCATAGACAAATCAGAGGTTCGAGTGAGTGATTTAGAAGTGCAGACCCTCATGAAAACAATCGTTTTAATACCCGGCATAGACAGGAAAATTGGAGGGAAAACAGAAATAATGAGAGATACGCCAATAATAGCCGACCACAAAGGGAATTTAATCGATTCGAAAACCAAGGTTTCACAAATAATCGCAGATTCGAGGGTAGACGCCAAGGTGGACAATCGGATCAACCATTCCACAGTCAAGGCGGTCGACAAAGTGGGTCAAGAAATAGTTCATTTCGAGGTCAAAATGAACGAAGTAGAAATTTAAACTTTTAAGCGATCGATGTGAATATGGGGGTAATCGATCGCGAGGTACGGAAAATCCTCCACTTTGGGATCATCTGCCTATCAGAGTATCCTCTATAAGAATGACCCCAGTCGAATTACCGTATGTCCCTATTCTATTAAATGAAACCTTTATTACAGCACTATGGGACACGGGAGCGGAGAAATCTTTTATTTCGGAGGAAGTATACCGCAATTATTTTTCATACCGACCTCGTCAAAAGACGAAAGACAGAGTCGTGACAGCACAGGGAGCCCCGTGCAGTCATTTGGGTAGAGTCGAGTTACAAATTCGAATCAGGGAATTTCAGAAACCCTGGGAATTCCATATACTTGATAACATGCAGTATCAGTGCATTTTGGGGATTGATTTTATGAAAGCGTCGCGATTAACATTAGATTTTGATCAGAAATCCTTGATCATTCCCGATAATTTGATCAAACAAACGCCTAAAGAGGAGAAACTCGTTGATATTGATCTCACAGAATCGAAACTTTATGACGAGCAACAGAGGCAATTAAAAGCCTTATTTAATAATTTTAAAAGGGTTATTTTCCGATCAACCGGGATTAACGCATGTTGTATATCATGAGATAGATACTGGAGATAAAGGACCGGTAGTGTCGAGACCATACAAGTACGACCGGGTCAAACAAGGCATTATTGATTATCACATAGATAAGATGTTACAGGATGGTACAATTTGTCCTATTAATTCACCCTATGCATCTCCAGTCGTATTAACTCGAAAGAACAATGACCTTCCTCCAGATTCTCCCGAGGCGTATAGTTTCGCGATCGATTATCGGAAACTAAATGGAATTACCAAATATCCTCGATATCCATTACCGGTTATTGATGACTTACTCACCAATATCCCTCACACCAACGTTATGTCCACTCTAGATCTCAGAAGTGGCTATTTTCAGTTGGCGATTAGTCCAAAAGAACCAGTAGCCATTTTTATAAATAACTTTCTTTATTTGGTTATCTTTCCCAAATAGAATCAAATAAACTTATTAACAGTTAATTCTAATATTATGAGGTTTTAAAGATAATATCTTTTAAATTAACCCACTTAATTAATGATCTAATTAATTTATTAAATAACGATCACGCAGAAATTACCACGATAAGAGATCCCAGAATTATATTTAATGTTCTTATTGAACATTTAACTTTAATCTCACTCTTAAATCTTTAATGAGACTTTAAATATAAAATTATATTTACCACTCGATATCTCAATTCTTCATGAGATTAAATTATCTCCAACAATAAAAATTCAATTCACTATAACTTAATGTTTCAATATCTAGCTCCTACTGCCCTTACTTTACTATTTCGTTTGACTTAAATACTGAATCTAATCTACATAACAAGGAATCCTGTCCGCTTTTTGGAGTTGATTGGAAATAGGTAGGGAATTAAATTTCCCTAAAAAAGTCGGTTCAGAAGGTTAGTGATAAAGTTCCGTATAGATTCGTCACAACTTGAAAAAAATTTGATTTTTTTAGTAATCGGTCTCTTAGATCTCGATTTTTTTTGAATAGATTCATCATGTTACGATTCTAATTAATATACAAAATTCTATTTTTTTCTCAAAAAATCGCCATCTCTGCGACACAGTGAGACTTCAGTGGCTGTAGAACTTGAATTCGCGATTCTCCGGCTACGAGATTGTTAATATCACCAATACGCTACGACGGCCTCGTGATTCGACAGTCAACTTACAACCATAAATTTATAGTTATAAAAGTTATTTGCAACATCAAAACAGTTGTAAAGGATTAAATTTTTTATTGAATTTAAAATCATTTTTTTTATGATTTTTGGCCAGAAACAATATTAATGACGAATATAATTTTAACTAGTAGACTAGGACTGTGGTAGTCAAATCTTCAAGGTAACGGATCGTGGCACGCATGTCCTTAGTTCGAGGCAAGTACCTCTAAAGAACCGCCGTGTAGGTCAGCCATGCATGTTAAATCTGTACAGAGAAGAAACGTCATCCCTATGCTGTTGTGTGGTATTTAGGATAAGGGAATGTTAGCTCAGGTGTGATTCACGTCACTTGACAATGGTTCAAAATTATGTGGTCCGTTGCTAAAAGCCTTCATGTAGCTAAACAGTGCGACGCTAATATTCACTCACTCACTACCAGTATACTTCCAAAAGATTGATACTAACGATTGATATAAACCTCTATTTGAGGTTAAAAAAATAGTCCCATAAAAGTTTTGTCTTAATGTTTAAAAAATGGATCACTTAAATTATCTTGGGTCATTACAAAATCGTTTTAAGTTCTGGGTGCAATGATTTAAATGTGTGAAATAATTTTTAAACCATTGTCGAATGCCTTCAAAACTTTGAAACATGGCCAAGTGACGAAGGCAACTCTTGAGCTGGAATCTCCCTCCACTAACTACCACTCCCCACCAAAATTGGAACATTGAATTTCAACAGAAAAACTGAGCATCGGCTGCCTCTACACGAAGGGTCTATAGTTTCACCAAACACCTGTTCGTGGTAAGAGAGTAAATAAAAGACACGATTAGAATATTTGTTATAGTTTCAAAATGTCCTCCTATACGTCAGCCCGTATCTTATCGTTTCGTTTGAATTGCAAATAATTGTGCTCCTTACGGGAGAATTTTGCACCGAAGTTTCGAACTGCAGTTTCCAGCATGATATGGTATTTTTTTGTTACATTTTTCTCCTTCGTGAAGAAAAATATATCAATGTGTGTGGATCCCTAAAATTTCCATTTTATTCCAAATGTAATCTTAAGCAAAATTTAATACCGAAATTTACGAGAAAATAAAACCAAGAAGTCATAAACAACACAGCTTGCTTAAACAACGTTGCTGTTATCCTTCTATTAAGAAAAGTATGCAAAGCCAATACTACGTTTGAATAAAAAAAAACATTTAAATCGCAAATTCAATTTAGTATCACTATATTCAAGACATCTTCAGAATATTAAAAGTATTTAAATTGCGGCTACTCGAAATTTGTACATCTAAGTTGCCAAAACCCGGAATTAAGATTCAACAACTTAGTATTGTTCTATCGCAAGAAAAAGTTCGAAGATACATTCTAGAATATGTTTGTGATTTCCATTTAAATGTAATAAATAGATCTATTTTGAATATACATATATATACGCTCAGCTTCCTTTTAAAGCTGCTTCAGATTCGTCTGGAAAATTTAGACCAATCAAAAATCGTTTTCCAAAAAAAAAAAAAAACTGAGAAGATAACTTTTTACTCAAAAACCTGATCTTCAACCTGTTTCATTAAATAACTTGTAATAAGAATGGAAAAAATTCTTCCCAATGAATGCAAAAACCGCCTTCAAGATTACTGTGAGGAGAATTTCTATAATTCAGAACCATTTTCCTTATTGCGTACATATGTATTTTAAAGTTTTCAATCTGGATTCCAACTAATAGATCATAAAGCAATGTTGAGATATACGTCGCAGAATATATCTCGCAGAGACAGCGATACGATTGCATACAGTGTTTTGGAACTCACGAATTTGATACAAGTAGATTCCATAATTTTTTCTAGTACCAAAATTAATCTCATGGTGAGCAAAGTAATTCCCATTTGAAGTGCAATTATTTGAATGAAGAAAATCGGGATTTGTCACAAGAGAGAGTTCAGAAAGTATCCATTAGTATTTCAGTTGTTGCAAGATCTATTCGAATTGCATGTGATATTCTTCATGGAATGGATGACAAAAATAACGCTTTTCTTTCTGAAACTATGAATTCTCAGTATAAGGACACATTTCAATCAGAAGCTACTTTTTTCTATTCAAAAGAAGAAACGTTAAGTCGTGAGGATGAACTTTTGAATAAGAACGAAGCAAGCACAATAGACCAGTGATTCTCAACCTTTTTTTTGTTGCGCAACATATTTAACGATTTCAAAATTTGGCGGCACACAAAGAAAAAGATAAAAATTATTTACTTACTACAACACACTGCATAAATAGTTTGACAAAAATTTTAAATATACGAAATAAACTAATATATACTACAATAATAACTAAACGTTTATTAAGGGATTAATTACAAGCTAATAATAAAGATATTTTTAATGCGAAATTTGAGCTTGATGTTTTTTTGATAATTTCATTTATATTTGGTCGTAAAAATGACAATGCTACTCTCATATAGTCTTCTACATTTAACAATCTTGATCTTTTTTTAGTTTTAATGTTGGCTAATGCTGAAAATTCGAATTCACACAAATAAAATGTGGAAAATTGTAATAATATGTTTAAAGCTTTTTTGGCTATCATTGGATAATCGCATCTGATGTTAATCCAAAATGAATTAATTGATTCTTCTGAATGTTTTAAAATTAAATCTCGATTATCGGAAAGCAAAATGAGTTCTTCCTCTTCATTCAAAGTTAAGTCAAATACAGAAGTATACGTTATGAGAAATGGATTACGAACCCAATCAAATTTCTTAATATCTAATTTTGGGAAATAATAAATAATTCTCTCCTCTAATGTTGTCAAATGATCAACAACAATTAATTTAATAGTTTTATAACTGTCTTTAGGGACTGACTCAAACTTTTCTAAATTGCCTTCCTGAGCTTTATTTTTCCATAAAGTTATTTGTTTTTTGAATCCCACCAGCTTATCGGTTGAGTTTAAGATATTTTCCTTAGGCCCTTGCATACTTGAATTGATGTTGTTAAAAATAACAAAAATGTCTGATAAGTAAGCCAGTTTAGTACACCATATTTTATCTTCCAACAAATGAACAAATTCATGATTTTTATTTTGTTAAAAAAATATTTTCATTTCGTCTTTTAATTTCAGCACACGATATATAACTTTTCCTCTGGACAACCCTCTTACTTCTGTATGGAGTAACAAGGATTCGTACTTGGCTTCCATAGCTTGGCATAATTTACTAAATAATCTACTTTTTAATGGTCTTGATTTGATATAATTAACTATATTTTAACACATTGTTCCAGAACTATTTTCAAATCTGATGGCAAAAATTTTGTAACAAGTGCTTCTCGATGCAAAAAACAATGGGTAACTAAAATATCCTCATTCAGTTCTTTAACATGTGCTACAAATCCTTTTAGATATCCAGTCATATAGCTGGAGCACCATCTGTGCAAATGCCAATACATGACACTTCTAAGAAACTTTAATTTCTTCTAAATATGAACTAATTATTTGAAAAATAAGTTTACCAGTTGTAAAATCAGGTAACTCCCAACAACATAAAAATTGATTAATTATATTTTCGTGAATAAATCTAACGAATGCAATTAATTGAGCATTTCCTGTAATATCTGTTGTTTCGTCGACTTGTAGAGCAAAATTCGAATTTGCAAGAGTTTTTGCAGTATTTTGCTCAATATTTTCTGACATATCTTTAATTCTGCGATGGATTATATCATTTGAAAGTGGTATTTTGCAAATATCAATATCAGCTGATCCACCAATCATTGTTTTTACAATTTTGCGACAAGCAGGTAATATAATTTATTCAGCCAAATTGTGAGGTTTTAAGTTAACAGCAATCAATTCAGCTATTTCGTAAGAAACTACTTGAGCCTTTTCAGACACACATACTTGTTTTTCAAAAACTTTTACTTGCTTAATTTTTGATGATAAAGACTTTTCAAAGTAGCTTTTATCTTTTGTTGAAAGCGAAGGATGATCAGTCACCAAGTGACGTTGGAGTTTGCTAGGAACCATAGCACTATTTGATAATTTAAAACCACATATCATACACTGGGGAACAACTATGTCATTTTCCATTGTAGAGGTAAATCCAAATTTCAAAAAATCATCATTATATTTCCGATGGACAACGTATTTTTTTGAGCAAGAAGTATTTTTACTTGTGCCGGGGGTTGGCTCATTAACTTGGTCCCTAACGTTATTATCACTATTATCATCATTGAACTTTCTTCTTTTTAACCATTTATCCATTTTCAGAAGGATCTGCAAATAAATTAATGCAAAATATTACTACATGCAAATAAATTATATTAAACCGAATCACATACATTTGCCAATTTTAACGAAAGAAAAGGTGCAGTAACTACTATGCAACACCTTGTGAATCCCAACTATCACTAAAACAACACGTTTTGTACGCAGAAGTGGCAAGTGTGCGCCGACTTGAGACATATTCCTATTGCTATGTACGCCGCTTCATCATAATTTGGCACTAAGAAAAAACGCGTTGCAAAGCAAATAATAAAATAATTTATTTTTTTGTGGATTTAAATATATATTCATGTTAAAAATATTTTTCTTTTTAAATGATATAATTTAATAATATTAACATTATTATATATTTGCAAAATTTGGCGGCACACTTTTGAAATTTGGCGGCACACAAAAGTGCCGCGGCACAGTGGTTGAGAATCACTGCAATAGACAAACGAGAAAGCAAATGCAAAAGTATAGAAGTAAGCAACAAAGAATTGGAACACGATTCAAGTGCTGAAATCTTGAAATCTTCCCATTGCCAAATACAAGTAGAAATCTCTACATTTGAAAGAACTTTCGTTTGTGACATTTGTTTGAAAAAACTGAACATTTTTACTTCTCTTTTGAAACACAATCACCTGCCTTCTCCTGAGAAGCATTTACAACACGACATACATGAAGAAAACTTTTATGAAATTGGTAATTTCTCGCAGCAGAAACGTTCAGACACTAAAGATAGGTCTATCCAGTGCACTGTATGTGATAAATTATTTCTAGAAAATGATCGGGAGTGGCATATGTACATTCATACTGGCGTGAAAAGTATGCAATGTGAAGTATGTAAGAAAAAATTTTCAAACATGAGGAATCTCTGTCACCATATGCTTACCCATTCTAATGAGGAATCTTTCCAGTGCAATTTATGTGGAAAACAGTTTTCCCATGAAGGTCATTTTAATGTCCATATGAGGACAAATACACTGGAGAAACCTTTCCGGTGTAACTTATGTCAGAGAAAATTTTCTCAAAAATGAAGTCTTGACAGAAATATGCTATGTTATTTGCTATGAAATGTTTTCTCAAACAGGTAGTCTTAATCGGCATATGCATGCACACTCTGCAGAAAAACTTTTCGTTGGACAGAAACGTTTTTAGTGATATGCTTGTCAGCATAGATTATCTTAATAAAAATTGGAAAAACCCACATGACTCAGATGTAACCTTTTTACTTTGACCCAGTGTTTCTCAAACTGTGGGGCGCGCTCCCCTGGGGGGCACGATAACCTTACAAGAGGGCGCGAGCATATCGAAAATAAAAGATTTAAAAAATAATTAATTTACTGGAATGAATTAAAACAAAGTACTTTCAGACATAATAAAAAATGCACTTTTACTCTGATATAATTTATAGGCGCGCGATATTAAGTCATCAAAAATAAAAAAGTCTTCAATACCTAATTAGCTATCTTTGATCCTATAACCAAATAAAAAAACTTTTATTTGATTTGCTGTAATCCCTTGATGAGAGATTTTTTATTACGTTTTCTTTTTAATCCTAACATACTGCTCTTTCAGAGAAAAAACAAATCCCAGATACAGAATCGAAAAAATTTAGGAATATAAAAAATTCATCACTGTGATTATTTTTGAAATGCTGCACATTATATATGTAATCTGTTTTTGCCGATAATCTGTTTGACCTAAGTTATTAGTATAGTTAGTTATGACCCCTCTCTTATGTTTGTTTCTCATTTAGGGAAGTTGTAAGTAATGTATTTTTCTCTGTTGCGCTTTTTTCCATGCAAAGGAGTTTTATGATACATATAAACATATCTCAAACATATAAAGCATAACGAAAAACTTTTTACACAATTTTTTTTAGCAGCAACATACATATTATCATAATGAATACACTTTTTACCCGGAAGTGGTCGCGCGGGACACATAGAACACGATATCGTTAATTCTGACAAAACTGTTTATTTGTTACCGAAGAAAAATTGAAAAGCCCTTGAAAGTAGGTAAGTTTACTTTCTCTTAATTAAATTATTTGCTGGAATCAGGATTTGTATAGTGTACAATAAAATAATTATAAAGAAAAGCGGATTGGGGTGAATCAATAACCCCGCTCGACCGTATCGAGTGCACGCCTGCTCCCGGGTTAAAACATGTTGAAGTCCTTTCGCTTTAAATATTAAAAATAATACAATTATTCTTCACCGGAATTTTGTATTATTGTTCATTCTTTAACACCAATTATAAATGCTAATTCTGTGAGGCTTAAAATTACAATTCGCATAAAACTAATGAAAAATTGAGCAACCATTTTACGTTTTTGTAAACATTGTCACGCACTTGGCTTTACTCTGCTTACAATTCAGCTATTGTATCAATAATGTTTTATTTTCTTATAAATGAACTCGTGCAAAGAGCGGGCACTTCAGCCGGTATACTTTTAATGTATCAGTGCTACACAGAGTATTTTATAACTAATTAATTAATATTAAATTAAGAATAAGTTTAATAAGTATTAACAACTTCCATGAGCTTGTCTTGCAAAGCAAAGTTTTTATAATGAATTCTTATGATTAGAAATTGACCCTCTAAGTTATTTTTCTATATTTAGCTGATATCTATATTTTGTCTTCTAAGCAGTAACCATTTTGCAATATGTTGAATTTAAAAACTAGAGAAAGCAAAAATAACATAATAATTATCCTATTACTTAATTTTTTTTTTTTTTTTTTGCTTAAAAGTAACGTATACAAAATTTAATGCTTATGTTATTAATTTGCATAGTTTATAATTAAGATCGCGTATTGTAGCTTTAGCGTCAAAGTGCATTATTATTGCATTGAGTACATTATTAATGTATAAGGGGGGCGCGATAAAAATTGTGATTGAAAAGGTGGGGCGCCAGCATTGAAAGTTTGAGAAGCACTGCTTTGACCTATTTGAACAAAGCTTTCTCACTAATAATATGTATCTGTTTATATTTGAATGCCTATCTTAATACAGACTTTAAATTAACGCACGTCATTGAAATTTTAATCATGAGTAAATATTGATAATTAAGAACTCTTATAGATTCTTTATATTAATTATACTACGATATCAGATTGTATTTCTCATACGGAAAGTATATTTACCCCATTATATGCATTTTTAAAGCATATATTTTATGATTCTGTTAAATGCTTTTGCCTTTTTAAGTAATTTTATTAAATATATATGTATTTCTTTTTATTATAGAAATAAATTATTTACTGCAAAATAATTATTTACTGCAAGACCTCTCCTTGTAAGATTAATTTAAAGATAAAAAAATGCATTTCGTGGATGAAAATTTATTCAATGAGTTACGCTTAAAGTATTGAATAAGATAAGAACAGTTAGCATTTTAATGTAAGAAGTTATGGCTTCCAACAAAATGAAAATTTATAAAAATATCTCTAGTGAGAAGTAAACACTTCAAACTAATTCAGTTTTAGTGATGTTTTGTTTTGCTTTAAGTAAGCGTTAATTTTTTTTCATTTTAGATAAAACAGAACGTGTAAGGTTTTATATCTGCTATTAATAACAATTTTTATCAAAACCAAACAAAATTATAATATTTTTAATAGACAAATTGTTACCTTAAAGTTATGAGTTCAATGCAGAAAAAGATATATTTGCAAAGAATATTTGTCATAAAGAAAATATTTAGGAGTCATATTACCATTAAATGAAATAATAAAAATAATTCCATTGATGTAAAAGTAGTATTTCCTGCATTTTCAGAGATTGTATTGTTTTTCCCTGTTTCAATAAAAGTAACAGTAAATAAACTGCTTAAAAACGCAAAAGTTCCTACACAAACAACAACTTTTTGCGGAAAAAAACCCTTTTAAATAAAAATCGGAAATATCCTCTCCACTGTTCCATTCCTCTTGCAGTAATTGGCACAAAGGTTTTTGGAAAATAAGTAACAGTAATTCTTTTCTTCGGCAGAATCCAAATTTTTTTTTTTAGTCATTGTCTCTTGGAAAACAAACAAAATAAATGCAGGAGTGTTTTCTCGCTCCAGGGAAGTTAAGGCTGGAGAGATTCAAAACTCCTTTGAGAAGGTTATAAAATGATGTTGGAAATTGCATAAAAGTTATTGTTTTAACCTTTAGAACTTGGCAATACATAATATTCTGTGCCGCAATTTTTATCATTTTCATCTGTTATGCAACTGTACCAAGCGATTCAGAGACTGTCTTCCAAGCCTCTTACCTACTTTTTTTCCAAAAGAACACTTTTCTAACCTTTTTGCTAATTTATTCCCCATGGTAATAAGAAGTTTTCACCACCACATGTGTGGCTTAAAAATATTTTTTCATATTACTTATTTCGTGAAAGTTGCGCTTTCTAAAAATTGATCACCTGAGAATAACAGACAGTAGAAATTTTTGCATTAATTTTATGTAAGATATGTTTAAATTTTAAAACAAAATATATTCTCTCTTACGAAATTTTCAGTATATTAATTAATATTTTATAAGCGAGAGTGTTCATGAAAGAGTGCGTTCTACTACCTAGATTTTCTGAACTCTAATTTTTTCCTAGCATCGGTGGTTCATCTTGTAAAAATCTAATTTGTCGATATTGTTTATTCTAATCTAATCTAGTAAGTATAATGCATTAAGCGCGCGATATGCGAGCTTCATTTTAAAAATTTATTAATAACGCGAAATAAAACCAGCATATAGTAATACAGAGACCGTAATTTATAAGAAGAAATTAGGGCTGCGGTAGCCCAGTGGTCAAGGTACAGGACCATGGCAGGTATGTCATGAGTTCGAGACCAGTACCACTAAAGACTCGCCATGTAGGACAGCGATGCACGTTAAATCTATCGAGAACTGAAATGTACTCCTGAGGTGTGGTGTGGTAGAGGAAGGTGCCAGCTCAGGTGTCGTCCACGTCTCTTGACCATGGTTCAAAATTATGTCGTCCGTCGCCAAACGCGGACGTGTAGCTAAACACGTAGTGTGACGTTAATATTCACTCACTCCAAGAAGAAATATCTGCGCATGCGTGCGCAGTCATGCGTGCACAGTTCAGCAAAAAGTTTTCTTTGGTGTTATCAAACGGAATAATAAGTTCTTATATATACATTGTTATTATAATCAAATGGTTATGGCGAAATACACGCTTTGTCTTTAACATTAAAAAATGAACAAGTTAATTTAAGGAGAAAAATTTGTGAGTGTGTGTGATTTAATTTGGAACATTTTACCTAATATTACTTCGCAATAAATACAAAAATGTTACCTAATCTTGAATCTTAAAGAGAAATATATTGTTAAAATATGTTTCTGGTAGTACAAAATGAGAGATACTATACGAAAGGAACCATAAACACTGAAAATAACATTACGGGCTATAAGAAATAACATTATTTATACATTTGGGAATTAATTAAAAATAACTAAATACGAATCTACTTAACTTCTTTTAATACCATGAAATGTTTTAAAATATATATTTCATTTTTTAACATTTGTATGAGAAATTAAATTATGTTTCAGTATTAACAAATACTAACTTACAAGTCACAGAATATTATAATGCATTTTACAATTTTAAAATAGTTTAAATGTTAATTATAACACAAAACCTTTACTTACACCTCCAAGATATTATATAAATATCTATACACAATATATATTTTGAAACAATATGACTCACTTAATACTATAAGTTTTCTAAATGAAAAAAAACTGTTTTGAGTATTGCACTTACTAACATATTTACAAATAAATCCTGTCTCCATGACTACCACTTCAAAAAGTAGCGCGTAAGATCATGGATAGTTTTAAATTATCTCTAATTTTTGTTATAAGGAAAATTCTGAAATCCTCAAATAAAAGAAAACATGAATCAACTATTTCGCATAAGGAATATAATCGTCATTATTAAAATAATTAAAATAGTTTTTTTTTGCACTTTAACAATGTGTAAATTTCGAAATTCTATAACTCGGGTAAATAGTTTCAGAGAAATCAAAAGCAAACACATTTAAACATTTTGCAATACTTTTGGAATAGCATTTCTTATAAGTAATGTGTAAATTAATCGAATTATTTAATTTAATCTCCAATAATTATATCTAATGGAAAATTGATCATTTTTTCAGCTCTCGATCCAGAGTTATCACCCCTGAGACCCCTTTATGGACTGCATATTGGCAACTAAGCCTTTTCAGGTATGGCAAGTCCCTAAATGTGAAATCCAATTAATGGTGGCATCATTTAGTAGCGGCGGCTTTAAATACTATACAGCTGTTACCTTCCGAAGCTAGTTAGCTTTGTTCGGTGATTTAAGAATGAAGGCCTTCAATGAACAGCGTTTAACATTAAATTCTGTCAACGCTTAAGTAAAGCACTAATGGAGGCTTTGGAAATGCTAAGTAAGGTGTATGGTGAATTTACAATGCCTAGATCCAAGGTTTATGAATGGCGTCGTCGTCTTAAAGAGGGCCGAGAATCCATCAAATACAATGACCGCGTTCGATGACATTTAATTAAACAGAAGGCGGAAAACGGTGCTTTGTTGTCTGAATGTGTTAAATAGATCTTTGCCAGCACTTGAACAGTTCGTTTAGACATCACACTTCTCGAAGCCAACGGTTAAAGGAATAAATTCGTCGGTCTCGCCAAACCTCCCACTAACGTTATTCACCAGACTTAGTCCCACGTGACATTTGTCTATTCCCATCATTAAAAACACATGTACACGGACGTCGTTTTGTCATCAAATGAAGTGATAGCAACATCGCAGGAGGCCTTTCAGGAGGTTGCGAAAAATGACTTCCAGTTGGGCTTCCAGAAGTTATACGAATGCCTTCAGAAGTGTATCATCGCCCAAGGGGACTATTTTGAATGTGGATGAGCTTAAGTGCTGTGAACTATTGATGGTAAGGTTTTCTACTTCTTGTCCGCGAATGTTTGGATCACACTATGTAGAGCTTTTTTTTCCCAACTATAAATTCAAAACGAACAGTAAGATGATAAAATGAAGACAAGCTTAAATTTTATGAAGATGTCTTGAGAAAAATGCAATTTAAGTTGATCTCATTTACAAAATTTCAATCTCATTCAAAGACAATTTGATATTTTCATCATGCCATTCAACATTAATTACGAAGCAATGATACCAAATTCGCAATCGAATTAATGGACTCAATTCATCTAACATCATAATCACATGATGGTACGCTAAACAAATAGCTACGTGTTTCATTCGACGGAGTATTTTGGCGGCATTTTCGGATTTCTATCTACTATCATATAACAAAACTTTTAACTTTCCATTAACTTAGAAAAGTAATGCAATTTTTATTTTTATACATTACTTTTATAACTTTATAAATATATATATTTTAATTCCACATTATTTTTTCTTTATTTTTATTGCAAAATTACAATTTGTAAATTATCGGAACACCTATCGTTTAATTACTTTGCTTGCCTATCGATTCCAATCGCCAAAAACACATCTCGCTGAACTTAATTGCTGGGCAATGGTTTCTGGTCACCAAAAACTTGATAACGCCAAGAGCCCCCTATTCTACACTTCAACACTTAATTTTTAAGTATAAGAGATTTTGTTCAATTGAACGGTCCATAACTTTTTGAAGCACAATGTAGATGGTAAACTAACTACTAAGCATAAAAGTGTACAAAAACACAAGACACGACGTCAAAGAAAAGAAATATAAAATTAACTTAAATCTAATACTATAAACTAAAACTATGCATATACACTCAGGAACATTGAAAATAGCGACCCAAGAAGAAAGCATCGGATTTAAATGAAATTTAATACACATAATGACACAGATGATAGATTCACTTGATCTCAAAAACAAGACAATTATACGAATACAGGGTGTGCAACGACACAAATACTGGGCAAATTCAATAGCGCGTTGGACCACCTCCAGCTGCAATACATGCCGCCACACGGTCCGGCATTGAGTTCATTAGACACCTTATGTTGTCCTGAGGCAGATGGGCCCACAAATCTTGAAAAGTCAACTCTGAATCATGTACAGAATGACACGATGGCATCTGCCGTTTTCGCTGATCTCACGCGTGCTCCACAAGGGACAAATCGGGTGAGCTGGTCGGTCAGAAAAGTGTCTGAAATTGACGTAGGAAGTCTTGAGCAACTCTTGCTGTATGCAGACGGGCATTATCTTGCTGGAAAATTGCCCTTGGGAGACCATTTAGGAAAGGTCCTACATGGGGTCGAAGAATATCATGAGTAGCTAGAAAAAGCCGATTCTGCTGTAAAGGCGGTGCAGCCGGGGCAGGCGGTCGACGGCAGTGCAGAGTTGAGTTGTTTTGTTCCTACTGACGAGTTGAGTAGTTTTCTCCTGTTGAGTTGTTTCGTTCCGGCTGCTGGCGGTCGACGGAAGTGCAAAGTTGAGTTGTTTCGTTCATGTTGCCGAGTTGAGTTATTTTCTCCTGTTGAGTTGTTTCGTTCATGTTGCCGAGCTGAGTTGTTTTTCTCCTGCATTGGCTTTGATTTTCGAGTTGAGGGGGCGAGTTGAATTGTTTTCTCCTACAGCTAAGTTGAGTTGTTTTTAAAAAATGCGCACAAAAAATGGAAGTATGGGAATGTTAAACGTGCTCATGGCGCCAGCTATTGATTAAAATATACACTAATTATAGATTTTAAAATGATTGAAGTAAATAACGCTCAAATAAAAAAAATAATAATAAATCCAGATTCAAACTCACGGCCTCAGATCAAAATGTCTCCACAGGACAATAGTTTTTCAGTTACGCTAACCATTATCCTATGAAGGCATACAGACCTGAAGAAAACTTACGTTTATAATCTCATGAATTTAATTTTGCAGGTGAAGCAGACGGCGACATGTTTTAAAATCATTTTCTTGATTAAAATGAAATAAAATATATTTAATTTATATTATTTTAATAATGTGTAAATTTTAATTCAGTATAATGATTACATACACACACAGTAAAGATATAAAGTAAATATCTTCGCTTGGATATTATTTTAAGAGAAGTAAGAGAAATGTTATGTCCACCTGATTGTTTTGAATACTACGAGGATTTTGTTTAAAGATTTTTATAAGATTCACACAATATTTTGTTTTTATAAATTTGAATAAAAATTTTTTTTTATATGCTGAATCTGAGTTCTTATTAGTTTTATTGTTTGTTAGTTTAATTTATGTTTAAATCGTTTCACATCTTAAAAATAAATAAGAGTATTTTTAAAAGAAATTATCAAAGTATGTACAAGTGATATTTTAAATGTATTTCATATGAAAGTGAGAAAATTTATGCTCATGTTTTTATACATAAACTTTTTGACTTTCCCAAGAAGTATATAATAATATAACTATTCATTGTAATAAACATTCAATCAAGTTCTTTTCATCGGTAACAATGCATCAAGATTTAGCAGCGTTTTACGAAAATCCTGAAGTTCCAAATAGTTTCGGGGGTGTGGAAGCATTACATCGCTCTGTAAAAGGGGAATATAGTAAAAAAGCCGTAAAACATTGGTTATCGCAGAAAGATGCTTACACTCTTCATAAACTTGTTCGACATAAGTTTCAGCGGAATCGAGTGTTTGTAAGTGATATTGATCGTCAGTTTCAAGCGAAATTAGTCGAAATGCAATCTTTAGCAGATTTTAATAAAGGGTATAAGTATTTGTTAACTTGCATTGATTTATTTTCAAAATTTGCTTGGGCAGTTCCTCTGAAAGATAAATTTGGAAAAAGTGTAAAGTCTGGGCTATATAGAAATTATTTTTAAAGAAAGGAAGCCTAAAGTGTTGCAAACAGATGCCAGAAAGGAGTTTTTAAATAAAATAGTTCAAAATTATTTAAAAAATCTGAATGTAATTTTTTTTTTACAAATAACGAAACAAAAGCTAGCATTGTTGAAAGGTTTAATCGGACATTAAAAACAAAAATGTGGAAATATTTCACTGAATTTAACACTAAAAATTACATCGACGTCATTGATAAATTAATACACAGTTATATAATCACTCGTATCACAGTTCAATTAAAATGGAACCTGTTTCTGTAAGTAGACATAACCGGAAGCAAGTATTAAAACATTTATACGGTGGTCAAAGAAATGAGAAACCTAAAGCCTCTAGATTTAAAATTGGTGATGTTGTACGCATTAATAACAAAAACTTCACTTTGAAAAAGGATACGAACAAAACTGGAGAAGAGAACTTTTCATAGTTATTGAAATCGTGCAAAGAATTCCGATTGCTTATAGATTAAGATATCCGTACACCTTCGAAGAAAATTTTTTTAAAAACTGTAATAATTGCTATTAAAACATTTTTTACTGATGAAATATAACTTAAAACTATGAAAAATACATTTAATATGTTACTTGTAGTACATAAAATAATTTTAGGGAGTAAAGCATAGTGTAAATAGTAATTAAATTGATTATTAGAATAACGCACATAACTCAAATGTAAACAAAAATATCCCTTTTCTGTAAATTTGATGATAATCATTATAACAATTTTCAGGGCTGGTACTATTTTCCTGATGATAATCAATTTATTACAATTTTTATCAAGTTTCGAGTAAAAGAACATTGAAAAATCATTAAAAAATTATTACGAGCATGAAATATACCTTAGTTACTAAAAACATATAAACTATATACTTATGAAAGTAGTAGGGGTTCTTTAAATCTATAAAACAAATATATTTATAAAATTTGAACTAATTTGGTTCACAACTTTTTCTGATATTTACGTTGTCAAATGTCAATACGTTAAACAAATTCTTTTTGAGATAAATCAGAAATAAACTTTCAACTGCAAATTTTAATATTAAACACAATTTGATATACTTAAAATGCTACTGATTTATAAATAACACTTTCTTTACTCTCTAAAACATTGATTCTTTTTTCCTTGTAGCTCTTAAAATTTTTCTACGCTGCTTTACATTTGGTGTTGAATGTCGTTCTGCGTCGTTAATTCTGTTGATGTCAAAATGTTTGTAAGATTTTAAAGTAAAATAACCAGGAGTTATATTAAGTTTTTTAAAAATTTCAACACAACCCTTGTATCCATCTTTAAATTGGATCACAGCATCCAATGCACCAGATTTTAAAGTTTTGAGGCACACGAAAACTTCCTTGGGTACTCTCTGCCATATAAACACTCGTTTAAATTTTGTGTTTTGCCATGCAGGCATTAAGTAAGCAGTTCTTTAGTACACAACTCTAATTATGTAGGCTTAATCATGTTAAGCACTTCATTTGATAAGCCTGTATATTTTTCTTTTGGCTTTTTGCCACAAGACAGTGGTCGCTGGTAGTAGCACCAACTATCTTTTCCGATGAGACACTGCCCATGCATCGGTTTCTCGACACTTGATGAGCAATGAAACAAAGCCTCAATAACATTTTGCTGAAGACCAGATAGGTTTCCAACATTGCTACGAACAGCAATCCCATAATAGTTTTGCAATCGGTCAATAAAAGAGTCGGTGAGTTTGCCTTTACCAGACAGATTTTTATTTTTAGACTTTAGTTTGCGCAATCTCACAACTACTCTCTTTTGAACATGACCAATGCATTCATGTTTTGTGACGCTATCCTTCCCATAAGTATCTTTGACAGTGATAAAGCCCTTAGAGTCCCCGTCACCATAATAATGTGCATATTTAAGGCCTCGTTTGACAATAGAACGTTGGAAGCTTCTCGTAGCACCAACAGCTTCCCTTTTTAATTTTTTTTCCCTTGAAAATTGCTATGGCACACGTGATCTACTGCAAAAGTTTCCGACTCAATGCTTCTAGGCATTTTAGAAATCTTTCTGCAGGTGGGACAATATGACGACATTATATTTCAATGTATACTACTTTACCAGTGTCAACTGACAAAGCTGCGACACACCGATTCATGGAAGAGTAACCTCTACGCTGCCAATTTCCATCAACTGAATTGCCACATTCAACAATTTTATTTTTAGTAGGATGTAGCCCTAACAGTTCAGAAGCTGCTTTTTGAATTGATAATTCACTAACTTCTGAAATGACGGACATGAGTTTATTCTCATGAGTAGTGTACGCAGTTTTTTACTGAAACTGGGTAAATTTAACGTACCACATAATTTAAACCCATCAGAAAAACCTTTCCCAATTTGTCTCATACCATACACAAATCTTGTATTTACTTCAGGACAGTTTAAAGTTTTCTTTGAACTAGAAAACCCTGAGTAAAAGTCACAATGTTTACACCTGATAACAAAATTTGAGCACAAACCATATGTGGAATCCTCAGAAAGCAGGATACCTTCTTCGAAACATCTTGGGCAGCAAAGTTGTAAAAACAAATTTAAAAGGACTTTCCATATCAATTATTCTGTTACCAGTAAGTGGTTTACGTTGATATTCTGTTATTTCTTCATCAAAAAGACAGCAGGTATTTTAGATTTTGAAGAACTGGCGCTGGTAGATGTTGCGCTGCTATTTTTTGAATGTTTAATGGTAGATCCATTACCTCGAAATTGGCGTTTTCTCTTTGCACTAACTCTATGTTTAGCATAACCCATTTTAAATGACAAAAATTAAAATTTTCTGCTATAAAAAAGGATTAAACAAAAGCTTATAAAGAGCTACGCAATCTTAAACAAATGTAAACAAACAGTAAATCACTCTATTTTCTTGCCAGATTCTAGATAAATATATAAATAAAAACCTGTTGCCAATTATATTTTTGATAATCCTAAAAACTCAAATTCATATTTTAAAAGTTTAAATTTCTTACTATTGCATATTTAAACGATACTTTGAAAAATAAAAATGTCAACAAACGTTTTTTTCTACTTCGCAATGCAGACTTGTACTTCAGGGTTCAAAAAGGTGCTATCGAATGAAACTCAAATCCCCATAACTTAAGTTCTAAATAAGATAAACAAAATTTAAACACCATTTTAAAGAAAATAGTTCATATTTTCAAATAACATTTAAATTAAACAATCGAAAAATTTGACGAAAATGACGTTTTGAAGGTGTACGGATACCTTAAAAGATTTACAAGGTGAAGAGATTAAAGGTACTTATTATACGAAGAAGAATTGCAAAAAGTTGTCGACTCTGGTTTCTACCCTGTAGAGAATGTTATCAAACAAAGAAAAAGACGAGGAATCACTGAATATTTTGTTAAATTTTTAAGCTATCCTGAAAAATTTAATGATTGGATGACTGATATTCAAAAAGTATAAATAGTTAAACTTTTTTATTGCCGACTCATTTTCAAAATGTCTTTCTACGTAACATTACCTTCTGATAGTTCTATGCATTTCTTTCCAGAAAACAAAATATCGCATTTCAAAACTCAATTACCCTCTCCTGTTTGTTTAAATGGTGAATGGGAAGAGGGTTGTCTGAAATAATCTACCCTCATTCTTGGCTTTACGTAAATGAAACTAACAATCATTTTCTATACAAAGCTGGTGACGGCAATATCTCTTTAACTGTTAAGCGAACAATTGATGTGGGTTGTTATGAAACACAAAATGTTAGATATTATATATATATCAGCCGTACAACTTGCTTTACCCAAAAATCCTAATCGGTTCACAATAATTTACAATAAAGCAACAAAACGGGTGAAAATTAATGCAGTTCAAGGTAGCAGCCTTCACTTAGAGTATTTAGGCGAATTGTTAGGATTCAAACGCAATGCAATTATAATAGGTAACATGAAAAGCGAATTCGTTGCTGATGCATGGTCTAATTTTTCAGTTTTTTACGTTTACTTCGATCTAATTTCTCCCCAAATTGTGGGGGATACACGGGCTCCTTTTATTGCGAATCGTTCGCCCTAAAGCTAAAGACGGGGAAACGATAAGTCAATATTATGATAGACCTCAATACTTACCTTTGGTGAGACACTCGTTTCAAACTATTCAATCTGAACTGAGACTCAATTCGGGTGATTTTGTTCCCTTTGAAAGAGGTAAAGTGATCATAGTGCTTCATTTTCGCATGAGGCAAATACTATAAATAAAGCAATGCATTTCTCATACCCTCATTTGGAGATAAAAGACCAAGATGAGTGTACCATACGTTTGCTGTACTAAAAGATTTGAAGACTATTAAGCAGGTCAAATATGTTCGGGTCTGCTTCATTACAAGGGCATTAATTTTCAAAAGGGTAGGGTTATGGAATCGGAGGAATATTTCGTCGATTGCTTAGAGCAGCTTTACCTTTTTTAGTAAAAGGAGGCAAAACTATTGGAAAAGAAGTGTTAATGACAGGGAGTCGTGTTGCCTCTGATGTATTGTCAGGAGAAAATTTTAAAGAAGCTGTGTAAAAACAAGAAGCAGAGAAAGTGGAAAAAAATTAGCTCAGAAAGATATTGATAGAGTTCAGTCTATGGTAGGAAAAGTACAGTATAAAAGAAAGCGTAAGAAACAGAAAAAATTCATTTCATCCAAAGCACGTAAAGTGAGTGTTCGTGACATTTTCGACTGGTAAAAATGGCATTTATTCTTAAAGATTCTCCTGAATGTGATAAATCTGAATTGGAACTTTTCAACTTACCAGGAACTCAAACAGTTATTCAAGATGGGCAGTGGAAACAATTTCATCCTCTTTCTAACGTTTTCGATAATGCACCTGTAGAATTTCACATTTCCGGAAGTGCAGAAGATTACATAGATCTCAGTCAAAGACAATTATACGTAAAAGCGAAAATAGTAAAAGTGGACAATACGCCTATTACTAAAGATGATACTACAGGACCTGTGAATTTATTTCTACATTCATTATTTTCTCAAGTAGATGTTTCCTTAAATGATCGCGTGGTTTCCATTTCCAGTAATACATATCCCTATCGATCTTATATTGAAACTCTCTTAAACCATGGATATGACAGCAAAACTTCCCAATTAACGGCTGAACTATTTTACAAGGATTCTGATGATGGTCTCAAGAAAAGAACCGATTTTTTTTAAAGAAAGTGCAACTGTAGACATGATTGGTTGCATACATTCGGATTTATTTCATCAAGATCGTCTTTTACTCAATTTAGTGGATTTGAAAATAAAATTAATACGAAGCAAGCCCGAATTTTGTTTACAAGGATCTGAGGGATTTAAAGTTGTTTTGGATCATGTTTCTTTATTCATACGAAAAGTTCGTGGGAATCCTGGATTTATTCTTTGTCATGCGAAAGCACTGGAAAAAACAAGCGCAAAATATCCCATTAACCGAGTTCTTTGCAAAGTGTATTCGATTCCTAAAGGAAGCATGTCTTTTATTCAAGATAACATATTTTCAGGCCAAATGTCAAAAAAACTTTTTGTACGATGTGTAGATAATGAAGCTTTTCACGGAGCATTTTCAAAATCTCCTTATGAGTTTAAACATTTTAATTTAAATTTTATTGGAGTGTATGTGGATGGACAAGTGCCTCACAATCCATTAGAACTTGATTTTTCTAAAGATCAATACATACGGGCCTATCAAACTCTATTTGTTGGGACAGATCGAATGGGTCAAGACAGAGGTATATTTATTTCTAGAAAAGAATATAAACACTCAAATACATTGTTCGGATTTAACCTCTCACCGGATTAATGTTCTTCAGGAGAACATTTAAGTCTGATAAAACATAGCAATTTGCGATTAGAATTAAAATTCAGCAAATCTTTAGAACAAACCGTATGTGTTATCGTTTTCGCCGAGTTTGAAAATTTAATCGAAATAAACAACTCGGACTTCAACTAACAACTTTCAAACTCGGCGAAAACGATAACACATACGGTTTGTTCTAAAGATTTTCTGAATTTTAATTCTAATCGCAAATTGCTATTTTTTATCAGACTTAAATGTTCTCCTGAAGAACATAAATCCGGTGAGAGGTTAAATCCGAACAATGTATTTGAATGTTTATATTCTTTTCTAGAAATAAATATACCTCTGTCTTGACCCATTCGATCTGTCCCAACAAATAGAGTTTGATAGGCCCGTATGTATTGATCTTTAGAAAAATCGAGTTCTAATGGATTGTGAGGCACTTGTCCATCCACATACACTCCAATAAAATTTAAATTAAAATGTTTAAACTCATAAGGAGATTTTGAAAATGCTCCGTGAAAAGCTTCATTATCTACACATCCTACAAAAAGTTTTTTTGGCATTTGGCCTGAAAATATGTTGTCTTGAATAAAAGACATGCTTCCTCTAGGAATCGAATACACTTTGCAAAGAACTCGGTTAATGGGATATTTTGCGCTTGTTTTTTCCAGTGCTTTCGCATGACAAAGAATAACTCCAGAATTCACACGAACTTTTCGTATGAATAAAGAAACATGATCCAAAACAACTTTAAATCCCTCAGATCCTTGTAAACAAAATTCGGGCTTGCTTCGTATTAATTTTATTTTCAAATCCACTAAATTGAGTAAAAGACGATCTTGATGAAATAAATCCGAATGTATGCAACCAATCATGTCTACAGTTGCACTTTCTCTTTAAAAAAATCGGTTTTTTTCTTGAGACCATCATCAGAATCCTTGTAAAATAGTTCAGCCGTTAATTGGGAAGTTTTGCTGTCATATCCATGGTTTAAGAGAGTTTCAATATAAGATCGATAGGGATATGTATTACTGGAAATGGAAACCACGCGATCATTTAAGGAAACATCTACTTGAGAAAATAATGAATGTAGAAATAAATTCACAGGTCCTGTAGTATCATCTTTAGTAATAGGCGTATTGTCCACTTTTACTATTTTCGCTTTTACGTATAATTGTCTTTGACTGAGATCTATGTAATCTTCTGCACTTCCGGAAATGTGAAATTCTACAGGTGCATTATCGAAAACGTTAGAAAGAGGATGAAATTGTTTCCACTGCCCATCTTGAATAACTGTTTGAGTTCCTGGTAAGTTGAAAAGTTCCAATTCAGATTTAACACATTCAGGAGAATCTTTAAGAATAAATGCCATTTTTACGAGTCGAAAATGTCACGAACACTCACTTTACGTGCTTTGGATGAAAAGAATTTTTTCTGTTTCTTACGCTTTCTTTTATACTGTACTTTTCCTACCATAGACTGAACTCTATCAATATCTTTCTGAGCTAATTTTTTTCCACTTTCTCTGCTTCTTGTTTTTACACAGCTTCTTTAAAATTTTCTCCTGACAATACATCAGAGGCAACACGACTCCCTGTCATTAACACTTCTTTTCCAATAGTTTTGCCTCCTTTTACTAAAAAAGGTAAAGCTGCTCTAAGCAATCGACGAAATATTCCTCCGATTCCATAACCCTACCCTTTTGAAAATTAATGCCCTTGTAATGAAGCAGACCCGAACATATTTGACCTGCTTAATAGTCTTCAAATCTTTTAGTACAGCAAACGTATGGTACACTCATCTTGGTCTTTTATCTCCAAATGAGGGTATGAGAAATGCATTGCTTTATTTATAGTATTTGCCTCATGCGAAAATGAAGCACTATGATCACTTTACCTCTTTCAAAGGGAACAAAATCACCCGAATTGAGTCTCAGTTCAGAGGTGTTGAATCGATTGGGCTTGAGCGCCTGATCTCATTTCGAGATCTTTATCTCCTATCATTGAATATGTTTGTTACTTTTCAATTGGTAAATTGCCCTTTTTTAAATTTAAAGTATACAAAATATAAAGTTTACAGTGATTGCCATAAAATTAATTAAAAAATTATGCAAAGGTGTGTAAGGGGACTGGAAGCAGATGTTTGCGTTTGGCTGTCGTGTGTGTGAGAAAAAATATCACAGGAGCGCCTGTCGACTCGTCCTCCGAAGAGGGGGCCGGCGGCAATAAATCAGCTGCGCTGGGCGGCTAGGGAAGGGAGATACCGGCGAACCGGTTTCTTTCCTTCCTTTTGCCGTCCGCTTCGGTGAGATGGCCGCAAGAGCGGTCGTATTTAAGATCTTTGTGTAACTTTACGCTCGACCAATGGGGAGGCAGCTACTGAGAAGGGGGTGGAGTCGGTTGAGAAAAGTTAGTTTGAGATCAGGGTGGGAGACAAGTCTCTCTGTTAGAATTAATGCTATAGTAAAATGTTACGGGGTCTGTTAAAATTAGGATCAGGAGTATAGATTTCAATTTTTCTTAGAGTTCTATTGTCGATTAGTTCTAAGTTAGTAAAAAATTTAGTTGCAATTTTCTTAATGGTTTCCCGCACGGTTGTGAGATTTAACGCGAATCTAAGATCCTCGTTTCTCACAAACCATGGGGAGTTTGTTAGTTTCCTAATCATGATGTTTTGAGAAAATTCTATTCGGTCGATATTAGATTTGGTAGCATGCCCCCAGACGGGAGAAGCGTAAAGGAGTACTGGTCTGAGTATGGAAGTATAGATAAGCAACCTATTTTTAATTGACAACGGAGAATTCCGAGTGAAGTAGGGGTAATAAGGACAGGCTAAAGCTCGGAATTTATTATTAATTTTAATTATATGATCTTTAAAAGAGAGGTGCTCGTCCAACGTGACACCTAGATAATTTACTGATCTTGACCATGGAACCGGGTGGTTCTGGACGTGTATGGGCGGTGGTTTACGAGTGCTGCGCCCGAGAGAGAAGAAGACTGCTTCAGTTTTTTCTGGATTAATGGAAATTTTCCATTTTTTGTACCAGTCCTCTAACTCTGCCAGGTGTCTGTGGAGGAAGTGAGTGATGCAGTTTTTGTTCGTGCTCTGTGTGAGGATCGCAGTATCGTCTGCGCAAAGGCAGACTGTCGTTTGTCGTGTTTTTGGAATGTCGTTGATGTATATGTTGAATAAGGTGGGGGAAAGGAGTGCGCCCTGAAACGCCCCCGCCCTTATTTGTTTTGTCGAGGAGTGAGTGTCGTTCACTCTGACGGCGAAGGATGTTATTCAGAAAAGATTTTATAATCGGTATTAGTTGGGGAGGAGCGTTAATTTTAATGAGCTTATAGAGTAAGCCCGTATGCCATACACGATCGAAGGCCTTCTGGATGTCCAGAAAAACGGCCCCGGTGCATTTTCAACTACCCGGAGCAACTGGTGCGATGTGGATAGTTGAGGCCTGAATCCGTGCTGTTGAGAGATTAGTATTTTGTTAGTTGCGAGGTAATCATTCAGTCTAGAGAGAATTAGTCTCTCTGCTAGCTTGGAAAGCACGGGTAGCAAACTGATCGGCCTATAGCTGTCAGCAGCGCTACGGGGCTTTCCAGGTTTTAGTATTGGAATCACCGAAGCATGTTTCCAGAATTCTGGAAAATGTCCGGTGATGAAAATATTAGAGATAATATTAGTAATTTGAAAAATCACCGGAAGGGTGAGATTTCGGAGAATCTTGTTAGTTATCCCTTCCCTGCCTGGGGCGCGCTTAATTTGCGCTTTCTTAATATAATTAAGAACCTCCGAGGGCATGGGAGGGGGGAGAGGGGGGCATCGAAATTATTCTCGTTCAAGAAATAATTTTCGACGACCCTGTTAATCAAGTAATCAGAAGTATGAGTAATATTATTTTCTTGGAATTGTTTTTCCAAGGAGCATGCAATCACCTCGGCTTTGTCAGAGTCCGTGTGTGTGATCCCGCCCTGGCCATTAAGGGCGTAAACTGGGGACTTCTTCTTCCTCAATTCCTTCGACATTTCCCAAAGGGATCCGTCGTCGGGGTCGAGAGCTCGAAGTTCGTCCTCCCAGATCTTGTTTTGAAAGGCTTTGACCTTCCTGTGTATTCTGTTCTGAATGTTGTTCAACACTCTCTTGTCGCTCGGATCTCGCGTGAACTGCCAGGTTTTCCTGGCTCTGTTCCGCTCGATCATGAGCTGTCGGATTTCATCCGAAACGTAGTAGGAGTTCCTACCCCGAATCGGCTTGGAAGAGAGTGTGTGTGTGTTTATGATCGCGTCGGTGAGGTCGGCAACTTGTGTGTCGACGTCTTCCCCCGTGCGCGCAGTGATTGGGTGAAAGGTGTAGTGGGCGGGGCTTAGGAGTTCTCGAAAGGCCGCCCAGTCTGTAGTCACGATTCGCCTCGGAAAGGCGAAACGTCTGTTTGTGTCGAATGAAATGATTAATGGGTTGTGGTCTGAACTTAACTCTGCGATCGATTCCACTTGGCTGAGCCAGTGAATATTTCTCGTCAGAGCAAAGTCAATGATGGATGCGGAGTTGTGGCCAAAGCGTGTAGGTGTAGTTGGGGCAACAATTTGTGTGTCTGTATTGTCTATTAAATTTTTAATGATGTTGCCTCGGTTGTCATTTCGCTGACAACCCCAGGAAATATGGTGGGCGTTGAAATCTCCGCAGATGATGGAAGCGCCGCCAAGGCGAAAGAGTGCTTCCACGTCAGTGTGAATGTGCTGATAGCTCACGCTGGGTGAGATATACAGAGAGGTGATAACTAGTGGGTCGCCTCGGGTGGGGTGAGTGACCGAAGTCGCTTCCACCGTTCCCATCGGCGGTGTCGGTGTGTGGTGATGAGGGAGGGAAGACTTGAGTAAAATTGCCGTGCCGCCTCGCGGTCTGGTGTTAGTGGTGTGCGGTCTATCGGTACGGTAGACCGTGTAATTTGGAAAATGAAAGCTATCGCCCGGTCCCAGGTGGGATTCTTGAATTAGAAATACATCGGGATGGTGCTTATCTATGAAGTCACGCACCTCGACAATGCGTGACTTTATTGCGTTCGCATTCCAGGATGCTAATCTAAACCCGAAGCAACTTGGGTCCATTAATTGAGGCTGATGAGGTGGCGGTAGAAAACATCTACCCTCTCGTTACCTTGAGCATTTCTCAACTGTCTACCCAGCTCTAAGAGAGATGGGTAGTCAGTAAAGAATTTTTTCAGCTCTAGAATCGCGTCCATAAAACCGAAGTTTTCGGACTCGATGGTCTTTGAGCTATTGCGGTTGTTATTTCTATTTTCTTTAGGGGGAGGGTTGGGGGTTGCTTCAGGTTTCGATTGGGCCGGCTCGGACTTGTCGAGGGGTGGCGCCATCTGCTTGTCGTTTTTTACAATATTTGCGAAAGAGACTTCTTTCTGCACAATGGCAGAAGAAGCGCTAAAAATATTACTATTAGTATTAACGTTTTTACCATTTCTATTTTGGGAGGCTTCTCCATTTTTAGGCTTGGGTTTGGGAAACTTCGGACAGCGGTGCGAGTTTGCCAGGTGTCCTTTCTGCTGGCAATTAATGCAGGTGGGGTTTTCAATTTTAGTTTTTATTGGGCAGTCACCTGTCTTATGTGGTTCACCACATTTTAAGCAACGGGTTTTAATGTTGCAGTTGCTCGAAGAGTGGTGGAACAGGTTACAGTTGTAACACTGTGTCGCACCAGGTCTTCGGTTAAAGGAGTCGATTTTTATTGACAGAAAGCAGCATGTTTCCAGCTGAAAAATGTCAGGGGAGCCCGGGAGCTTCTTTAACTCCACCATAAAGATTGGGAGTTTGAATTTAGATTTCGCCCTCGTGAGCTGGACGACTTTAATAACATTAAAGCCCCGCTCAGTCAGGTCGTCGCGTATCGCGTTGATATCGGTGGAAATTGGTAGTCCTTTAATGACTACCTTCTGGGGGCGGACCTCAATAGGGTCGATAGCATGAAACTCTTCTCCCTTTTCTTTAAGGAAGGCAGTTATCTCGCGGTGCTCATCCGCGGTGGAGACAAGAATTTTCAGGTATTCCCCTGACAGTTTTGACCTGGATTTAGGCCACTTTCTGGTAATCTCCTGCATAACCAGGTTGTAGTTATTATTAAACTTTAGATGGATAAAAGGGATCTTGGGGGCTTTGGGGGCAACTGGCACCGCTGCGTTGACCGAGTCCGGCATCGCGCTGCTTCCAGCTAAAGCTTTAAACTTATTTTGGACGTTGACTGCGTCCACACCAACAGAATAATTTTCAAGGATTTTTTGTTTCTTCGCCACTTTAGTTGGCGAAGTAAAGCCTTCAGTACGGATTAATTTTTTATTTTTTGGCTCATCGGTTTTAGCATTTAAATTTGTTTTAACATTTGAGATGTTATTAGCAAGAAGGAGTTGAAGCTTTAGAGCTTCCTCTTCATTTTTCTTAACTATTTGAATGGCGTTTAAATTACGATGAAAATGGCAATCAGGTAAAGGGCAAGAACCAATCGAAAGCAACAGACCTGTCTGGTGCTCCAAGATTTTCTTTTGGCCTTCGATGTCCAGGATTATACGATCGAAATCTTCTTGCGTCTTTTTGGATTTGCCAATCCTCATTCTGGCGGGGGTGAGGTCCAGGAAGGACAGTCTGTCGGAAATGAATTGGATTTCGTCCCCGAGACGCTTCATGCTTTCGCATTTCCTAGATCGGTGTCGGGGGGTGCTCCGTGTCCATGCTAGACTCGGTCGAATCAGGCGGTTTTTTCGAAGATAGCGGCGGAAAATTCTCGTCGTTCGACATGACTGCTCGTCGTTATGAATGCGAGGTTCAGATGTCAGTTCAGATTGAATAGTTTGAAACGAGTGTCTCACCAAAGGTAAGTATTGAGGTCTATCATAATATTGACTAATCGTTTCCCCGTCTTTACCTTTAGTGCGAACGATTCGCAATAAAGGAGCCTGTATCCCCACAATTTGGGGTGAAATTAGATCGGAGTAAACGTAAAAAACTGAAAAATTAGACCATGCATCAGCAACGAATTCGCTTTTCATGTTACCTATTATAATTGCATTGCGTTTGAATCCTAACAATTCGCCTAAATTCTCTAAGTGAAGGCTGCTACCTTGAACTGCATTAATTTTCACCCGTTTTGTTGCTTTATTGTAAATTATTGTAAACCGATTAGAATTTTTGAGTAAATCAAGTTGTACGGCTGATATATATATATAATATCTAACATTGTTTCATAACAACCCACATCAATTGTTCGCTTAACAGTTGAAGAGATCTTGCCGTCACTAGCTTTGTATAGAAAATAATTGTTAGTTTCATTTACGTTAAGCCAAGAATGAGGGTAGATTATTTCAGACAATCCCACTTCCCATTCACCATTTAAACAAACAGGAGAGGGTAATTGAGTTTTGAAATGCGATATTTTGTTTTCTGGAAAGAAATGCATAGAACTATCAGAAGGTAATGTTACGTAGAAAGACGTTTTGAAAATGAGTCGGCAATAAAAAAGTTTAACTATTTATACTTTTTGAATATCAGTCACCCAATCATTAAATTTTTCAGGATAGCCTAAAAATTTAACAAAATATTCAGTGATTCCTCGTCTTTTTCTTTGTTTGATAACATTCTCTACAGTGTAGAAACCAGAGTCGACAACTTTTTGTAATTCTGCTTCGTAATAAGTACTTTTAATCTCTTCAACTTGTAAATCTTTTAATCTATAAACAATCGGAATTTTTGCACGATTTCAAAAACTATGAAAAGTTCTCTTCTCCAGTTTTGTTCGTATCATTTTTAAAGTGAAGTTTTTGTTTATTAATGCGTACAACATCACCAATTTTAAATCTAGGGGCTTTAGGTTTCTCATTTCTTAGACCACCGTATAAATTTTTTAATACTTGCTTCCGGTTATGTCTACTTACAGAAACAGGTTCCATTTTAATTGAACGGTGATACGAGTGATTATAACTGTGTATTAATTTATCAATGATGTCGATGTAATTTTTAGTGTTAAATTCAGTGAAATATTTCCACATTTTTGTTTTTAATGTCCGTATAAACCTTTCAACAATGCTAGCTTTTGTTTCGTTATTTGTAAAAAAATACATTCAGATTTTTTTTTAATAATTTTTTGAACTATTTTATTTAAAAACTCCTTACCGGCATCTGTTTGCAATACTTTAGGCTTCCTTTCTTTAAAAATAATTTCTAACCCAGACTTTAGACTTTTTCCAAATTTATCTTTCAGAGGAACTGTCAAGCAAATTTTGAAATAAATCAATAAAGTTAACAAATACTTATACCCTTTATTAAATTCTGCTAAGATTGCACATCGACTAAATCCCGCTTGAAACTGACGATCAATATCACTTACAAACACTCGATTCCGCTGAAACTTATGTCGAACAGGTTTATGAAGAGTGTAAGCATCTTTTCTGCGATAACCAATGTTTCACATCTTTTTTACTATATTTCCCTTTTACAGAGCGATGTAATGCTTCCACACCCCGAAGCTATTTGGAACTTCAGGATTTTCGTAAAACGCTGCTAAATCTTGATGCATTGTTACCGATGAAAAGAACTTGATTGAATGACTATTACAATGAATAGTTGTATTATTATATATATTTTTTGGGAAAGGCAAAAAGTTTATGTATAAAAACATGAGCATAAATTTTCTCACTTTCATATGAAATACATTTAAAATATCACTTGTATATACTTTGATAATTTCTTTTAAAAATACTCTTATTTATTTTTAAGATGTGAAACAATTTCAACATAAATTAAACTAACAAACAATAAAAATAATAAGAACTCAAATTCAGCATATAAAAAACAGAATTTTATTCAAATTTATAAAAACAAAATATTGTGTGAATCTTATAAAAATCTTTAAACAAAATCCTCGTAGTATTCAAAACAATCAGGTGGACATAACATTTCTCTTACTTCTCTTAAAATAATATCCAAGCGAATATATTTACTTTATATCTTTACTGTGTGTGTATGTAATCATTATACTGAATTAAAATTTACACATTATTAAAATAATATAAATTAAATATTTTTTTTTATTTCATTTTAATCAAGAAAATGATTTTAAAACATGTCGCCGTCTGCTTCACCTGCAAAATTAAATTCATGAGATTATAAACATAAGTTTTCTTCAGGTCCGTATGCCTTCATAGGATAATGGCTAGCGTAACTGAAAAACTATTGTCCTGTGGAGACATTTTGATCTGAGGCCGTGAGTTTGAATCTGGATTTATTATTATTTTTTTTTGAGCGTTATTTACTTTAATCATTTTAAAATCAATAATTAGTGTATATTTTAATCAATAGGTGGCGCCATGAGCACGGTTAACATTCCCATACTTCCAATTTTTTGTGCACATTTTTAAAAACAACTCAACTTAGCTGTAGGAGAAAACAATTCAACGCGCACCCTCAACTCGAAAATCGAAGCCAATGCAGGAGAAAAACAACTCACCTCAACAGGAGAAAACAACTCAACTCGGAGACATGAACAAAACAACTCAACTTTGCACTGCCATCGACCGCCAGCAGCAGGAACGAAACAACTCAACAGGAGAAACCAACTCAACTCGTCAGTAGGAACGAAACAACTCAACTCTGCACTGCCGTCGACCGCCTAGAACCGCCTGCACCGCCTTTACAGCAGAATCGGCTTTTTCTACCTATTATCATGAACCTAACGTTGGCCCGTTAAGATTCCACGCATCACAATTAAAGTGGACCGGCTATCATAGGCTATGGCCACCCAGACCATTACACCAGCTGTGCGGGCAGTGTGACTTAGAACAGTGTGGGGGGGAAATGAACCGCTCACCAGTTCGCCTTCACACCCGTACACGGTTATCATCTGTCCTCAAAACAAACCGGGATTAATCACTAAACTCAACCTTTTGCCAATCTGTGACATTCCACATTGATCTGGCTTGGCACCACTGTAGACGCAGTTGCCGGTGTTCCGGTGTTGAAGGGAGTGCACGGAAAGGGCTCTTGGATTTAAGATTTGCTTCTGCAAGGTGTCTGGAAATTGTTTGTGGAACAATTGCTATGCCTACGTCTGCTCGTATCGTTGAACGAGTCACTGTGGGTCCATTCGTGCTTGCAACAATCCTTCGATCCTCTCTCCTCGTGGTCTTCCTGGTCGCTCCAGACCCGATTATCCGCGCGTGGGTACCTTCTCGTGTCCACTGCTCCCAAACATTTTAACGGCACTCTCCGAACGATCCACCTGGCCAGCAACACGGCTCGTCGACCAGCCTGCGGTTTTCATTCCGATGATCAGGCCTCTCTCAAACTCGCTTAACTGTGAGAAATGTCTTCTAACACGTTTACCTGGCATGTTTCGCTTACCAAAGTCTTCCTACAATCGGCGAGTTATCGTCACGTTTATGAACCTTCGAATTTGCGCTGGCTTATATAGCACCCTTTTCCTGATTGTAGGGCCACCTCGGCGTGTATGAGCATGCGTATTGGCAAAGAACTTGCATCATTTGCATATCACATTACGCTGTACTTATTTGCAAAGTTTCACGATTGTACTTAGCTTCCTTCTTGGGTCGCTATTTTCAATGTTCCTGAGTGTACTTAATAACAATACGAAAAGCAAAAGACTAGAAAAAATATTAAAAATATTTAGAGTACTAAGAAACTTAAAAGAATATAAAATTTAAATGTCAGCAAAATCGATGGTTAGTACACAAACGTAAATAACACGATTTGCTGTTATCGTTTTGATAATCGTATGATCGGCAAACGATCGCAGAGCCTTTTGGTCATGAATCGACTCCATTGTCTTACAATGCAACAATTCTCTCAAGTTATTGTTTCTCAGTATTCCAAAACTAAATTTTGCAAATTGTTTTCGAAAGTAAGTCCGTCAAATTCAGTATCTCGTTCAAGGAAAATTAGTCCAAAGTTTGCTTCAACTTATAACATTATTAGTAGCCGCGGTAGCCTAGTGATTAAGGTAACATACTCTTAGCTGGCATGTCCTGAGTTCGAACCTGGTACCGAAGGGGTTTAGCCGTTCATAGAAAGCTGATACAAGTTAAAAATATCGAGGTTCAAACGTCCTCCAACTGGTGTAGTGTAGAAAGTAAAGAGGGTGTTTGCCCGCCCAAGACTTACCCTAGTCACTTTATTTCGGTTCAAAATTACGAGTTCCGTCACCTATTGCCATCATGTAGCTTTATATTAGTACGACGTTAATATAACTCTCTATAACATTATAACTTTACTAAGAACATTTTACTTGCATCCTTATATAAGGCAATTATAAAAGATTGTTATCCATAACCCAAACTTTTAGCTTAACTATTATATTTAAAAAGAAATTATATACTTTAATGAAATCATTTTTACACTATTACACTTTGTATTTTTCTTTTATTACATCTCCTGGTTATAAAATACGCAACTTCAAATAAAACTGGGATTCAATAACACCTGTCAGCACTTTTTATTTGAATCAGCTTATGCAAGTGTGTTAACACAAGGAACTTCAGCCCCATATAAGACTCATTAGGTGCAAATACTCACACGAATAATAATTGCATCATTTGGCTATCATTTCAGAAGACTACCCACTGTCCATTCTGTGCAAACATCTGACAAAATTGGGTCAAATATGCAGGATTCAAGGAAACATGTCAAACTCACAACTTCAACCATAAGATCATTCTTTTCTTTGGCAGATATTGCTCTTTGAAGTATAATCGTAAGCTACACATAATAAGGCAAAGGAAAAATCTTCTGCAGGAACTTGAAGGTACCATTTTCCAAATATGATTTGGAAATTCATGCAATAAAAAAGGGATCCCACATAAAAAAAGTTCACTGCTCATTTCTTTCTGCAAAAATTGCTTTATGCATGGACTTGAAAATCATATACCTTTAATATTCGCTTTGCAACAGTCCTCAGAATATAATTAAATGCGATATACGTATATACATATATGGGATATTTACGTATTATACCAATGTGAGCAAATTAAGCTTTTTTCAAATGCTTCTATCGTTAATATTTTGGAAAACGCGCAAGAACGGTTTTCCAATATTGACTGCGAGGCCGCGGTAGCCGAGTGGTATAGGTATCGGATCGTGGCTTGCCTGGTCACGAGTTCGATCCCAGTACCACTAAAGACCCGCCATGTAGGGCAGCGATGCACGTTAAATCTGTCGAGAGCTGAAACGTCCTCCCGTTGGTGTGGTGTGGTAGTTAGGAGGGTGGGTGCCAGCTCAGGTGTGCTCGTCCACGTCACTTGACCATGGTTCAAAATTACGTGGTCCGTCGCCAAAAGCCCTCGTGTAGCTGAACAGTGCGACGTTAATATTAAATCAATCAAACCAATATTGACTGCATATCGCAGCTTTTCATGAACTTTTGATTTTGATTGATTGATTGAATATTAACTTCGCACTGTTCAGCTACACGAGGGCTTTTGGCGACGGACCACGTAATTTTGAACCATGGTCAAGTGACGTGGACGACACCTGAGCTGGCACCCCCTCTCCTAACTACCACACCACACCAACGGGAGGACGTTTCAGCTCTCGACAGATTTAACGTGCATCGCTGCCCTACACGGCGGGTCTTTAGTGGTACTGGGCTTGAACCCGTGACAAAGCAAGCCACGGTCCGATACCTATACCACTCGGGTACCGTAGCCTACTTTTCATTTTGAGAAATGGGTCGATGGTATAAAACATAAGTGAGTGAGTCTATGAACATCGCAGTATAAAGCAACACGATGGCTTTTGGCGTAATACCTCATATTGATGAACCTGGGGACGGGCACGACACCTGAGCTTGTATCCTCTCTCCTATCCATCACACCACACCATTTGAAGAACTTTGAACCTTGGCATATTTAACGTACACCAGCCCCTCTACTTAGCATATTTTCAGTGGCACTAGGCTCAAGCAAATGATATGTCGATTATGAATCGGTGAACTTGACTACGGCTACTACGGCCTATAATACATGTGTATGATACATATATATATATATATATATATATATATATATATATATATATATATATATATATGTTGTAATCGTTTCCGAGAGGTGTGGATAACTATCTTTTTTGGATTCATATTTGAGATAGTGGATCTTTCATAATTGTTGCTATTGACGAGGCCGTCCTTTACAATGATAAATAGTGCTTTATTTCGCATTAAACAAAAAGCGTTCCAACAACACAAGAATTATAAATGAAGAATGAAAATCAAAACTAGCTGGAGTGAATATACACATATTTAAGACGAAGACAAAGAGAGCGCTTACAAATAACTCTTACTTCTTATACTGGAATAAAGACCCGCCGTGTAGAGCAGCGATGCACGTTAAATCTGTCGAGAGCTGAAACGTCCTCCCGTTGGTGTGGTGTGGTAGTTAGGAGAGGGGGGTGCCAGCTTAGGTGTCGTCCACGTCACTTGACCATGGTTCAAAATTACGTGGTCCGTCGCCAAAAGCCCTCGTGTGGCTGAACAGTGCGACGTTAATATTCAATCAATCAGTCAATCAACTTTTTATACTGGGCAAGTGAAGGTCACGTGATTCCTTCATACAAAAGCCACAATTGATCTGAAACTGGTTGGCGTCATTTTCTGATGAAATATTACTATTTGATTACGATTTTAATTTCAAGCATGTGGGCAGAGAATTAAAAATATGTAGACGCGTATCGTAAACGACTAGAATAAGGGGTTTAAAAGTTACTGAAAAGTATATTAGAGGGTATTATATGTATATATATATATATATATATATAAATTCGGTAAATCGTGTATTCTTTGATAAAATTTGCCTTCAAAAATTTCACTGTTTCCATTAAGCATTTCAATTTTAAACAGTATGATTGACGCCCCTCCGGTATAGTTTCTGGCGAAGCTGACTACAGTGCAGTTGGTCCTAGGTTTGAATCCCGGGGAAGAAAAATATTTTTGTAAGAGTAAAGCGCCTTCGTGGGAGGGGGTACTTTAAATAGCTGTCAAACCACAAAGCCTCTCTTAGGATTGGTGGAATGGGAAGAGTGGTGGGAAAACTCTGATCCCCCGAGGGTGTTTACCCTCCAAATTCTGGTTAAATCGAACTAAAATCGTACTCTTACCTGTATGGTGCTCAAAACTACAGCCAACAAAAGGTGCCATTAGTCCTTTGACATGATGAATTTCGTAAGCCTTGATCTGGCCTTTGCCGATAAGGTGGTATTAGTAACAACATAACAAAAGTCTGAGATGGAGAAGCGGATATCTTAGAAGGGCACCCTCCAAAGCAATGCTTCGCCTTCGAGATCTTCTTAAATCTCGAAACAATCAACGCGCGTCAGCCTCTTTACTCCGAACATCATGCTTGATTAAGTTATCGTTAATCACGACTTCATCTTCAGTCCGTTTTGCTAAAGGAGTACATTTGATTGTGGAGCTAATTCGCACGTGAAATAGGTATTTCAAAGGTAATAATAATAAAAGCTACTACAATTGATATGGTCTCGTATAAATACGCAATTTTTTTTCTAATGGGCTGCAGATTGCCAACACTGCATTTTTTGACACTGCAAGTCCGCGAATGTTAGAGCCATTTTATGGTGGCTACATCTGGTGGTAGGCCTCACTACCAAATGTTTTGATGCTGAAAGTATTAATCTAAGGTTTCGACGAATGCTTAATATAGCAGTGTTGTTTTGCCTAAAATACAAGACACAAATCGTTGCTTAATGTAAAGTTTACGTGCCATACAGTCCTATGGCATGCTTGCCTACGATTTCTGCATCCAAAAGAATATATCGACTCCAAATGGGATTGAACCCCTGACCTTAGGCTTATGAAGCGAACCTGCTCATTTTTATTGGTATAAAAATATTCACTTTTAAAGTTATAATAACTTTAAAAAACTGAGAGAAAAAATATTTTTTTTAAAATACAATTATAACGAGTCTTAAAATTTCGAGAAAAAAATAAACTAAAATTCAAATATTATACAAAAAATTCTATTAATTTTTATTTAAAATTTGTTATACAAGGTATGAAGAGTCTTAATTTAAACACGTGTATGAAATTTCAAATTGTTATCATAAATAGTTTCTGAGAAATCCTGCATGCAAACTTAAATTTTTTGCATTCAGAAAATCGAAGTTAAGAGATAAGAAAAAGATAGGGGTTTTGTATAAGTTTCACTAGTTATTTCACAATAACTGCGGAAATTTTCACAGTTTCAACAAAACTTTGGTATCAAATGTTCGTAAATGTTGAGGCTTTGACATTTATTATTTTTTTAAAACTTGAAAACTTTGCAATATAAGAGTTTTGAGATGCATTGAACCCGTTATAATATAGTAGCTAACTAAATGTTTTTAAACATATCGTTAATTACCAGAAAAGTTTGTCAACTTGCCAAAAAATATTGGCATTAGATTTCTTTATGTTGAATGTCTGTCCAGAAATGAAGGAAATGTTATAAGTGATGTTTCACTTTCATAATTTTCCTTTCAGACTTAGAGAGTGAGTAAATGTATATCAAAGTTGCTCTAAAAAGTGAAACAAGGGGGATAGACATCGTAATTTTGAGCCTCGGTTAAGTGACGAGGACGACTTAAGAGCTTGCATCCCAGCCCCACACCACATCAAACGGAGGAGACAGAGCGTGGAAAGATTCAAAGTATGCAATGATTTTTCTCGGCACAGTAGAGATGGCGTTCTGAGACCGATTAATCGGAAAATTTGATTTCCCGGACCCAAAAAATCAATTTGTAATCGATATGTAGCACTGATTCGTTTCAGTTAATCGATATTTCTTCCTAGAAAATTGACATTCGATTTTCTACCGTTTTGGTAAGAACCATATAGTTGGTAAAAACTATAAAAAACAAAGAATTGAAACACTTTTTATCGCAGACAGTTGTGCTCCTGAAGTATGATCCTATACTTTACTGACAAGAACTAAAAAACTATATTTATCATCACGTTCACTCAATAGTCATGATCTATATGAGTATCGAGGAATCATCTGTTCCTTGTGAGCCCCTTTTTTCGATTTCCGGCAACCTCGCAAGTGATGAGCGGAACCACTTGGATCCCAGTAGATTTGACAGACTGTTGTTTTGAAGAAGTTTAGATAATAAACATTGGAAATTATAAACTATATAATATTTTTTCTCAACTTTTTGATGTAACAAATACATTTAGAAAAAAAATGTCTTCTTTTATACCTAAAATTTTGATATGGTAATAAAAATAATTGTAATTGTCGAATCCCCTTAACTAAAAGAATCCCCTGATTTTACTGATAAAAAATCGTTTATTATGGAAATTTTTGAATTTTTTTCATAAAATGGATTTCTATTTACGTTGTAAATGCAGAGTTGAAAAAAAATCTAATTTATAGAAATAGATCTCTAAGACCTCGAATTTTTTAATCGATTCATCAGGTTACGATTGGAATCGATTTAAAAATCGAATTTTTTTTCCACAAAAAATCGCCATCCCTACGGCACAGTGAGTCTTGAGTGGCTCTAGAAATCGAAGTTAAGAGATAAGAAAAAAATAGGGGTTTTGTATAAGTTTCACTAGTTATTTCACAATAACTACGGAAAGTTTCACAGTTTCAACAAAATTTTGGTATCAAATGTTCGTAAATGTTGAGGCTTTGACATATATTTTTTTTTCCAAAACTTGAAAACTTTGCAATATAAGAGTTTTGAGATGCATTGAACTCGTTATTATATAGCAGCTAACTAAATGTTATTAAACATATCGTTAGTTACCAGAAAAGTGTTAACTTGCCAAAAAATTTTGGCATTGGATTTCTTTATTTTGAATGACTGTCCAGAAATGAAGGAAATGTTGTAATTGATGTTTCACTTTTATAAATTTCCTTTCAGACCCAGAAAGGGAGTAAATGTAAATCAAAGTTGCTCTAAAAAGTTGAACAAGGGGGATATTGGGGATAGACATCGTAATTTTGAGCCTCGGTTAAGTGACGAGGACGACTTCACAGCTTGCATCCCAACCCCACACCGCATCAAATGGAGAAGACTGAGCGTGGAAAGATTTAAAGTATGCAATGTTTTCCCTCGGCACAGTAGAGATGGCGTTCTGAGATCGAAAGGGGACAGACACATTATCCTAAAAATGACGATTTTAACGAATTTTTTTTTAATTGTCTAATTTTAGTTGTGTGACTTTTTTAAATATATTTATAAAATTTGGTAGCTCTAGCTGCATTTTTTTGCGAGTTATTTAAAATTTTTTGACAGTATGTTAAAGCGAAACCGAAACTAAAAACATGCCGTCTGCTTCTTATGCAGACACTATCATCCTAGCCTAAACAATTTCGATTGATTTACTTTTACACGCGATTCTAAAGCTTTAAACATTGATTAGAAGAGAAGTGAATTAATTCGTTTGTTTTTATGCAAGAGAGAAACGTTATTCCATTCTGCTCTTTACATCCTTTTTTCTTATTCTAAAACCATTAGTATCAAAATTAAAGGCTTTTTTCTCAAAGCCAATTATATAATCAATGTTTTTCTTTATAATTTTAATTATTCGTTTGATTACTTTTTATTAATAAGTAAACTTTAATTCATCTCATGCCTAGGCAAAAGCGATCGAGTCTTGTTAGTAAACAAAGAGCTAACAAGAGATGGTGCAGTGAACACTACAGTTATCAAACTGATGTTTTCAGAAAAGATGAAACTTCTATTTCCTCAGCATTACCAGAAAGAAATATGAGATGCCAAACTTTAGAAGACAGCTGCTTGAACGATTTAAATTGTTGTGAAAATTCTTTAGCCCCTCATTATGTGATAATGGATGTACAGTTTTTAAAAGAACTTTTAAAAAAACTTATTGTGTGATGTTTGCAAATCATATTCACTAAAAATTGACATTGGTGAAAAGCTTGGAGGATTTTCCAGAAAAATCTCTGTATTTTGCACTTCTTGTGATATAATTAAATCAGGTAACTTTACATCCAGACGAATTTCTGACAGTGAAGGTAATGAAAACCAATCATTCGACATAAACATGAGCATGGTGCAATCATTTTTAAGTTTTGGGAAAGGCTATTTAGCTATGGAAAAATTTTGTATGTTAATGAATATGGATTTACCCTCAAGTCGAACATTCAATATATATAAAAAATTGTTATGTAAATCTTTGGTTAGATCTACAGTAAAAAGCTTGAATGATGTTCGAAGTCAGGTGAAAGTGCTTATCAAAGTAATAGTACCATTACTGATATAGATGTTACTTTTGATGGTACTTAGTTGACTCAGGGACATTTATTTCAAATAGGTGTAGGTTGCGTGATTGACCTTCTTACTGGATTTGGCATGGATTTTGAAATTACGTTGAAACGCTGCATTGAATGTGAACACGCAAAATCTGGTTTGGGAGAAAATTCAGCAGAATTTCTTGTGTGGTATGAAGGACATATATCTTCATGTGCTATCAATCACGTAGGATCATCTTGTGTCATGGAACAAGAGGCTGCTCTTAATTTATGGCAAAGATCTGAAGATAGTGATTTTCGATACACGACACTATTGTCTGATGGTGATGAAAAAACATATCAATATTTAAATACTAAGGAAGTTTATGGTCCTGAGATAAAAATAAAGAAAGAAGAGTGCATAAACCATGTTAGCAAGAGGCTAGGTGCATCTTTACGAAAAGCTGTTAAAGAATGGTGGGCAAGAGGTGTTTCCTTGGGAGGGAAATCCCGTGGTAGTTTAAAGGAAGAGACAATTAAAAAGTTGTCACGTTACTATCAAAATGCGATTTGCTCGAACAAAGGTGATGTAGAAGCAATGAAAACTGCAATTTATTCAACATAGTTTCATAGTATATCAACGGACCAAAAACCTCAACATTTTAAATGTTCGACTGGAAAAGATTCTTGATGCTTTTTCCAGGCTGCTCTTGCTCGTGCTGAAGAACCGGGTCCTGACGTGAAGCATGTGAAGACACCCTTGAAGGAAACTCATTTAGCCAAAATTATGCCAATATATCAAAGATTGGCTTCTAATGAACTCTTTCAAAGATGCATAAGATGTGTGACACAAAATGCAAATGAGAACCTTCACAGCATCATATGGGGTAAATGTTTAAAAGAAACGTCAGCGACACTGCGTCGAGTAACTATTGCTGTTTGTGATGCAGTTTGTGAATTCAATTTTGGTACAAATTCATTAGAAAATTTGCAAAAGGAAAATGGGCCTGCTTCAAATAAACAGTCAAAAATGTTGGCTGTTTGGCGAGACTACCGTAGAGTTTATCAGAGGAAAAGAAAAAGATTGGCAGTGTACACAATTGCTCGGAAAAAAATTGCGTTAGCAAAAAAGAGGCGAAACGCCTCATTCATTAAAAAAGAAGGAATCATATATGAACGGGGTGGTTTTTAATGTTTATTTACCATTATAATATGAACATAAAATGAATGTTTTATAATTTCAAAACAATTGGTTAGTGCATTTGATATATATTGTAATATTTTAATACATTTAATTTTAATATATTTATTTAATAATATTTAATAACTTTTAGATTATATTACTGTCTTAAACTATTTACTATGACCTATAAATTGCAATATATGTAAGAATGAAGGCCAAGGTTTAGTTCTTTCATGTATTTTATTGACATTCAAAAGTTTAAATGTTTTTCACGACTAAATTTTTCATCGTGATCATATATTTAAAATGCTAAGGCTTGTTTTGTATTCATTATAAATCTTTGAAACTTTTCCTGGTTGTTTTGTATAAAATGTTTGATAATTCTGTGCATAGCTTAAGGATTTATATGAAGAGCTACTTCTTAAAAGATCCATAAAGTTAGAAACATATATATATATTTATATATATATTTTTTACTGTTTTGTATCACTTCATTCCATTTAATCTTAATTTATTTCCTTTTTAATATGTGCTAATTAAGCATGAATTTTGCATGAAAAATGCTTAGTGTACAACTTGAATTTTAATATATATTAGAATGGATACTATATATTTTAGCTCTTTCAATTATTTTTTTTATTTCAAAAACTTTAAATTGCTTTTTCTCAGCTTCTTATTTTTCACGATGATCATGTGTTTGAAATGCTAAGGCTTTTTTTATATTCACTATAAAATCTTTAAACTTTTTCTGGTTGTTTTAAATAATAGTTTGATAATTCTGTGCAGGGAATAAGTATTTAGAGGAACAGTTATTTTTTTAGAAATCTATAAAGTTAGATATAGCTGTTTTTTTACTGTTTTTATAGTGTCTAAGAGAAAATAATTCTAAAAATAAAAGTATCACTTGTAATACTAATCCTATGCACATAATTGTGGATAATACTTCCAGGAATATCAGAAAAAAAAGTGGATCAAAAATATTCAAATTTGTAAAAGTAGTAGGAATTTTAATAACTTTAAATAATTTTAACAATTTAAAATTATTGTTTGTTTAAAAATAGTATTTTGCTTATGAAATGTTTATTATAGATGTGTTCGAATACAGTGCATGTAATTTTATTCTTATAACTCTCTAAGTTAAAGAAATTGTGTACAGGGTACCGTGTCTCCTTAATCGGAAAATTTGATTTCCCGGACCCAAAAAATCAATTTGTAATCGATATGAAGCACTGAATCGTTTCAGTTAATCGATATTTCTTCCTAGAAAATTGACATTCGATTTTCTACCGTTTTGGTAAGAACCATATAGTTGGTAAAAAGTATAAGAAACAAAGAATTGAAACACTATTTATCGCAGACAGTTGTGCTCCTGAAGTATGATCCTATACTTTACTGACAAGAACTAAAAAACTATATTTATCATCACATTCACTCAATAGCCATGATCTATATGAGTATCGAGGAATCATCTGTTCCTTGTGAGCCCCTTTTTTCGATTTCCGGCAACCTCGCAAGTGATGAGCGGAACCACTTGGATCCCAGTAGATTTGACAGACTGTTGTTTTGAAGAAGTTTAGATAATAAACATTGGAAATTATAAGCTATATAATCTTTTTTCTCAACTTTTTAATGAAACAAATACATTTAGAAAATAAATGTCTTCTTTTATACCTAAAACTTTGATATGGTAATAAAAATAATTGTGATTGTCGAATCCTTTTAACTAAAAGAATCCCCGAATTTTACTGATAAGAAATCGTTTATTATGGAAATTTTTGAATTTTTTTCATAAAATGGATTTATATTTACATTGTAAATGCAGAGTTGAAAAAAAAATCTAATTTATAGAAATCGATCTCTAAGACCGATTTTTTTAATCGATTCATCAGGTTACGATTGGAATCGATTTAAAAATTGAGTTTTTTTTCACAAAGAATCGCCATCCCTACGGCACAGTGAGTCTTGAGTGGCTCTAGAACTTCAATCCGCGATTCTCCGGCTACGAGATCGTTAACATCACCACTGGGCTACCTCGTGACTCGGCAGTCAACTTACAGCCATATTTTAGTAGTCGTAAAAAATACTTTAAACGTCAAAACATTTAAGAAATGCGATTTTTTTATATTAGTATAACTTTTTTAAGATTAGGCGAAATCTTTATTTAATCTTTACTTTAAAAACTTTTTTATGAATTTTGGTGAAAAATAATATTAATGACGAATATAACTTTGAATTCACTCTGTAAGAGTATACTAGGACTGCAGTAGCCCAGTGATTAAGGTATCGGAGCATGGCAGGCTGGCATGAACTCGAGCCAAGTACCACTAAAGATTCGCCGTGTAGGACAATGATGCAAGTTAAATCTATAGAGAGCTGAAACGTCCTCGCGTTGGGGTGGTGTAGTAGTTAGGAGAATGGAATGCCAGCTCAGGTGCCATTCATGCCACTTGACCATGGTTCAAATATACGTGGTCCGTTGCCAAAAGCCCTTTGCGTAGCTAAACAGTGCGACGCAATTATTCACTCACTCAAAAGATCGATACTAACGATTGATATAAACCTCTACCTGAGGTTAAAGAAATGGTGCTATAAACTTTGTGGCATAATGTTAAAAACAGAAATCATTAAAAATCCCTTGGGTCATTATCAAATCGTTTCAAGTTATTGGTGCAATAATTTAAAAGTGTGAATTGTGTGTGTGTGTGTGATTTTTAAAACTTTCGCGACTGCCTTCAAAACTTTGAAACTTGTTCAAGTGACGAAGACAACACTTGAGCTGGAATCTCCCTCTACTAACTACCACTCCCCACCAAAGTTTGGACATTTACTTTCAACAGACAAACTGAGCATCGAAGACCTCTACAAGGAGTCTTCAGTCGCTCCAAAAACTTGTTCTTGGTAGAAGAAGAAATAAAAGACGCAATTAGAAGATTTGTTCTAGTTTCAAAATGTCCTCCGATACGTCAGCCCGTATCTTGACGTTTAGTTTTAATTGCAAATATTTGTGCTCCTTACGGGATAAATTTGCGCCGAAGTTTCGAGCTGCAACTTCCAGCATAATATGGTATTTTTTGTTACATTTTTCTCCTTTGCGGAAAAAAATAAATCAATGAATCGCTGATATCTACATTTTCATCCTAATATAATCTAAAGGAAAATTTAATATCGAACTTTACGAAAAAAGAAAATCAAGAAGTCATAGACAACACAACTCACTTAAACAACGTTGATGTTATCCTTCGTTTCAGCAACGTATGCAATATAAATATTACGTTTGAATTAGAAAATATTTAAATCGCAAATTCAGTTTGGTACCATTATATTCAAGACATCTTTAGAATATTAAAAGTATTGAAGATTGCGGCTACTCGTAATTTTAATATTTGAGTAGCCAAAACCCGGAATTACGATTCAACAATTTAGTATTGCTTTATCGCAAAAAAAAGTGCCGAGTAGAGAAGAGGTTTACATTTTAGAATATGTTTGTGTTTCCTTTTAAATTCAATAAATAGGTCTATTTTGATTATAGAGTTATTTAGGCTCAGCTCCCCGAACAAGCTACTGCAGATTCATCTGTAAAATTTAGAACAATCAAAATTCTTTTTAACTTAAAAAAAAATCTAAGAAGATATTTTTTTTCTTCAAAACCCTGATTCTCATCCTGTTCTATTAAAATTTTTTTAATAAGAATGGGTGATGAAGTTCTACGCAATGAATGTAAAAAAAGGTTTCAAGATGACTGTGAGGAGAATTTGGATAATTCAGAGCAATTTTCATTATTGCATACAGATGTATTTGAAAGCTTACAATCTAGACTCCAACCAATAGATGACAAAGAAATGTTGGGATATACGTCGCAGAATACATCTCCCAGAGACAGCGAAAGGAATAAAGACAGTTTTATGGAAACTGAAGAATTTGATACAAGTAGATTCCATAATTTTTTCCCTTACCAAAATCAATCTCATGGTGAGCAAAGTAAATCAGATATGAAGTGCAATTATTCGAATGAAGAAAACAGGGAATTGCACAAAAAGCGATATCAGAAAGACTCGATGAATATTTCAGATGTTGGAAGGTGTATTCGAACTGCATGTAATGTTCTTCATGGAATGGATGCCGAAAATAACGGTGTTTTTCCTCAAATTATCGATTCTCAGTATAAGGACATATTTGAATCAGAACCTAAATTTTTCTATTCAAAAGAAGAAACGTTAACTCGCAAGGATGAAACTTTGGTTAAGAAAGAAGAAAACACAATACACAAACGGGAAAGCCAATGTGAAAATGTAGAGCTAAGCAACAAACCATTGGAACATGATTCAAGTGTTGAAATTTTAAAATCTTCCCATTCCGAAAGTCAAGTAGAAATTTCTAGCTTTGAAAGAACTCTCGTTTGTGATATTTGTTTGGAAAAACTGAACAGTTTTACTTCTCTTTTGAAACACAATTGCAAACCTTCTTCTGAGAAGCATTTACAACACGGAATACATAAAGAAAACATTTATGAAATGGGTCATTTCTTGCAGCAGAAACGTTCAGACAATAAAGATAGGGCTTTCCAGTGTACTGTATGTGATAAATTCTTTCTAGAAAATGATCGTGAGTGGCATATGTACACTCATAATGACGTGCAAAGTATGCAATGTGATGTATGTAAGAAAACATTTAATAACACTAGCAGCCTCACTCGCCATATGCTTAACCATTATAAAGAAAAACCTTTCCAGTGCAATTTATGTGGGAAACGGTTTTCCCTAAAAGGTACTCTTAAGACCCACATGATGACACATACTGGGGAGAAACCGTTCCAGTGTAATTTATGTAAGAAAAACTTTGCTCATAAAACTACTCTTGATAATCATATTAGGACACACACTGGAGAGAAACCTTTCCAGTGCGTTGTTTGTGAACAAAGGTTTTCGCAAAAATGTCATCTTATTAGTCATATGCGCGCACACACTGGAAAAAAGCCTTTCGTTGGACAGAAACGTTTTTAGTGATATGCATCTAAGCAAAGTTTACCCTAATCTAAATTGGAAAAACTTACAGGACTCAGAAGTAAACTTTTTAATGCGGCCCATTAGAACAAAGCTTTCTCACTAATAAAATGTATGTGTTTATATTTGGACGCCTATTTTAAAACAGACTTCAAATTAACGTACGTCATAGAAATTTTTTTAAAAACAAATATTGATTATGAAGAAATTATAAATTCTCCATATTAAATATACTACGATATTACACTTTATTTCTACTGAATTAAGATGTGGAAGCAATTTATGAATGTCAAAGAAAATCATCTTGGATTGAATTAACGAAAATGATACAAATTCAATTTAATGTTGCTTGAAAAAAAAGGTCTTTCTTCCTCAGAGATAAATTTTTAAAGAAATATATGATATTTTAAAAATATTTTCTATGGGGGAAGGTTTCATGACAGTGTGAGTCAGAGAAAGGATGTAGTAGTAAAAAAACTTTTTTCAAATCTAATTCTGAACAATTAACTAATTTAAGAAAGTTTATTTTGTTCTTACTGTTTTATTCTCATTCATTGTTTTCTAAACATAACTGCAAGCATATTGAATTCGTAAAGAGATTTATATATTTTTTACTAGTCCTGAATGTAATGTTTAACACTAAAAATTGCCATTCTGTTAAAAGTTCTTCAAATCATTTGACGTGTTACAAGAAGAATATTTAAAAGATTTGAATCAGGTTTTTTTAGATGAGTTACTTTAAGAAAATGAAAGATAAATTTTCTTATGTAACGAAAATTATATTCTTAACGGAAACTTTAAATTTTTTTCAATCATTTTTTCAATCACTTTTCTATTAGCTTAATTTTTGTGAAAAAATTATCGGATAGTTTTTTTCCGTCATTTCATGGGATATTCGTATTTTGTCATTTCAACAATGTTCTTTTTTATTGTATATGTATCTTTGTGTACTCATGTTTTCGCTATATATATTAGTGATCTACTGGTTTTAAATAGTGTAGAACTCATTTTGTATTATATATTTCCATGATTTTAATAAATGTAGCAATCTTATTTTGTATCAACTCATTTTTGTATTTCAATTTTCATAAAAAGCGTAATTTTTTAAGAATTGAAGAGATAATTTTTCTTCATGAAACTGAATACTTCATCTTTACTTCAAAGGGATAGAAATTATGTACTAAAGTTACATTTTTCTCAAGTTTACAGAAAACATAAGTAAATATTAATAGTAGAAAATTTTCGGTAATTAAATTTTCATGATTTACTTTATTTACTTTTATACTATATAAAAATGCATTTAATTCATAAAAATTTAGATTTCTTTACATGTGCTTCAATAATTTCTTTCGAAAACCCCCTATAATTTTAAGCGGAAACTTGAATGTGTACAAAATTATGAAAAATATATAGGTTTGACTATTTAAGAATTCCGCGTCTGCCCTCTGCGATCCAATTAAAGTAAATTGATGTTCCTTATTGCATGAATGAATTATTTTTCTTCAATAGAGCTAATGACAATCCACCTAATTATTTTTATTCAGGTTCAAGTTACGTGGACTAATCATTTTAGCTATCGCTCTGATCTCCAAAATTCCACACCGCTACAGTGTGAGAAATTTTAGACTCAATTTTTTCCCCCTACTACACGATGGTCTTCATCAGAATTTCTTAATTTCTTTTCTATATAACATATCTTTTGAAAAATAATATTTCGCTAACTCAAAAAATAAACTTTTCAATATATGGTTTTTACCTAACGCTAGTGGATACTACTTTACTCAATTCGTTTCAAATAAATATTTCAATGCAGGGAATACAATAATCACGGAAACAAGTAAATAGAAGCCTGCTGAATAGCAACACCAAGTAAGTATTAGTGTGTAATAGTGTCAATATCATTAATAAATTTTATTTCATTTTCCTTAGACGGAAATAGATTTTTTCATTAGATTTTTCCTTTAAGATAGGGAAGCAAAACATTTATTTCATTCCATATTCTCAGTTCAAACAAAATATTTTTGTTATTTTTTAGAATATTTGAATTAGAAAACTGAATTTGTGTAATTTCTTTTTCCAATTCCGTCTTTAGATTTGATCTTTATAGTCAGAAATTTTTATCCCCATAATATTTTTAATTGTTTATATTATGTTACCTTAAAACATGTAACGTATTATAAACGTTTAAACCTAGTTGTATGTAGATTGTTTCAATTAATGCGCATTGAAAAAGATGAAAAATCATCCTTGAAATATATCTATTTGATGCGTAAATCCATTCCACTTATTTCAACGAATGGGATGCATTTGAATTTTAATTCTGTAGTTCGAAACATGTGCTTTTAAAATTGGTATTCGAATTTGAATCAAGTCGATCCGATGGTGTATTCTTTCTATACAGATCTAGTAATCTGTCACATGCGAAATGATATATGAAAAGCAATTAACGAAAAATTCGTTGGGTCTGTGAATTTAAACTTTCCAATTTCTACAGTAATTACAAGAAGATAGAAAATAATTTCATGATCAGTTCATATAATGATAAATAACATTGATATGCTATAAATGTTTGTTCCTTAAATTGAAAATAGAAATTAATTTACAGGAAAGCAAAATAGAAATATTATTAGTCAATATTTGTTATTTAAATTTTTTTCAGTAGCATATGCTTTAAACTGTTTCTAATTATATATTTGAATATTTTTTGGTACCAACTGCGTATTATTTTACAAGCTTTTATTTAACTTGCAATGAAATATGTTCCGGTAGAATTTTGTAACTAAATTTTGAAGCTGATATCTTCAAACGACAGAGCTGAAAATTGTTTTCATGTTTAGTTTGGATGACAATGCATAGTTTGACCATTTATACTCCAATATCAAAATTAGTTAAAAAAACATATTAATTAAAGTAAGTTGTTCGGTCTGAATATTGCTACTTAATTTTGAAGCAGATGACTTCAATCGACCGAGTTGAAATTTTGTTTACATGTTTAGTTTAGATGACAATGCATAGTTTGATCATTTATTTTCCGATATCACAATTAGTTAAAAAGATATAAATTAAAGTAATTTGTTCAGGTGGAATTTTGTAAATCAATTTTGAAGCTCATGTCTTCAAATGACAGAACTGAAATTTTGTCTACACGTTTAGTTTGGATGACAATGCATGTTTTGATCATTTATATTCCGAAATCGCAATTAGTTAAAAATGTATTAATTAAAGTAATTTGTTCGGGTGGAATATGGCAACTCAATTATCAAGCTGATGTCAATTATCAAGCTGTTTAACCGACTGAGCTGAAATTTTGTATACACGTTTAGTTTGGATGACAATGCATGTTTTGACGATTTATATTCCGATATCGACCTATTGACTGTAACGATCTTGTTCAGGTGTGAATGCGAGCATGTTTACAATAAAACAAGTGTCCACCGGGAGTGCCGTAGACTAGATGGTAGAGTGCTCGTTTAGCATGCGTGAGGTACGGGAATCGATACCCGCGCCTCCAATTATTATTTTTTCCTTTAAAATATTTTTGAAATTCGTTTGATTTGTGTAAAGAGAGATATTTCACAATACTTCCACTCAGCATTCGTACAAAGTATGCTATATTTTTACTGTTCTATAGGTAACATTAAGAATGGTAGATGCATCGAGCAATTTCTATTTACTTTAAAACATTCTATGGCATCTTTTTACTCCAGTGCCTCTGAAACTTTCAATACTGGTACCCCGCTTTTTAATCACAATTTTTAAATTAATAATAATTAATTAATTAGCCCCCCTTTTAAATTAATAATTTACTGAATGCAATAGTAAAGCACTTTGACGCTAATGCTACAATCTTTATTATAAACCGTTCAAATTAATGACATAAGTATTAAATTTTGTATATGTTGCTTTTTCGCAAAAAAATAAACAAATAAAAATTAAGTAATAGGATAATATTATTACGCTATTTTTTTCTTTCTCTAACTTTTAAATTAGAACATACTTCAAAATTCAGTGGCTGCTTAGAAGACAAAATATGGCTATCTCTCTATTTCTCTCTCTCTGTGCTAAAGCTAAATATAGAAAAAACACTCAGAGGATCAATTTCTAATTATAAGCATTCCTTTGAAAACTTTGCTCTGAAAGACAAGACCATGAAAGACGCTAATGCTTAATAAATAAGTTCCTTATTTTGTATTAATTAATTACTTATAAAATACTATGTGCAACACTGATACATTAAATTTATACCGGCTAAAGTAACCGCTCTTTGCACAAGTCCATGTATTAGAAAATAAAACATTTATGATATAATCGCTGAATTTTAAGGAGAGTAAATTTACTTCTCTCAATAGAGATCAGAGATTCCCATTTTTTTCTTATATTAATATATATATATATACTAAGGTTATACTATATTTTCTAACCCTTATTAAATTTATTTCCATTCTTTTTACACTTCTGTTAAGTGCTAAACATTTCAGCCATTCACATGATTTAAATCTGCATTAGGGTCCAGAATCTGGCAATAATTTATTTAGTGCCATTTAGAAATTTTTAATCTCGGTTGCTCATATATGTCCTTCATTGTCTGATCTTACTGTGTGTGTGTTTTTTGAATGTGTTTGTGGATGTTATCTCTTGTTTGTAGAGAATAAGACTATATATATATATATGTGTATGTATGTATGTATGTATATATATATATATATATATACTTATACAAAACTTTATTAATCAGCAAAGTAATAAATCTATAATTAAAAATAGTAAAGGTATTATAGATTTTTTTAATAATAAAAATATTTATTCTGTTCCTAGTTATGACTTGGAAGATCTCTTAAATTCCATTGATATATATGATATTATTAACCCTCCAACCGGATAGCACGGAAAATTCCGTCAGTGTAAAGATGCTTCGAAAATGAACTGCACGGATTTTTCTGCCTTCAACTAACGTTTTCAAAAACGGATTAGCCGCACTTTTCTGAAATCCTTTCCCCCTTTTAAAGGTTTAACATCTTGAAAGATAATTGGGGACGGTGGAAGCATCACAGCAGGACACTAATAAAAAGTTTTATGGCTCGCAGGAAACCCCGTGTTTGACCCTGGGGCAATCGTAAAAAATCCAGGGGAAATTTCTTTAGACCCCAGGAAGTGTTTATTTGTTACCTCGTTTTTTAAAAGTTTTGAAAAGTCCCAACGTATAAGAAAAATATGTTACAATTCCCTTTTGGTTTCATATTAATTTGAAACTGTATCAAGTTGGAGCGTGTCAGTGCAATCTGCTATTTTATATAGTTAAACAAATTATATCTTTTTTTAAGTATATTTTACGCTTCATTTTTCTTATTTTAATCAAAGCTTTCAGTTTTTGAAACATGATTATTTTATTATAAGATACCGAACAAATTAATAAAACACCAAACTCTTTAAAATTTGAAACCTTTTCAATTTTCCAACCACTAAAAATGAACAAATTTAAACTTTATCAAATCATTTGAAACATTTTCTTACACTTTGATAAAAATATAAACGAAAAAAAAACTAATTAAGATTTATTAGTTTCTTTTTTTAGATTTCAAAGCCTAAATGTTCAGGGAAGTTTAAGTGCCGTGCCTGGTTATATATTGTTAAAATACACCGAAATATATTTGAATTTTAAGTACTTGAACTTCAGTTTACATCAAAGACAACATCAATGAAGATTTTCACACATTTTTTTTATAACTTCTGAATGTTTGAATAAATGGTAATCAAAAATATAAGGAAACATTTACAGTAGACATTTATGCATATAAATAAACATAAAAATCAATTTTAAATTCGAGCTATTGAAAAACATTCGAATTATATATTGTTCAAAAATATCTATTTATACAAAATACCTAAACATTTATCTTTTTTAAAGGCTAACTGAATAAGTAATTAAAATCTGGATATTTTTTTGAAATCTCGGCCGTATAAAGCTAGAAATTTTATGTTAGAAATTCCATTTGAAATTTCGAAAAAAAATGCATCGCGCAGTTAAAAATTATTTACCATAAGTTTTAGCAATTGTTTGAGTATAATAAAAATTTCAAATTTTATTATATACCTTCTTTGGTATATTTTAATATTTTTCGAAGATTTCATACAATTCAGTTGAAAACCGCATGCTAAGAGCAAAAAATATACTAAAAAAATTGATGAATATACAATTACAATAAATTCTTACATAGAAGCAAACCTGAGAAGCTAAAGCGTAGGAATGAAAAATTTTGAGTATATCTGAAGTAGTTTTCGAAATATTTATTTTAAAGTTTAGAAAATTTGTGTGCGTTATGTTATACTTGATATCAATTAAATGGTTAAAATAATGTGTTAATATTCGTCATGTAATCGTTTGATGACACTTTCATATACTAATAAAAATTATCATGGTCATTGATGCGAATGTCAAGAATTTTATGTAATTTTAAATTCAGACATTAAGATATTGATGTAGAAAATATAAAACGACCATCTAAAATGTATGAAAAATGCAGTCTGCTATAAAATGATCTTGATAAACAAGATCCGGCATTTTCACTTACTATGGCAGAGCCGGCTTAGTCAGGGGCGATCGGGAAAAACAGAATGAGAACCGCGGTTTTGTTGGATGCCGCTCTAGCTTTTAAAGCTCCCAGGAAAAATTATATATATATATAAATTACAAATGCAAAAATAAATCTTGTAATTTTCCATACATTTTTATAACAACAAATTGTGGACTTGGCTTCCAATACATTGTTGTGTTTGACAATATCTAAGGTAACCGACCCTACTTTAGATAGATTTGTCTACTTTTTCGTAACCGTATTCCTTTTAAAATTAATTCGTGCAGCCGAAATACACCTTTTGTACCCTTAAAAATTTATGTTAAGTATAACGGTTAATTTTAATTTATGCAACTTGTGAAATGTTCATAATTAACCATTTCCGTCTAAAAGTTTACATGAAAAAAGTTTGGACTCCCTCATTCATTAGGGTTTATATAAGATTCTAACATTAAATTTTATTTTTCACCGAATAGGATTGAGTGGAAGTGTATAGTGCTTCCACACCTCAGGTCTGGGGTTCTCTTAACGGGCTGCGCAAGGTCGACTCTACCTTTCATCCCCGCTACATTGGGTCGATAAATGAGTACCAAGCTTGCTTGGGGTCTTAAACACTGAAGGTCTCTCTTCAGACAGACCACCAAATCGGGACATCTGTTCATGCACCTCAGCGTCAATGGTCACGTGTATTATGATGGGCACAGTAGTTCTGGCCCTCATGGATTGTTGTGCTTCTGAGTTTGAGTCTTAAGTTTGAGGATTACCTCACTTTGGGGATACCCCTTAGATAAACATGTATTGCCACTCATTTGCAATTAAACATTTTTCTTTCAATTACGTTTATTTCAGAAGGAAGTTTGATTTTCAAATGTATTTGCTTAATAACATGTATATTTGTGTATTATATTAAAAATTTGATCAGTCAAAATTACATGTTTTTAGCTCCTCTAAAAGGTTTTAGGATTTTATAACTAATCTTACAATCCATATACGTTTTATAGTAGTATATTTAAAATGATAAGGACATTTTTACGAGTGTGTGAACTGTTATGCCTCGTTTATAAATATAAAAATTGCATTCAGCTACAGTTTTTAAAATGTACAGAAATAAGTGGAGCAACAGGATACTTACATATTATGAATATTTTTGACTGCAGTAAGATATATTTATATTTCGTTTCTTTACAATTTTAATAGAAGTTGTAAGCCATTTTGCGAATAGTTTGATATTGAGTATAAACCCATAGGCTGTTTAATATTGTAAAGTGTTTTACTTTGATACCAGCACACATTAAAATAAGGCTCATTTGCAGTTATATGATCAGCTTCAGTGATATTTAAATTTTCAAAAATAGTCTACACGTACGAAAACATTCTTTCACAACCGCACACCACATCTCATACTATATCTTCCCTACAGCAGGAAATATTTGTGTATATTGAAAAATTTAATACAGGATACATTTTCAAGTGTTAAAATTATTTTTAAAATTTGGTATGAATACATTGTGGAACTTTCGGTTAACTTCACTGAACAAAATTGTTTTAAGTCTACTGTTTTGAAAGACAAGATTAATTAGGGAGAACTTTTCTCACAATAGAATTTGTAATGACTGAATTGTGTGAAAATGTAGTTATCGATGTGTGACATTTTTCCTTGTAATAAAAGAAACAGAAAGATAAGAAATTTAACTTGAGTAGAAAATGGTTAGAAGTACTGTCATGCGCATTTGAAGAAGTATATCCCCCATTAAAATTAAAAATTATTGACTGAATGTGTGTTATGTCCATCACAAATGCCGATGTAGAAAAGGAATTTTTATTTAATACAAGAAGTTCGAAAATAAGAACACTAGGATAGAAAATTTAAATTTTTTCCAAAAAATATTCAGTTAACAATAAAATATCTTTTATATGATTTTAATTCAAATAAATTAAAAGTATTGAAATCCTTTTTTATGCTATTTTAAATTAAAAATATAACTGAATAGAGAAAGATCGGTTTTATTTCATAAATATAATCATTGTATGTAATATTTATTGTGTTAATGTTTAAAAATGAGATAGGGCCTTTGCTCTTTTTACCTCTTTACTTTTTTAAAAAACAGGAAAGTGAGCGCGTTTTCTTACTCTCATATTCAAAAATGAAAACAGGATGCTTTTTTCTGGTTCAAATCGCAAATATAAATATATATATATATATATATATATATATATATATATATATATAAATTTTTAAAAAATCACAGAAAAATGAATTTTCTTTGAAGAAAATATAACTATTTTCAACTTCTAACATACTGTTTATTTTATTTTTTCCTCTTTTCTTACCTTTCATTTCGTTTTTAATTTTACTGTGACTGAATATATAGGAGAAAGAAACACCCTATCTTTCAAAGAGGATTGTTCAAGAGAGGATATCTACGCTTTCAAAGAAGATTGCCCAAGGCAACTTATCAGCTAGCTGTAAACGATTGATCTTTTGGTTCTTACTTTTCAAAAGGGACCGAACTGGGTCGTAAAATTTTCCCCGTTCGACCTCCCAATTTCTAAATAGGGGAAAGAAAAAAGTATGTTGCATTTTTTAAGGGAATCGCAAAATAAGAGTTAAACGCTTTCGGAATAACTTTTCAGGAGGAAGGTACTCAGTTAGAGGGTGAAATAAAAATATTTTTTCTACATCGGGATTTGTGATGGACATAAAACACATTCAGTCAATAATTTTTAATTTTAATGGGGAATATACTTCTTCAAATGCGCATGACAGTACTTCTAACCATTTTCTACTCAAGTTAAATTTCTTATCCTTCTGTTTCTTTTATTACAAGGAAAAATGTCACACATCGATAACTACAATTTCACACAATTCAGTCATTACAAATTCTATTGTGAGAAAAAATCTCCCTAATTAATTTTGTCTTTCAAAACAGTACACTTAAAACAATTTTGTTCAGTGAAGTTAACCGACAGTTCCACAATGTATTCATACCAAATTTGAAAAACAAATTTAACACTTGAAAATGTATCCTGTATTAAATTTTTCAGTATACACAAATATTTGCTGCTGTAGGTAATATATAGTAGGAGATGTGGTGTGCGGTTGTGAAAGAATGTTTTCGTACGTGTAGACTATTTTTGAAAATTTAAATATCACTGAAGCTGATCATATAACTGCAAATGATCCTTATTTTAATGTGTGCTGGTATTAAAGTAAAACACTTTACAATATTAAACAGCCTATGTGTTTATACTCAACATCAAACTATTCGCAAAAAGGCTTACATTTTCTATTCAAAAATTGTAAAGAAACTGAAATATAAATATATCTTACTGCAGTCAAAAATATTCATAATTAGTAAATATCCTATTCCTCCACTTATTTCAGTAAATTTTAAAAACTGTAGCTGAATGCAATTTTTTATATCTATAAACGAGGCATAAAAGCTTACACAGTCGTAAAAATGCCTTTATCAGTTTTAAATATACTACTATAAAACGTATATGGATTGTAAGATCAGTTGTAAAATCCAAAAAGTTTAGAGGAGCTAAAAACATGTAATTTTGGATTGATCAAGTTTTTAATTTAATACACAAATATACATGTTATTAAGCAAATACATTTGAAAAAAGAATTTCCTTCTGAAATAAAAGTAATTGAAAAAAAATGTTTAATTGCAAATGAGTGGAAATACATGTTTAACTAAGGGGTATTCCCTAAGTGAGGTAATCCTCAAACTTAAAACTCAAACTCAGAGGCACAACAATCCATGAGGGCCAGGAACTATTGTGCCCATCATAATACACGCGACCATTGGACGCTGAGGTGCATGAACAGATGTCCCGATTTGATGGTCTGTCTGTAGAGAGACCTTCAGTATTTAAGACCCCAAGCAAGCTTGGTACTCATTTATCGACCCAATGTAGCGGGGATGAAAGGCAGAGTCGACCTTGCGCAGCCCGTTAATAGAACCCTAGACGTGTGGTGTGGAAGCACTAAACACTACCACTCGATCCTATTCAGTGAAAAATAAAATAATATGTTAGAATCTTATATAAATCCCTAATGAATGAGGGAGTCCAAACTTTTTTTTCATGTAAACTGTTTAGACGGAAATGGTTAATTATGAACATTTCACAAGTTGCATAAATTAAAATTAACCGTTATAGTTTACATAAATTTTTAAGGGTGCAAAAGGTGTATTACGGCTGCACGAATTAATTTTAAAAGGAATACGGTTACGAAAAAGTAGTACAAATCTATCTAAAGTAGAGTCGGTTACCTCACATATTGTCAAAAACAACAATGTATTGGAAGCCAATTCCACAATTCGTTGTTATAAAAATGTATGGAACATTACAAGATTAATTTTTGCATTTGTAATTTATATATATATAATTTTTTCTTGGGAACTTTAAAAGATAGAGCGGCATCCATCAAAACCGGGGATCTCTCTCTGTTTTTCCAGGTCGCCCCTGACTAAGCCGCCTCTGCCATACTAAGTGAAAATGTCGGATTTTGTTTGTCAAGATCATTTTATAGCAGACTGCATTTTTCATTTTTTTAGATGGTCGTTTTATATTTTCTATATCAATATCTTAATGTCTGAATTTAAAACTACATAAAATTCTTGACATTCGCATCAATGACCATTATAATTTTTATTAGTATATGAATGAGTCATCACACGATTACATGACTGTTATTAACATATTATTTTAATTATTTAATTAATATTAAGTATAACATAACGCACACAAATTTTCTGAACTTTAAAATAAATATTTCGAAAACTACTTCAGATATACTCAAAATTTTTCATTCCTACGCTTTAGCTTCTCAGTTTTGCTTCTATGTTAAACTTTATTGTATATTCCTCGGTTATTTTAGTATATTTTTTGCTCTTAGCATGCATTTTTCTTCTGAATTGTATGAAATCTTCAAAATATATTAAAAAATACCAAAGAAGCTATATAATAAAAAATTTGAAATTTATATTATACCTAAAGAGTTGCTAAAACTTATGGTAAATAATTTTAAACTTTGTGATACATTTTTTTTTTTTCGAAATTTCAAATGGAATTTCTAACATAAAATTTCTAGCTTTATACGGTCGAGATTTCAAAAAATATCCATATTTTTATTACTTATTTAGTCAGCCTTGAAAAAGATAAATGTTGAGGTATTTTGCATAATTGATATTTTTGAAGAATAATTCGAGTGTTTTTGAATAGCTCGAATTTAAAATTGAATTTTATGTTTATTTATATGCATAAATGTCTACTGTAAATGTTTCCGTATATTTTTGATTACCATTTATTCAAACATTCAAGTTATAAAAAAAATGTGTGAAAATCTTCATTCATGTTGTCTTTGATGTAAACTGAAGTTCAAGGATTTAAAATTCAAATATAATTCGGTGTATTTTAACAATATATAACTAGGCACTGTACGTAAACTTCCCTGAACACTTGGGCTTTGAAATCTAAAAAAAATTAATAGATCTTAATTAGTTTTTTTTATTTTTGTTGTTGTTATTATTTTTATCAAAGTGTAAAAAAATGTTTCAAATTATTTGATGAAGTTTAAATTTATTCATTTTTAGTGGTTGGAAAGTTGAAATGATTTCACATTTTAAAGTGTTTGGTGTTTTATTAAATTTTTTTTTGGTATCTTATAATGAAATAATCATGTTTCAAAAACTGAAAGCATTGATTAAGATAAGAAAAATGAAGCTAAGGAATATACTTTAAAAATATAATTTGTCTAATCATATAAAATAGCAGATTGCCCTGACACGACCAAACTTGTTACAGTTTAAATAAATATGAAACCAAAACGGAATTGTAACATATTTTACTTATGCGTTGGGACTTTTGAAAACTTTTAAAATACAAGCTAGCAAACATACACTTCTTGGGTTCTAAAGAAATTTCCCCTCGATTTTTTACGATTGCCCCAGAGTCAAAACACTGAGTTCCCTGCGAGTCATAAAACTCCTGCTGTGTTGCTTCCTCCGTCCCTCATTATCTTTCAAGATGTTAAACCTTTAAAGGGGGAAAGGATTTCAGAAAAGTGCGGCTAATCCGCTTTTGAAAACGTTACTTGAAGGCAGAAAATCCCGCGGAGTTCATTTTCGAAGCATCTTTACACTGACGGAATTTTCCGTGCTATCCGGTTAGATTGTTAACAACTCTAACCTTTCCATCTGAACCTTTAACTATCTCTAAAATTCTCCCCATAGTTCATTTACATGGTGGACGATTTTCTTCTTTTAAACTAACCATTGAATTGGGAATTACATTTTTTTTCTCGAATTGCCATTTATGTCTAGCCTGTAAATTATTAAGATAATGTTACCTACTTTTGTGCCTTATAAATTGAACAAATTTTGATAATTTTTGCCATTGAGATAAACGATTTTGTAATTTATCTGTCATGTCTGGCTCAGGTAAACTTTGAGAGGTCTACCTATGAGAAAGTGTCCTGGGGTGAGGACTGCAAAATCATTAGGATCAGAGGACATGGGAGTAAGAGGACGAATTCTGAAAACTATTTTGCTACCATTCCTTTGGCAAGTACCCGGACCTTACTTTGCAGCAAGATAATTCCAAAGAACATACCACACGTATTGCTATAAACTTTCTCACAGCTTATCAAACACTTCCTTTGCCAGCCTAATCACTAGGTCCCTCTCCAATCGAGCATGTCTTGGATATGATGGGAAGGCGAATGCCTCTACGACGGAATGTTGATGACCTTTCCCGGCAATTGGACCAAATTTCGCAAGAGATAACGCAGGTGACCATCAGAGTTATTTATCACTCTATGTGTGTGCCGATTCATGTGGAAGATTGCATCCAGGCTAGAGGTGGGTCAACTTCTCATTGAGCTCGTTATTTTGCAACTATGTAACTCTGAAACGAATCATTCAATTTTTCTCACATTTTTATCATTTTTTTTCTTTACGTAATCTTTCTCCTCACTAATTTTTGTCTCTATTGTACAACTTAATCTTGGTGCGTCGTTTTTTTTTTTATAGAGTGTAAGTACATCATGATACAGAAATCGAAAAGTAATATGAAAGCTTCAATGAACAGTTTGCCACCATTTGTATAACAGTTATACTTGGATTCATTTATACAATTAGAGTTACTCCTGTAAAACCTTATCCACCAAAGTGATGTGCTTCAGTTTTCATAATTCCCGTAATGGTGTACGTGGTTCTGAAGAGAATTATTATTTATTCTCATACTGTTGCAATACAAATAAATTTGAAAGGCTTAAACCATTCAACGAAATTATGTTAAAGATTCTTTGGGAGTAAGAATAACATTAGATTATCTATGAGCTACATTCTGCAGTAAAAACGTAAGGAAATCTAGATAAGAATTTTAAACTTAAATTGCACTACATAAGTAGCTAATAAACTTTTAGTAAAGCGATAATTTAAAGAAAAATAGCATTCAATTTGGAATGAATAACATAGTTTGTTTTTTTACGTTACCTATTTCATTCTCCCTTAATACCAAAAGAGTATACGTTACTAATTGCAATAGTTATTGCAATTATTTATTATTATGCCTTTTGTAGAAACTGCAAGATATTTAATTTCTAATAACACTTATAATTCAGTGGTTTTAATAAGCAATACATCTCAGAATACATTAGAACCTATTTTTGTGCGGTCTTTTTCATGCGATTTTATTTTTGTACGATTTTTAATGTGCGATCTTTTTTTTTACGCGGTGTATGAATTTCAATGGCTTTGGTGCCACTGTTATGTTTTCTATCTATTTACCAGTGGCATAACGGAGAACGTTAGTAACCCTCCCCGAAAATCATGTTTTACCTTTAATATTTTATAAATTGGGTAAATACGAATTTAGCGTCAGTCAGGCCTTAGGCCCCTGGAGTCTTGCCCCCTCCTGTGATGCGGGATTGTACTTTGTGCCATTGAAATGTAGATACTTCAAGACGCTCTGTTCATTTGTTATAAACAGTATCCCGACAATGCGCATTCAGTTGCTTTCTCTCAACGCTCCAGCAGCCCGCACTTGATTGAAGACGAAACTTTCAATGACAGTGACATTAAGGCACCCGACTAGGTTCGAAGACCAATTTTTTCAAAATTGATTATCAGAAGAATTTTATTATTTTAAAGAACATAAATAGGCCTAAAGAGTTATAATGATGAAATAAATACCATGCATCACCTCTGTTTCTGAAAAAAAAATTATTTTAATAAAATTTTTAAAAAAATTTCAATTTCAGGAAAAACAGCGTAAAAAAATATATATTGGACATAATGTAATTTTAATTGCATTGATACATTTATTTATCCACCTGAAGTGTCGCAAACCGCAGGTTAAAAAATATTTTCAAAAATAAATATTTAATAAGCATTCGAACTTCACGTTAATGATTTTTCGTCAAAATTACTCTTTATTCTATGCTAAAAAGGACTATAAAATGTTATCAAGTGTAAGTATCTTAAAAACTGCGGTTTGCTACACTCTCAAGGGCTTATAACATAAGTGTTGCAAATTTCATTAAATTTTATATAATTGTTCTGAGATATCCCAGTTTTCGTGCAAAAATTATCGTGAAAATTTCATTTTTCAAAAAACACATTTAAAATATACTTATAAGTTACATAAAGTAAATATTAAAAAAACAACTTAAAATTCTCCAGTTTTATAGGTAATTCCTTCTTCTTCCTCAATTTTTATGTTTTTTTCGAATGGCCCTAAGTTTTCTTCAGCAGGTTTTTTGCTGTTGGCAGTGAGTGACGTTTTGAGTCTGCAATACGCTCATTATCGAAGATTTTTTTGTCCCGTATAGTATAATACCCCGAAACAATACCCATTTCATTTAATATGGATATTAATCCCTGAAAGATATTATTAAACTGCACAACAGCAATATATGCTCCTAAACGCAATGTTTGATGCTCAACGAAAACTTCTTTGGTAATATCTGCCACAAAATTGCATTAAAACTTTCGTTCGATTCTGAGTTTTTTCCGTATAAACATTTTTTTAAAAGATTTCTGTCTCACACAAATCCATATAAACAGGCTTTATCGTGTTAACAATATTTTGTGGCAGACCCAAAGATTTATCCTGGTACACAATATTTGAAGCTTTAGCTCGTTGAAATTTACACCAACTTTCATCTCCGACAGGGCAATGTCCATGTTTTGGCTGATGTTTTGATGAGCAACAATGAAAAAAGGCAGCAATAACAGCAGACTGCATTTTTTCCAAATTCCCAATATTGCTTCGAATAGCAATCCCATAGTAATTTTGTAACTTATTAATTAAACCATCAGTTAATTTACCTTTCCCCACGAGTCCTTAATTTCTGCTTTTCAATTTTCGAAGCCTTGTTCCAACTCTTTTTTGAATATGCCCTATACATTCTAGCTTCGTAACAGAATCTTTCCCGTAAATGTCCTTCACGGCATCAAAAGCTTTGGAATCCCCATCCCCATAATAGTCAGTGTATCGTAACATTCTATGATCTTCCGACCTCTCAGAAATACGATAAGCCCCAACCGGTTCCATGCTGGAGGAAGATCCTTTATGATGATTACACTGCAATTTCACATTTTGTTGTTTCGTCTTTGAATTACATTTTCTACAAAACTGAGATAAAGTTTCAAAGTCAATAATTTTCCCAGTATCAACAGATATTGCACTAACACAACCATTTAGCGAAGAAAAACCACGACACGCTGCCAGGTACCATCCACCGAAACACCACAATTTACAATACCATGTATAGATTTTTTTAATTGCCTAATATATTTTGCTGCGTCATTCATTATTTTTTCTCCAATGGAAATAGCAGCACTGAGGAGTTTTTTTTTCTTGTTGGCGGAAAGCAAGCTTTGAGAGAAAGGGAGGTAGATTCAAAACAGCACAAAGTTTTCTTCCTGCTGAAAAATACCTCTACCAATCAATCTTAATCCATAAACAAAACGACTATAGAGTTCATTCATTTTGTCTAACTTTTTAGAAGTACAAAATGCCGATATGAAACTGCAATTTTTGCAGTGCAAAAGAAAAGTTTGAAGATAATCCAAACCTTGAATCTTCTACAAGATAAAGGCTTCCTGTTGTACATTTTTGTTGGGCAACACAATAAGGAAAAAATACCAATTAAAATTTCCAGATCAATCAATCTGTTTCCAGTTAAATGTTCTGAAATGTTACTTACCTCATTACATAGCTGGAGCTTCAGTGAACTGGCGGTCATAATTTCATTAGATGAAGCTGTGTGTTGAAGCTCTTTTTATTTTGGTTTATTTGAAACTTTCTTTTACGGGGACGATATGAGCGACATTTACCCATGATTTCAGGTAAAATAAATTAAAGATTAAATTGAAATAATTTAAATTCTAAAAATAAAGCAAAATAGAGAAAAAAAAAAGAATTAAAATAGGCGTGGTAAATCTAACATCGAATGTAAACAAACACGGAATAGCGATAGTCTTAAAATGCCGTTGCCAATCGTTTGCAACAAAATTATTTGAAATAATTATTAGCAAACTGTGGCTTAGTAAGCAGATAATTAAAATTTGGTTTTTGAAACTTCATTTTAGGGAAATAATAATTAAATACTGCATATGTAGCTCACTTCCGGTCCAGATTACATTACTTCCGGTTTCGTTTTCAACTACTATGACTTATTTAAAGTGCTATAATTAGAGTTCTAATTTACGTAAAATTAAAATAAAGACTGTTTTGGAATCTTAAAGGCTGTGGCTTGATTTTACAATCATAAAAAAATTTCGACCTTTTTGTCAAAAATCACTTTTTCAACCTAGTCGAATACCTTAACAATAATTAGATTATGAAGATGAACAAGAAGAACCGAATTCTTTGAGAGCGGATAATAATATGCAGAGATCCAGCTTTCCAACACATTAGAAAAGCATTTTCCTAAAATCGACAGAATTAAGAAAGGAGTATAACATTCCAGAAAGAGCTTCAATCATGTATATCTGGTTATCGTGACATTTTCAAGTAACTGACCACCCGACCTTCGTCACAAAAACTTATCTCTTAATTTATGTTACCGAAAAATAAATCAATTGAAATTATTTATTACAATTTGAAATTATACCTTCATGGGACGAAAACGATTTAAACTTATTCATCACAGGACTTTAGATTACGATGAGTAGCGATGAATTATGTAAGTGTATTTTGTAAACTTATCCGTGCATACAAGGAGAAACTATATGCTTTTAAAATGTTTCCACGTGTACTACTTCATTATTTATTTTCTTATGGAAGTACTCTGGCATAAATTTCGTAAATAGTTGTCATAATTTATGAATGCGACTTTTTTATGTGGTCCCTATCCATCGCATAAAAAAAATTCTGTAGTATTTCTACGAATTAGTTTGTTATATGTAAGACTTTATATGAGAGAGAGAGAGAGACTTTTTGAATATTTTTTGTGCGCTTATTTTTTAGCGGTCCCTATCTACCGAACAAAAACAGGTTCAACTGTATACGCTTATTTTTCTAAGATTCTCTGCTTGATTCCTTCATCAAAATACTTCAAGAACCCTGTTTCATTAGCTTAAAGTAATTACTTTCTGAAAAATAAATTCGCGTGAGGCCGGTGTTGCTTCTGTTAGGTCATGGTTTCAAGCAATGACGACCCTATAGACCCACCCAGCTGAGAAACTGACGTATGTTAACTTTGTCGAGGCTCAAAGTATTCACATAGCGGGGTGTCGTAGTTTGTTGAGTGGGGTTCAAGCTCAAATATAATTCTTGTCATATGGACCTTCTCAAAATAGCGAGACCTGTGTCTAAAAATCATCTTGGTGATTCAAAATGAGAGATTAATTATCAATTAATATATAATTTCGTTCAAAACCTGTTATCTGAGGTTTTTAAAAATATTCAAAACTGAAGGAATAATATATGAAAACACTCAACTTTTTTAAGACAAATATACTTATATTTAATTCTGCTTATACAAAAAACATTACATAGTTCTCAATAGATTTCATTTGTTTAAAACCTACTTATTGGTAAAAAAGTGAATTTATTCTTCTGTATTAACGACAGATAGATAGATATGATAGATATAATGGTACAATGGTATATATATGATATATTTATATATATATATATATATTTATATATATATATATATATATATATATATATATATATATATATATATATATATATTTAAAGAAATTGTTTAAAAAACTTTGTAAAAAGTGTTAATATTTTAAGAACTAAGGTTTGCTCAACATGAATTATGTAAGAATATATGCTATTTAAATGATTAATTAATTTAATTAAAAAGATTCGATAAAAAATATATTTACTTACACAACAAATTTATATATGGGAGTTTTTTTTTTTTTGTAATTGTAAAGAAAATATATATGCTGTATTTTTAAAATCTAATTACTCTGTGATTGCTTGTGAATTATATTTCAAAAAGTTGACTTTAATTTACACATTACAAGCTGTTCTGTATCTTTATTACTACTTAACGTATTTTTACAACATTTTTCAAGTTCATTTTTGTAATGCATTTCTTACCTCTGGTATCAGTTATAATGATGTATTTCGAATTAAAGGAAAAAATCCTGTTGTGTAGTTTTAAAATATAGTAAATTTTAGTCTATATTTATATTTTTTAGTAAATCACAATCAGTTTAAACAGCTTATAGCTAAATTCTCAGACTTTAAGTGTTCGATTTCTTTTTTTCAATCAGGCATACACATCAATGTTCAGAAATGTAAACCAAAAGAAACTCTTATTACTAATATCTTTTGTTAGTATTATATGTTCTTTAAAGTACAGTCAAGCAATAGAGTAATTCTTTAGATTTTGAAATAAATGCAATCAAGCAGTTCCTTCAAAGTAAAAAATTATTAAATGGAATGTAGTTTCAATTATTGCTTCAAATTTCGAGCTCAATTTTTAAAATTGACATATTTTCCATTGCAAACAACTCGCTTTCTATATCTATTAGCTCACATATACCAAAAATTCTAAATGTTAAAAACTAAAAATGTTCTAAAATTTACTATTCCAATTTAGATATCAGTAAACTTGAAGCAACTTTTAAAACAGCATATAGATTACACAATTACATACATTCACGTATTTAGATATTTTATGGGGGTTTACCCATGTGATGGGTTCAAAAAATAAAAGAAAAGTTTTTTTCTTAAATTGCTTTTGTAACATATCTAGAATACGGTGGTAAAGAGATTTTTTAAAATTCTAAGTCGCTATAAAGAAGAAGGTGTCAGAAGAGCAGCTGTTCGTAGCACTAAGTTAAGATTTGCATTGCTTTAATCGGACATGAAACTTTAAACGCATTTTTCTTAAAACTGTGTTTTTCAAACTTTCCTTCATCACATCTCAAGAACGGTTTCACCGAATGACTTCAAATTTATAGGGTAGGCTCAGCTTATATATACACACCATTCCAAAAATCAAAGTATTTATATTTTCATAACAAAAACATAACAAAAAAAACCCATGAAGTTCGAAATATTTTCTTTAGAGGCCTATCAAAAATACATTTTTTGATATTTTCAATGGAGTATAGTTTATTCTTTGCATTTAAAAGTATTGATTAAAACACCGTATTTTTTTTTTATTTTAGATAAGCTAATCAGCCGGAATCGTGGAGGAAGTGAGCGTCTATTTTTTCGAGGCAGGTGTGTTCAGAGCGCTATAACTCACGTTCTATTGGAAAATTTTGGCTAAAAATTTATATAAATACTCTTAAAATACATATAAATAACGATGAAAAAATTTAAAGTTCTATCTTTTTACTGGTCGTCAAAAAATATTCCCTAAGAATGCTTAAGAAATAGGCCGTCTCATGCGTTAACTTTCTAAAGAAGGTTTTCTACTTCAATAAAGAAAAATATTAAAGAATTTTTAGACTATTTTTTTGTTCAATTACGTAAACATTAAAGATCTTTTCTTAAAAACACACATAGTAATCTTCCTATTGGCTTTCGATTTCAAAAAAATGTACTTTAAAGTAATAAAAATCCCTTTAAATTAAACCATGAAAAAGATGTAATCACAATAAATTCAAAATTAGTAAAAACTGCTCCTAAATTCTCAGTTTTTTCCAAATAAAATCCAACAAATTATGCGTGTCGAAGTTATTCGAATCCTCATAAATATTAGAATTTTCTTTAAAAAACCAGTTTCCAGAATAAAGTAAGATTCTTTAAAATAATGATGCATATAAATGAAACAATGTCTCTGATTATGACTCATAAATTCATAATATATCTATTTTTTGCATAAAATCTGAAAAAGAATAAATATTATTGAACATTCTTGTTCAAACGCAAAATATAATTTCTTTCCCGTATCGTGTTTCAGAATTATTTGTAAAAATAAAATTTTAAGACACGCGAAAAAACTAAAATTTGAAAAAAAAGGTCAACTTAAATCAATGGCAAAAATATAAAGGCTATTTGGGAACTAAAAGTAGAGAAATCGACACTCATATTACAAATTTTATTTTTCAAGAAAACGTTTCGTTTATAATGATCTAACGATTTCAAAAATAAATGAATGTCCTTGTGATTCTAAAATTCATAAGCATTGAAAAAATTTACCAAAGAGTAAATAAGGAGAATGAAAGAGGTCATTGGCGAAATATTATTCATAATATATCAAATTCGATACCATTCTTCCGTAATTATTTATAATACACTCAGGAACATTGAAAATAGCAACCTAAGAAGAAAGCATCGGATTAAAATGAAATTTAATATACATAATGACACAGGTGAGAGATTCACTTAATCTAAAAAACAATTAAACGAATACAGGGTGTGCAACGACACAAATACTGGACAACTTCAATAGAGCGTTGGACCACCTCCAGCTGCAATACATGCCACCACACGGTCCGGCCTTGAGTTGATTAGACACCTTATGTTGTCCTGAAGCAGATGGGACCACAAATCTTGAACAGCCAACTCTAAATCATGTGCAGAGTGACACGATGGCATCTGCCGTTTTTGCTGACCCCACACGTGCTCTACAGGGAACAAATCGGGGGAGCGGGCCGGCCATGAAAGAGTCTGAAAATGAAGTAGGAAGTCAAGAGCAACTCTTGCTGTATGCGGACGAGCGTTATCTTGCTGGAAAATTGTCCCTGGGAGACCATTTAAGAAAAGTTCTACATGAGGCCGAAGAATATCATCAACGTAACGTTGGCCCGTTAAGGTTCCACGCATCACAATTAAAGTGGACCGGCTATCATAGGCTATGGCTCCCAGACCATTACACCAGCCCTGCGGGCAGTGTGACGTAGAACAGTGTGGGGGGAATTGTACCGCTCACCAGGGCGCATCCACACCCGTACACAGTTATCATCTGTCCCGAAAACAAATCGGGATTCATCACTGAACGCAACCTTTTGACAATCTGTGACATTCCACATTGATCTGGCTTGGCACCACTGTAGACGCATTTGCCGATGTTGAGGTGTTAAAAGGAGTGCACGGAAATGGCGCTTGGACACTTAAGATTTGTTTCTGCAAGGTGTCTGGAAATTGTATGTGGAACAATTGCTACGCCTACGTCACTTCGTATTGTTTAACGAGTCACTGTGGGGTCCACAAGTGCTTGTCGTACGATCCTGCGATCCTCTCTCTTCGTGGTCTTTCTGGTTGCTCCAGACCTGGTTTTTCGCGTGTGGGTACCTTCTCGTGTCTACTGCTGCCAACAGTTTCTAACAGCACACTCTGGACGATCCACCTGGCCAGTAACACATCGCGCCGAACAGCCTGCAGGTTTCATCCCGATGATCAGGCCTTTCTCAAACTCTGTAAACTGTGAGAAATGTGTTCTAGCACGTTTACATGGCATGTTTCGCTTACCAAAGTCTTCCTACAATCGGCGGGCAATCGTCACGTTTATGAATCTTTGAATTTGTGCTGGCTTATTTAGCACCCTCTTCTTGATTGTAGCGCTACCTCAGCGTGTATGAGCATGCGTATTGGCATAAAACTTGGATCATTTGCATAACACAATACGCTGTACTTATTTGCAAAGTTTCGCGATTGTACTTAGCTTCCTTCTTGGGTCGCTATTTTCAATGTTCCTGATTGTATAACAAGAGCTTAAAACTTTGACCAATTTTTTTAAAGTAATGAATGGCTGTATTCACAAAAATTGTTATAGTTAATGTAATTTATTGTCAATGTAAGCATTTGTAGTTAATATATTTGTGGTGCAATTGCTCTTGTTATAATAACTGAACTGACTTTTCCAAGTAGCAGAAACCATATCCATCGACCACTTATCTTTAGTAGAGGATAGGTGAAAAGAGATTGTAGCTGCTATGAAACACCCCGTTCTTGTACTTTGTCCATTACCTTTTTTAACAATATGTGTTGTCTTTGTGTAAGCTAAACTAAATAAATAAATAATTGTTATATTAAATGAAATTTCATTGAATCCAACCCCGAATGCACGCATTTACTTTAATCTTTGTCCAACGATCTACAGTGCTGTTTTATGAACATCTTTTAGGACCTATCAGGATTCTTAACACAGCGCTTCTCAAACGGTTGGGTGGGCTCTCCTAGTGGGGCGTGAGCATATTGAAAAGTCGAAGGCAATAAATTTATATAAAATTTATTTATTTTATGAAACTAAACTAACAAAACACTTTCTGGCGTTATAAAAACAAAATTAGTATTTACACTGTTATAACGCACATAAATGCACCGGTTATGCATAATGTATTGATAATTAATTTAACAATACTAAATTCAAAAACAAGTTTAATAGTTTCCAGTGACCCCATCGATTTGTCACTATATATATATAAATCAACTATTATATTAAAAAATCAACACGTATCTGGATAATTTGTCCGGTTTATAAATAATTCCTTAACTGCGGATTCAATTAACGCGATTTGCTTCTCAATGACTATGTTTTCCACGTAGGCTTACGTATGAGATGTATTGCGGAGAAAAGAAGAGGGGTAAATAAGTAAATCCTCTGAGAGAGAAATAAGTAAATCCTCCTCAAACAATGTCAAGGACTTTTTATTGAATTCCAAAAACTTCGGAATTATTTTATGGATATCAGTGCACAGAAAAGATCGCACTTTGGAAAGACGTATATATACGTCCAGGACATTTAACGCACCGGTTGAGCGAGAAGTATCTATACGCCGGTAGCACTTAAGAGATTAAAATCGTATTGTAGCCTTATCGTCCCAAAGTATAGTATTATTGTGTAGAATGCATTGTTATTTGTGTGCGTGTGTGGAGGAGGGAGCACGATGAAAATTATGATTGAATATTGGGACGCAAATAATGGAAACTTGAGAAAAGTGCCCTTAACAGTTATCCGTCCACTCGAAAAAAACATCCTTCTTCAAACCAATGTAACTTAGAAATAAGATAAAACAATAATTTGACATTTTTACATGATAATAATATATATTTACATTGTTTTTCAAATTTTCAGAGAATTTGAGATAAAATTTAAAAAGTTATAAAAAATAAAATTGGACAATTTTTCAAAAATATGAATATCAGTATTTTACACCGCGCATGATTCTTAAGTACAAAATTGATCAAAATTTGCAAAATTAAATTTACTTGGTGTGAAAATGTTCCTTTTGATAGAAATTTAGAGAAACAAATATTTTTTAAATACAATTATAACGAAACTTTTAAACTTTTAAGAAAAGATAAATTAAAATATAAATTTTTAAAAAATTCTATTAATTTTCTTTTGAAAATTAATGAATAAGTTATCATGACCCTTATTTTGAACACTTGTGTAAATATTCAAATTGATATTATAAATAGTTTCTGAGAAATCTTTCGTTTTTTGTTTTGCGAAAAAAGAAATTAAAGATAAGAAAGAGATAGGATTTTTTCGTTTAACTTTCACTACTTTTTTCTCAATAACTTCAGAAGTGTCCATAGTGTCTGCACAATTTTGGTACCAAAATGCTCAGAAATATTGAGGCTTTAAAACACATTTTTTTTTTAAAAAAAATTAAAACATTTCTGATTTAAGAGTCCATTTTAGAATATTTTAACTTCATGATCACAAATGTTGCTTTTTGATTTATTAATTAATTATTTTCTTTTAATATTTAGTTGCTTCTATTACATCATCATTTAAAAACTCTCAATGCCAACCAATAAAAAAGATATTATTTATACAGTGCTACATGGGGAAGATGCCTCTTTAATTGGCTTAAAATTAGACTGGTCTTTACGGTGGCAAGTTAACTTTCCAAATTTAAATTAAAGGCTTGTTTCTGAAAATTATCCTTTAAAATGTATGTGCAAGTCTTACATTAAGAAATATTTTTTTCCACAAGTAGCTATAATCAGTGCCATATTCGTTTTCAAACCATTTATTTTCGTATAATTCTCAGTAAAATAAAGCTCTGTTGTTGTTTCCAATCCCCTTGGAGCACGAAAACCTACACCAAGTCCATTTGACCTTTCCGCATAATAGCCTCATACACCAGGTCTTGCTCTTCATACAACTGTCACTGGGAAATGCCCCAGCAGTCCAGAAGATGAGCAAGAGAAGCAAGGAGATAGCAGGGACAGGTAAAGAAAGACTTTACCCCCTGAACAAAAGTCATACTACGGAGGTGGCGGCTTCTAAGGCGCGCCAAGGCCGTCTGATGAGCCCTGGAACGCCTGCATTGTATAGATAGGCCAGGATTCTTAGCTGCGTACCAGTGGTGAGCAGGAGGGTTTCGCCAAGTTAAATTCATTTTATTTGTTTGGAAGGAAGGAATTTCCGTATGAGTTAAGACAGTGGAACTGGGGTTTGGGAGATCACACCCCCTACCAGCCAGCTCATCAGCAGCTTCGTTCCCAGACACACCCACATATGATGGAATCCACTGGAGAATACTTGTTTCCTCTGACCAAGCCTAACTAATTTGGATAAAATAGCTAGACCAGTACTGTCCATAATTTTTGGCCAATTTTTCAAATATTGGATGGAGCTTCTGCTATCTGTCAGGTACCAGATACTGTCCTTATAAGAGTTGAGAGCATGATCGAGAGCACCACTAATAGCAATGAGTACCGATCTAAACGGAACAGTGTTCAGGATTTCTGATGCTGATTTGAACATCGTTCCCAGGAGTATTATTAAAAGTACCACTCCCCGCTCTACCCGTATCCAAACGACTACCATCTGTGTAAAGAACCAATGCTTGATCAGTTATGACATTTATTATTTCAAGTGCCAGTTGTCTGAGTGATTCCGGATGGCTGTTATGCTTGGGAGTACTGGTCATTAATTTCTCTCGGAATTCAACATGATTAAAAGAATTAACAGGTGTGATGCAGCTAAAAGGTGTAGATATGTTAACATTGAAATCAATAAAACCATGTTTACGCATGTAAATAAGTGGGCTTTCTCGCTTTAAACGTTGGTTATTTGTCCAATTTATGATAAAAGAGGAGTTTTTCTATTGAAGGATACAAAGCTTTTTATTTTGTTAAAATACCTATATTAGTTGACTTTGAATCTCATAGTAAGAGGTTGGATGTCTGCCTCGTACAGAACTATGTCAGAAGGCAACTATATCTATTGGCCGTGATAATCCTCGCAGCCCTGAGTTGCATCCTCTCTAGTTTTTTCAAGTTAGTAGGAGATGCTACTTGAAAGATTTGGTATCCCTATTAAAGGACTTGGCGAACCAAGGTTGTATAAGTTATTCGAAGTGTGGAGGCGTCTGAACCCCAGTCTCTGCCAGAAAGATATTTTAAGATCTTAAGTCTCTTTCTTGCTTTATCGGCTATTTTCTCAATATGTTTACCACAGTTCACTTCCGCGTCTAAAGTGAAACCAAGATAGGTAGAGTATTTACTGTAATTCAAGCGCTCACTCATTAGAAAAATTTCAGGAGAGTAGTTGTAAAGATGCCTATTAAAGGACCAAACAAAGCTCTAAAAATTGAACTTAACTAAACGTCAAACACTTTTTTAAAATTTTTAATTAGCAAATTTTTGCGTAATAACTAAGATAAATATGTAATTTAAGGATCTAATATGTAAGGTAAAATACAATCCCTTAATATGAGCATTTTTTTGCCAGTCTAATTGAATATTTAAATCTGCAAAAATAAAATTTACATACACATGATAGATTCACAAATCAAAATGATTGCTTAAATATCTTTAACGTATATGAAAATATTACTAACCTTAAACTTTGAAACTAAATCAAATTTACTCCCAGACCAAGATGGACGTTTGTATTGTTTTAAGATTAAGTCACAGCACTTTAGTGACTACTTCCCCCTTTTTGATGACGTTATTGCCCATCATAGTTCTAAAATATAAAATCACAAATTTACTCGAAGTTAACTCAAAGGTACTAAATTTTAACTATACTCTCTGGAGATTATAAACGATACTAACTTCCGTACCAATAAAAATTATTGAGTCCGACATTTTAACGTCTTCTTTTGGGCAACTAGTGTCATCTCTTGGTTGCGAAGTGAAAATAAGCCCCAGAGTTATGCTATGTTTCTTCCGAGTTTTATAGCTTTTATTTTGATAGTCGGATTTCTGCGCGTTGTTTGTTGACTTTGAAAAAACCCTTTTAAAGATTACTTTTACTTAAAGCACTAAAAAAGATGTTTCTTTTACGAACTAATTTTGGTGAAAGAAAAATTGCATGCATATGTTCACAGAAACGAAGATGTTACGCAACATATTAATGATAGAGAGGGTCTTTAGAAAATCACAGGAGGTAGATGTTTCATCACCAGGCTTTTATTGATATTTTATGTGAAGTTTTAAGATTATTATGTATTTTGAAAGAGTTCTTTGATCTTTCATAGGTGGTCATCGATCACTGTTTGCTCCGGTCTTAGCTTGGTAAATTTAAAAGAGAATAAATATATATTTTAATCCTTTATGTGTGTGTACCGCATTATGATTTACTGCAATTGTTTTCGTGCAATATATTTTTTCAATCACTATATTGAAAATTAAGGGATATACATAAAAAAATACTCAATTATGGAAAATTTAATCCGTTAGAGCAAATTAATTAATTAAAGATATTCAACTGTAAAATTAATTATATACACGGTTCAGTTAAAATAAACAGTCAACTTGTTTTCTAAGACCTTCATTAACATACAAGCAACTTAAGCTCATTTTTTATATATATTTCTTCTTCTTAGTTTTGAGTAACGTAACTATTTAATCCACTAACAACTAATAACACGCCACAGAAAATAGTCGCATTCAACGCGTATTTTAATATTTTTAATGATACTTAATTGTATAAAATTGATTATTTTCGCCAATAGTTGTACTTAAAATAAAAACTTTTAACACATCAAAAAACTTGCTTTCATTTACGGATCAAGCAAAATAAATATTGAAATTTTACATTAATACCAACATATTGATCATCAACGACACGTATTATACAATCAAAGTACATTATAACAGAAGAAAATGAAAAACATCAATTACAAATACGAATCATTAAAGTGATTTCCAGAAGTAACTATTCTAAGCAATTCAATAGCAATGCTCTTCAAAATTATCCCTTCTAATTAGCATTCAGTTTTACAGTCCATTCCCTTTTTGAAACATCTAAGTACGGATCGCAAACTATTGCATTACGGTGAGTTAAGGACTGATACCCCAATTTCCATCCGGGGAGCGAAGCGTGTAGAAAGTGATGTGAAAGGGAACGATATAATTACTTCACCATCTGCCACTACTGTTATATCTCTAACTGCAACTGGTAATATGCATGAGCTGTGGTTTCACTGGATCACCTGTTGATTCTAAAGTGACCTTAACAATCATCAGATATGAAAGAGACTAGGAAAACTCATGTATGCATCTGTCGACATCACTCATAAGAATCAGTGGTATTTATGCTTCCACAACCACTGGCTAATTATGGTTGCATAAAGTCACAATCTATACGCGTTTATGAGCAATGCGCGTATTTATTGCAAAAACGCTAGCATTGACATGTTACCTCGTTTGAGTATTTTGATTCTGAAGTAATTCACTCAATTCTCTTGAAAATGCTCGATATAAAAGTAAACCAATAAGAACTTTTCTTTTTCTGAATAGCTTGTTAAAAGAGCATGAATATTGTAAAGAGTATAGGTAAATATTGTAGATAAATATTCAATATAAAAAGTGTAGTAAAACCCATTTTCAAACGTCAATGTTAATGTGTTTTCAGTTCTTATAGGTTATCAAATTCTTTTTATTCAATATAGAAAACATCGCTTTGAAAATATACCACAATAAGACCAAGAACATTTCATGATTGTTCCATAATTTATAAAGACCGATATTTTTATATCTACCTTGAAATATAAATTAATCGTGAACTTGAAGATAAAATTTCAATAACGCAAATGAAAAAAAAAAATATTGGAAAAGAGTTATAAAAAATGGCTTTCAATTTCATTACCTTAAATCTGGGGGGCGGGGGCAACTAGTGGTGTGTGAGTCACATGAGGCCCACCGAAACAATCAGAAATCCGCATTGAGCAGAGATTTTTCACTGGGGTATGATCAAAGATGCTTGTTTTTCTTCTAAGAAGTTATTTGCAGAGTTAGGAAGAAAAGGTCACAAGAGCTTAGGATTTTTAGAAAATTGAGCCGAAATTCAATTTGCTTTATTATCCCATTAGTACTGATACCACACCTAAGTAGCTACAGCTTGAATTCATTCACTTGAAGTCAGTTTAAATATTTGAGGCTATGGCATTGACTTTTACAAATCTTTGTGAACTGAAAAAATTTCCATGCATCACAATAAATTGCTGGGGAATTGTACAATGTATTTTAGCTGACATACATATATGAGAAAAGTTTTTCTTGCATGCGGATCAACAAAAGTAAATACAGATGCAAGTTGACTGACATAAATTCTCAGGATGTTATGAGAATTTAATTAAATAATCTCACCCCTGATTAAAAATAAAGTAGAATAGTATGATAAGGTACATTTGTGTGTCTCATTAAACTAATTCTAAAATTAAATGGGCTTGCAATTACAGACAGTAAGAAATTAGCTCAATATATACGTTGAATAAAATTATCCTTGTTTTATTTAACTTATACAGGATTCCCCATGATTGTTGGGACATACTTTAAGGGGAGGCAGGGGACATCACAATGGTTCCGATTTATATAGCAACTCCACCTCATTCTTCGTTCCACGCAAGATGGCATTGTTCACAAAACCATTGAGAAAACATACTTGCATTTACACATTCATTTGAGTTGCCATCGTTCGCAGAGGAGGATGGAGCAGTTTATGAACCCACGAGTTGGCACATGTGCACCTGATTTACGCATAGTCAGAAGGAAATATATGAGCAGTTCAAAGATAGTTTGTATAGCGAAAAGCACCAACAGAGAGATGCACCGCACAGAAGGATGTTTAATAACTTGCATCACAATATGTGTGAATATGGATCATTACGAGTTAATACACATAGCAAGTGCTGGACACGAGTGACTAGAACTCCCCGCTTGACTAGGGTTTGACCAATAAATATTTCAGGTTATCTCAGTCTTGTGTGTCTCTTATACCTATCATACGACTTTCCCATGGAGTTTCCAACCATGGGTGGTTACACTACTCTTGATTCTTCTAATGAACCCGATATTTCCTTAAATTTTGTCCCAATAATCCTGGAAATCCTGTATTTATAAATTATTATAATGAATGAAATCACTAAAAAAATGTCGTCCTTCGGCCTTTTTCACTCCCTCAATGTATCCCGTTATCTAAAACAAGTTTCCCACACCTTTCTTAAATAAACCTGACGTTAAATAAAATGTTTATCCAACTAGAAAGTAACTTTATTAAATTCTTAGTATTACTAACATACAATATTCATAGTGACTCAAAGTGCTAAATTTCTTACAATCAATACAAAACTGCTCATACCGGACACAAATAATATTCTTAAAAATCTAGGTAATATTAATGCAATTGTGTATTGTTTAAAAATAATCATCACAAATTCTATGAAAAGTAATAAATTTAACAAAACTACTTCCTTTAAATAATGAACTGAAGCATAAAAAAATACTTTTAGTTTCTAAACTAAAACAAATCATTTTTAATATCGGAATATTGTTGTTAGAAACTAAAACTATATTTGAATTACTCAAAAAAATTTTAATGACGTACTTTTCATTATAAAAACTACCTTTTAAATTTTATTGTTTCACATTTTAAAGAAAGCGAACACTATTTAATGTTTAAAAATTTTGTTTTTAAAAACTAAAAGTTTAACATTTAAAATAAATTTGTCTTACATCAAAAATGAATCAAACTGCAGAAAATAATATTTTAGCAGTCAATACAATTACTATAATTTTAAATTAACGAAACTTTTTAACCACTGCATTTTTTCCAGTGGTGGGGCTTTTCTATGGCAGTGAAACACAAATTTATAGCACAAATCCTATTGAAGGCTGCATGAATAGATAAAAAAATTTACTAAGACAAAAAGTTCGCTTACGAAATGCCTTGAACAAACGAATACATTGTGCCTTTTAAGAAAATACAGAATAAATAAAATATTAAAAAATTAAAGGAGCATCAGAGTTAAACTTTTAATATTTTAAATCACAATTTATAAAGGAAATTTTATTAGGAAAGTCCTTAAAAAATTTATTATCAAAAACCGTATTCGAAAGCAAAAATATATTTTTTTAAAAACCTTTAATGTATATATATATATATATATATATATATATATATATATATATATTCCGTATTCCTTTCATATGTATTTTAATGTTATATTTTCTCTATTTTACTTCCTTATTTGTATGAAACAAGTGTTCCAGACATTTCCATTTATTTTTAAAGTCAAACCAATAAGACCAAATCCAATCTTAGCCTATGGTCTCTAAATTATTCAAAAACTTTTTTTCTCAAAGATTTTATGCAAATCTCGGAAATCCGAAACACAGTTTAAAGAAGAATTGAATTTTAAAGCTCTACTCGCAAAATAAGTGTATACCCAAGTCAGATAAAATATTCTTTCTCCATTGCAAACTTAAAATATTTCTGGTTTGAACTAGAAAGTCGACCGAGAGAGAGAGAAAAATTTTGCTTCTTAAAGTTTGTGAATGGGCCATTGAGGACTTCCACGTTTCCGAATGTAGATCTATTTTTGAGATTCGAAACTCTAAAAGTTTTAGGTCAATATAGTGTTAAGTTGTCATATTTTGGAGTATTATTTTTTGGGATGTAAGTTTCGCATTTGTGAAAAAATATCTAAAGAATTTATGTTGTTGAAGAATTTTTATTTTTATTTTTATTTTTATACATTATATATATATATATATATATATATATACAAATAGAATAAGTATTTGTTGCCAACTTTATATAATTTTATACTATGTTACTTTACAATAAGTATTTTAAGCAGAGTTCTTATGTGGTCAAATATTATAGTTCGATTGAAATTGTAAAAATTTATTTTTCACAATTTAACAGCATTTAATAAATTCCAGAAAATAGTCGCGTTTTGCATCAAAATTCATATTTTAGAGCAATTTAAAATGAATATGAATTTATTCATTATACTATTTACTTATTAGCTTTTTAATTTTAACTGGAATAAAATGAATGTTGATTCTTGAAAGTTGTAATTTTTTGGTATGTAAAAAAATGTCTATACTATATATATATAATGTATTATACTATGAACTAATTTAGAAAAAAAAGACATCAACAATTCCAAAATGTACGTTATAACAATTATATTTGAACGTGTACATGAACACGTTCAAAACTCAACATATAGGGTACATTTATTGACGTTTTTTTTTTAATTTGATGAAAAAGGTCGACTGCATAATTTGCAAGTATCAAAATATGTACATATAACTGGTAATATCATTTTAGGAAAAAAGTAATAAAAACATTATTTTGACCATTCAAAACATGAAGAAATCAAAATAATATTGAAATTTAAACTTAAAAGATAACTTTGAAACATACTTGTATTTTTCTACATAAAATTCGCAATGAAAGGAAACAACGAACTCTGGTTTGCTGGATCAAGCAAAAATATACCACTTGTGTAAGTTACCATATTTGATTTATATTTCTAAAAGGAATTTTTTTTAAATTCTTTGTTTCATATTTACTTAGTTATTTGTACAGACCTGAGTTTAACCCAGTACACTATAAATGCATAATAGTTTCACAACTAAATTTCAACTATTAGCTATGGCTAGGCTTCATCAAAGACATACATGTTCAAATATAAATGGGCTCATTAATAAATTAACTTTTCGATTTTTTCCAATCTTTAGTTAGTAATGATTTTCGCAAATAAAAATTCAAAATCTATATATTACCTCTATAATTTTTTATCATACGATATTTTTATTAAATTCATAGCTTATAAGTAATGTCCAAAAAATCTCTCTTTTACTTTTGTACATAGGAAGAAGTATTGATGTTTCTACTTTGTGTAAAGTAGTTACTATAAATATTAACAATAATTCCTTATATTTGAAATGCATTTAATAGTATATATAAATTTAAAATTAATATATATTAATATATATTTCAATCTATACATATCTTGAAAAAATGTTGAATATTAATATTATAAGAAGAAGATTTTGGAGCTAAACATTTTAATATTGAAATTATAACTAAGTTTTCAATGTATTTAATATGTAACAATTCAGTAATTATGAAATCCATAAATATACTTTCCATAAACAAGTAACATAAAAAATGGGAACTACTTTGAATCGATGAATAGAAAGAATTTTATTAGCAATTGGAAATTAGAATAATATATATACACATAAAACTGTATATATATAGGGAGAGAGTAAACTAATAGAATATAATTGAAAAAAGAGCCTGATTTGTGTGCATTGTTGTAACAATACACACCCGGTTTGGCTTTTAACAGCTACATAGTTACAGCAATAGAGCCAAATCTAGCTTGGAATCAAAACCCGGTAATTAATTTAATTTAATTGATGAATCATTTAATATTTGAAAAACTGTATTAACATCAAGAGCCATCCACTACAAGTTAAAAAAATTTATTTGAACTTGATTAAATGAATAGAAAGTGTTTCATTAACGATGGAAAACTTGAACAAGATAAATATATACAAAAAATATAGAGAGAAAGTGAGCTAATAGTAGAGAGAAATTAAAAATTAGGTCTTCCCTTTCAATTTATTGTAATGTACGTAACCATTTGTCAATTCTTAAAGCGTAGAAAGAAACTATTAGAAAAACCTTGAATGTATACAAAAAATTTCAATATCCCCCAACTTAAACACAGAGACGAATCCTATTCTTCTATAATGAAGCATGAGAAAATCGATAAAGCCCTATTATTAACATTTTTTTTTTATTTTTTAAATTACTAAATGAAAATCAAGAAGGAAACAGAACCCATTTAGCTGAGTAACAGAGCGAAACAAACGTTGAAGTATGAGTTATTTTTAGAAACGATTAAATACCTCGCAACCAACTCAACCAATAAGTTACTGAAATGACGTCAATAAGATCGAAACTGTGTACATAACTATTGCCCAATAAAGGAGATTGCTATTTTATTGAGTTTTTTAAGGAAATAGCGTGAAATAAAACTATTTCATTAAAGTACGTATTTATTAACACGAAGTCGATATCATAGTAAGATTAACTATAGAATTTTCAAATGAATTGGTTTCCTGCATTATTATTCGAAAATGTTTACATATTATTTTATTTTCACAGCTCAAAATTATGAATTATTTTATAAATTTATTTCTCATGGCTGGAAGCAGACTGGATACTATATAGTTCTAACGTATTCTTAAGGCATGGAAGAAGAAAAAAAGGTTAGATTTAATATAACAATGGGTTGAAGATGTTGTTAACAAAGTTTTTCAACGCTACTAAAATTATTCAAATATTTTTACAGAATCGATTAAAAGCTTAACATGCTCATTATTCATTCATTCTATAATCAATAACTTATAATGCATTTAAAGAAAGGTTAGAAAAGTATTTAGGGTAAAAACAGATCAATATAATGATAGATGTGGAAAATCGCTTCATTTCTTATCTAGCCGTAATTTGTTCAGTCGCTATCTTCAAACCCCCCCCCCTTGTCCGGAGGCTTCAAATATTAAAATCATTATTTTTATTTAAAAATGAATAGATAACTTAGCAAAGTAATGATATACCAAGATCGTTATTTATTCAAGAATGTCAGTAACTAAATTCTTGCCAGGAATTTTTAACCGAAAAAAAACATAAATTGAGGAAGATAAGACAAGTATAGTTTGTATATCATAAGAGGGTCAGTTTGTATTCTAAAATATAAAAATAGATAAAACCGAATGCCTTTTTAGTCACTAATGCTTTTATAATCTTAAGCGCCGTAAAATCCAGCGTATAACGCTCACCTTTAACACAAGAATTAGGATTGAAATGTACGGGTACGCGTTATACGCCAGATATAAAATGAGAGCTTTAAATATACAAAAAGTAATATAAAAACATTTTTTAAGTCAATTCCTACTTAGATCAACAAAGAAAAATTTTGTTTTAGATATTTTTCATTAAATAGTTACAATTAATATAAATATCAATATTAATATTAATATCGTGTTATCATCCAAAACAATCGTGTACATAAAATTTTATTTTATTTGAATGTTTTAAAACGTGAAAAAAGAAAGTGTTTTAAAGTTTTGACCCGTCAGCAAAACGGCCGCTTAGTCGCTAAAAATGATACCAATGTAGCTGTATTTGTAATTATTTTAATAATTTGTTTTAATCAATTAATTTTTATTAATTATAATTAAACACTACTGTATTTTTTTTTGTCATCCAAAATAATCATGTTTATTGAATTTCAACTTAATTGAGCGCTTTAAACTGTATTTTATTAACGATTCAAAATTCCACCAAGATAAATATGTAGAGAGTGTGAGTTAATACTAGTGATTGAAAAAGCTTTGAAGAGAAAAAAATTAGGCTTCTACAAAAATCAAAATACTGTTTATTTAACAAAAATGACATTCCTTTTGAATTTAGGGGATTGTAGTTCTATAAGTACACAATTTTTTCTAAAATTTTGAATAATGCCTTGAATAAATGACTTCAAAACGTTTAGAGCATTGTGCACATGCATTTTAGCTTTCTTCGTTATAAAGAGGTTGCGAGTTATACGGCAAATTTACCTAAAAATTAAAAATTGTGGCTTGAAAGTAAATGTAAGCGTTATACGCTGAATTTTACGGTATATTCTACAATCAAACACTACAAAATAAAATAAATTAAACAGGGTTTCTTAGGAAATAAATCATTAGTAAAGATCATTGCTTTGTTGTATTTTTTTCCATTAGACTCTTCTGCCTGCCTTTTTCTCCTCCATTAAAATGTTTGTTTCCCTCATACAAGACGTCTCGAATTTTAAACCATGATGGAATAAGATTGACACGAAAGCTATCATCTCACGAGCCACATCCGCGCCAAACCCGTTTGAGGATTTTGAACCCTGAAACATTTAACGTGTATTGTTTAAATCACTATATGACAAATATAAGTTATAACTTACATCCTTTTAGTTTGTCTTGCCTTTTCACATCAATACCAGGCCTTTTCATTTCATGCAATTAATCATCTAATTTTAGAAGCAACGTTAGCTTCAGTAGTTCCTGTCAATTTTGTAGTCATAAGTTTAACGAGATGACACGTAATGTAATATATACATTCAGCTTGAGTTCATAAGCATTCTTTTAATAATAAGCATTCTTTTATATGTCGCAGGGAAATGATTAAGCTAGAGATTTCATTAAATTCCTAAGGGAGAGGATTAATTCACGCAAGGTGTTCAAATAAGAACTGTGTAAGGTGATTTCCCTAAGGAAAGTAAGTGATTTGATCAAAATCCTAACCTGTTTCAGGGAAATGATGAAATAATATTGCCAATAGTTTAAAAGTGTTCATGTAGCAAATATTGTGCATTATTAAAAATAGAGTAATGAATACAACATTAATCATTGAATTACAAATTATTTATTCAAAATTAATTTACAAAATAATTAGATAATAAAAAACTGGAATTTTATTTTTTTAAAAAAGGATATTTCTAGTAGAATTAAAAAAAATAATAATTATACATTAATGTATTACTTCAGAAATAGCCTGCTTTATTTCTAGCACCTTTTTTCAGTTATTTTTCCCTTTTTAAAACAGCTTTTTATTACCAAACAGCTTAAAGAAGGCGTGGTCCATTTCCCTAATTTACTTGTTTACAATTTTTCGTTTAAGTATTATTCAGTTTCTAAATTTCAGACATATAAAACTTATAAATAAATCGTAAGATAATAATGCAAAGAATATAACTAAATAAAACTAAAATATGATATTTAAGGTCATTTTCTTTTGATGCGTCTCGTCAGAAGCCCGGCGCTGCCTGGCACGGACAAGGAGAGGGGGAGGTAAAAGGAAGTGTTAACAAGCAAAAACATAGCTCTACAAGTGCTGACTTGTTCAATTCATCATTTCACTAAAACAGTTAGGGTATTTGATCAAATCACTTTCTTACATCAGGGAAATAACCTCAAAGAGACGTTATTTTAACAACTCGTGTGAATTGATCATACCCCTTAGGGATTTGCTGAAATCCTTAATTTCATCATTTTTCTACGACATATATAAGGCAAAACTATAATAAATATATAGAGGATCTAAGAGTTAAATTACCAATCGCAGAGTGCGTCGAATCTACCAAAGAAACAGGAAATTGAAATGACGAATAAGCTTATCAGTAATCCATTTGCAAGCTAAAATTATATTTAGCTAATATGGCAATTAACTGCATTCAGGATATGTGATTCTTATTAAATGAAGTCTTATTATTCTAATTATCAAAACTATCATCGTTTTTTTGGTCCTCACAAGCGAAACACGCTACATGAATTCACTATAAAACATCCGTCTTGCTTCAACGCGTTTCTTCAAACAGTTGTAGTCCATGAATCGGTGTTTTTTACAATATTGGTACACTCCCACTCAATAAACTCGTACTTTGAAGTTTCATGCATCAATTTTGCTTTGAACTTCCTTACACTCCTACTAGTTTCTTGTGTTTTAGGCAATACATTCTACTTTTTGTATCTTTTTTATTTATTTATTTAAATTAAACACGTAAAAGTCCCCAACAATACTTGGTTCTCGAAGCTCAACTTTTTTTTTCAAAATTGGTTCTTCCAGGTTTAAAATGATTTATATATATATATATATTATTCGGTAGTAATCGACAAAAAAAGCAAATTAAAAATTCAGACATTTCAAATACAGATATTTTGGTTATTTTGCTGTTTCTCCAACACTATTTTACGGAAAATTACAATTGTTTTCTTATCGCTTTAAACCTTGCCATAAAATTTGTTGATTAAAATTACTAAATATTCTTGAGACTTTGCTTTAAAATTTAGATTTAAAAGATTACATGCTAACTTTATGTTAATATAAGCGATATTAAAACGTAGAAATTTTGCTACAGTCCTTGATATGTACCCTCTACGATAAGATTATATTGCTATTCGTATCTTGCTTTTGCCTATTTCTTCAGGGCTTTTAACTATCCAATCATAAATTCTCTCCAAGTCTTCATAAACTTTCAATAGAATGGACATATATGTATTGCTTCAATTGGATGTAATAGGATTCTATCTTGGAAGAAAGGTAGATTGTTATTCCATATTCTTTGGAGAAAATTGTTGGTTCGATAAATAAATACCGTTTTGTGGTCAAAATATTTACGAGCCGTGAAAATCACCAACGGGCACTTTTTTGATGCAGAGAAATATCTACTGTACACATCTGTTACGTGTTTTATTGCTTTAGGATAAATTTTGAGGAAGACAGGAATACTCTAAAAATATTGCAGGCGATCCCTAAGTTTGAAATTTAAAATATTCTGCTGTGTTTGAGTGATAGTAGATGATCTCAAATTTTCATATCATAGCTTATGGCACGAATAGGTATAGTCTGATGTATGAAAAAAGTTAAGCGCAAAATTTACCCATGTATTGTGTTCTGCACAAATTTATAAACTTATGAACAGTCAAATTACTAATATGGATTTTATTTTAAAAGGAAATTAAAATACTAAGTTACTAACTCCAACATAAAAATGGTTTCTTAAATTTAAAATAAGTAATCCCAAAATTAGAGCATTTAATAAAGACTGTCTGAGTTATGTCTCAGTTAAAAATTGTACTCATAAAATGAAGATAAAGAAACTGCATTTTAATTTTTGTACCCAATCGAAAATCAGTGATAATTTTCTTCGTGTTTCATTTTTTTAATTGAAAAGGACAAAACCATTTTTGCAATACCCTATTTAATTTCTTTTCTTTGCCATGATATTTACTTATGGGTATTAAATACATTATTTTCTAATGATGGAAGAAATGTTTCTTTTGTTTCAAGCCTTCACATCTCTGTCGGATATTAATTTTAAACTCAAAACAAGCCATAAGAGAAATATGCTCACAAATATCACTAAGATAAATTTAATAAATAACTATAAGAAATACCAGGTTAACAAAGAAATTATTTCAAGAAAAATGTGAAAAGGCATTGTATCTACAAAAAAAAACTGCTATCAGAATTTTTTTCTGCACAACAAACATTCATATAATATTTTTAAAGAAATCTACATTTTCTATTAAATGGACTAAATGATTTACGAAAAAAAATAAATTTCAATACTTTTATTTTATATATAGTTTCCAGGATTTAAAAAAATAAATAAAAACACTCATAAATACATTCTACTATTTATGGGATCGATAAGCCTTAAATGTGATATTGAAAACCAATTATTAAAAGGATATGTTGAAAAATAAATAATACTAAGCTTTTACTGTTAAGATTTAAGTGAACTCTGTTTGATGCTCCATCTGTACTATTATCATGAAGGGATCTTTCAATTACATTTCGCAGCCATAGATACACTGCTGGACAATTGCTAAGGACGGATCACAAATTGCTATGTAGCATAACATTAAGCGAGACATGAGGCCTAGTAGGATAAAATATAATTGCAACACTGTTCAGATATTACAATAAAGAATATTTATTGTTCTGGAAAGTACAAAAGCTGTGATACATTTGAACGAAAAAAAAATGTTCATTTGATCTGCGTACGGAGAAATGGAACAATGCATCTAAAAGTCAGCAGGCACCTTAAAGAAAGGTATCAGTAAGGGATATGTCCACCGTGGAGTGTGATGCAACATTCCACACGTCGTACCATACTTTGCACAACATTATCCAGCAGCTGTTGAGGCAATTTATCCCATTCCTCTGTAAGTGCACGGATGAGGGTGTTCTTGTTTGTCGGAGGATAGTTTCGACCAGCAACTTGCCTCCCCAAAGCATCCCACACATTTTCAATGGGGTTTAGATCTGGAGAACGCGCTGGCCATACGAAACGTTGAATACCTTCGCTGTCTAGACAATCCTGATCAGCAAGTGTTCGATGACATGTTGCGTTTTCGTCCATAAAAACAAATTTATCACCGACAGCACCACGGAAAAGAAGAACATGAGGAAGTAGAACTTCATCAATGTATCGTTGGCCCGTCATAGTCCCATTCGCAACCACATGTAGGCGCATGCTGCCATTGATCATGATGCCGGCCCACACCATGATACTGCATGTCGGATATCGGTCCTTTTCCTGGATATTTTCTGGACGATAAGCAGTACCACTCTCGCGCCAGATCAGTTGGCGTCTACAATCCGACGACAGACTGAACCTACTCTCATCTGAGAATAGTACGCATGCCCAGTTCTGTTCAGTCCAATTGTGATGCTCACGACACCATTGCAAACGGGCAGTACGGTTCTGTATGGTCAATGGGACACACACAACAGGTCTGCGTGCGTATAGTCCTCCTCCCCTTTAAACATCTGGCAACAGTTTTTCGGGAGATCTGCTTTCCTGAGGCAGCAAGAAACTGATTTGCCACCTGCTGAGCTGTGGTGCGCCTGTTCCTTTTTGCTGATAGGATGATATATCTGCCTTCTGCAGACGTCGTACTTCTAACACGACCTTCCCCGTGCCGTCTACTACACATTCCAGTAGTTTTAAATGACTTCCACAGCCGTGAAACAACGCTGTGAGCGATCTCGAACTCCCTGGCAACATCTGTTATTTTTCGCCCTTCCTCGATCTTTCCAATAATTCGGCCACGCAAAAAATCATCTATGTGATGTCGGGAAGACATGCCAAAAATTTTAAGTTCGTCTTTTAAATCTTTCCTGTAAAACTTTGTTTTGAAACAACTGTCAACACGCGTCAAAAACTTTAAAGCTCTTATGAACGCTATCACGTGATGAACAGACGTGGAAAAAAAATTTGCATACTCATACTTCTTCTTACTAATATCCCGCACTTATTCTAATTTTCCACATTTTGCTTCCTTTCATTTTGTGGTTGCTATGGATGATAGTGTTATCGGTCCTTAGCAATTGTCCAGCAGTGTATAATTAGAATGATAATGGGATTTTATTTAATCCTCGGTAAAATTCAAAGTCACGTTCTGTAGAAGAGATTGTTTGCTTAATGAGGTAAATACTTCTTCCTGGAAATAAATCATATAGTTCAGGAACATGTTTCCGTAATGAACACACGAAATAAATTCAAGTTCAATCAACAAGTTCTTATCACAATAGAAATAAAAAAGCAGGAAATGTAAATTTGGACACAATCTCAAGACGATTCAAAATAATTTACAAAGTAAAATTTTTGTTGATGTTGTTGTTTCCAATCCTCTTGGAGCCGGAAAGCCGATCCCAAGTCTTTTTCACCATTCCGCTTAGTAGTTTCACACACCAGGTCTTGCTCTTCATACAACTGTCGCAGGGAAACGCCCCAGCTGTCCAGAAGATGAGCAGGAGAAGCAAGTAGAGAGCAGGGGCAGGTAAAGAAAGACTTTACCCCCTGCACAAAAGTCATACTACGCAGGTGACCGCTTCTAAGGGGCGCCAAGGCCGTCTGATGAGCCCTGGAACTCCTGCACTGTATAGATAGACCAGGACTCTTAGCTGCGTACCAGTGGTGAGGAGGAGGGTTTCGCCAAGTCAAATTAATTTTATGTAAAATATGTATGTCGTAAGGTAAAATTTGATTATGAAAAATGTTTCTCATATGCAAAAACCAGTGCTTCATGGTGTATATTATTAATTTCTACTCAATGTTAATTTTTATAGCTAGTTTTTTTTTTAATTTTACACATCATTTTTTTAAATAAAATTAATTAGAACACATCCAAGCACAGCAGTAGTTACTTTGGAGCTATTATGATAAAACACAAAACTTGAAGACATAATCAAATATCAAAGTCAGGACTTAGGATTTTCTTCATCATATTTCCTCAAAGCGCTTTGAGAAGACTTGGTCATTACCTTACATAGGTGTTCATAAAAACTTGCTCAACGATTAGTGTTGAATGTCAATACAAGATCATCTCGAAATTGAATATAAAATGAAGTCAAAAAGACATTTCAAAGGAAAAAAAAACAGGATACGCATTTAAATAAAAATTTTGCTTTGTTCTGCTTTTCGCAAGATTTTAAATTTTTTTCAAACTTTCTTGTACACAAGCATACGAGCTACAGAAAGTAATACAGAAGGACTATTTTCTGGAACTGTAATTAAGCCCATTGATAAGGATTTAAGGTATCCGACTACGTTCGGAACCGTGATTTTACAAAAGCGTATAAATGAGCGCTTCTCAAACTGTGGGGTGCGCCCCGTTTGGGGGGAGGCGGGATAACTCTACAAGGGGCGTGATAATATATCGAAAACAAGATATTATTTAAAAAAATATATATTAATTTACTGATGGAAGCAAAACAAAATACAATCTGACATAATAAAAAATAAAATACATATTTACGCTGATATAATACACTTAAAAATGTAACAGTATTGCACAACGTATTTAATAATTAATTTAACAGTATTAAGTACAGAACAAGTTTAATAATTCCCAGTGACTCTATGGGTATCTCATAAAACAAGAAACAAAATTTAACACTGATTTTGATAAATTGAACAATGTATAGTTAAAGTCCTATTGTAGCTTTACGTCAAAGTATATTATTATTGAATGCTATTAACTGTTATTGTATGGGGGTGGGGCGTGATGAAAATTATGATTGAAAATTGGGTCGCAGGTACTGAAAGTTTGAGAAGCAGTGGTATAAATGGATAATATTTATCATATTTAGTGTCACGTAGATTAGAAAATGTATATAAAACGGTTTTAAGAATATAGTATTACAATAAAACATTATTTAAGTATAATATTTTAACAAAAAAGGAACATAGAATGACCAATATTCAAAATATTCCCCTTTTGTGAAAAAATGCCTCTATTATAATAATATTTTCCCTGTATATAGCTCAGACCTCCGTACAGAGGTTCAACTAGAATTTTTGAAATATAAAACTTAGAAGTGGGTTTATCCATGTTTTACGACAACAGAGGTGAGAAATTTTAAAAGAAAAAAAATGCCGATAATTATTTCAATTGTTGTAACTGTGAAAATAATGTGATTTTTTCAAAAAAACATAGTTGAGCCTCTGTACAGAGGTCTGAGATACATACAGGTAAAATATTATTATAATAGAAGCATTGTTCACAAAAGAAGAACATTTTGAAGAAAGGTTGTTCTGAGCTAATTCTTTGCCGAAATATTGTATTTAAATAATATTTTTTGTTCAAATGTCCTTAAAACATATTTATACACGTTTTCTAACTTAAGTGACACTAAATATCATAAAAATTATCCACTTATGCGTTTTTTTTTTAAATCACGGTTCCGGACGTAGTCGGATACCTTAAAGTTAAAGCAGTTGTTTAAACCGGAAGTTCATCTTCTTTTTAAAAATATATTGTTGAAAGAAAAGCAAATTGTAGAAAATTATGTAAAAAAAAGCAAGCTTCTGAAAAAGGGAACTTTTAGTAAAACTCAGTGAAGTATGTGTATATTTAAGCGACTGTAGTAAAGGAAGATCACACACACACAATTTTGTAATTCTGAACTGACGGGAAGGACTGTACGAAATGACACCGTCTCAACGAACATTAAAACGCCTAAGAGAATTCGTAATAGTCGCAGAAACGAAAATTAAAAATTAAAAAAGTCTTAAGTAAAGCCGCAATTTATTTATTATCAGGAGAATATTTAAAAACCAATTCTGGAAGAAAAAATTTCACTCTTATATGGAAATGACATTGATAAAGTGGAGATTCATATGGAAAAAACCTCTTATCAAGCCTAAGACAACTGCTGTTTATTTAGCAAAGAAAGATTCAAAAACAGGAATAAAAAGTATCCCATTTGACGAAAGAAGGCGAAAATCAACCTACTCTTTTGCAATGGTCTTTTATGCTTTCGTTTTATTAAAAAGAGTCTTTGGAAAAACGGCATCCAAGAACACTGAATGGACTTTTAAAAACAAATCAAAATCAACGGATTACAATTTGCGTGACAGTACTAAGAAAAATTTACTTTCGTGAAACATTAGAATTAAAGCTATTGTCAAGAATTATGGTTGCCAGATTTTAGCTTATTTCCGCAAAAAAAATATGGTATTTCTTGGTAAAAATTAATTATCAATATCGTTACTCTAAAGCAGCGTTTCTGGAACTGTGGGGCAAATCTTAAAGTCGAAAATAAAGTACTCTTTAAAACTGTTATTATTTTACCGAAAGAGAAAATCAAAATACATTCTGACATAAACAAATTGGTAAACAAAAGTCTCACGGACCTGAGGTACCCTAGTGATATTTCTCTATTTTCGACCTTCCTTCTTGTCATTCAATTTATCTTTTCTTTCTTTTCCCGTCTAGATCACAGGTTTTCACAAATGTTTGGCGCAGTATAGCCAGATTTGGCTTTTCCGCCATAAAATCTCACATTCATTCATTCATTCATGACATAAACAAAAATATAAACTACGCATTTAAACTGATATAATATACTACCCGTTACCCACCCGTTTCAGTGGGTTTTAACCATGTTGTATAAATGTATACTGTTTACATACACTGGTGTGCAAAAATTAAGGACGAGACGATTTTTTCAATATAACTTTGTACAAAAGCTTTCCAAATCATCACATTTAATACCGTAAGATCCCCAATACGTAAGGACATGTGTAATGTAACCAACACTTACTAAAAGAGAAATCAGAGGGATAAAAGAAGCTTGATTGAAAAAGTAGCATGGAGCGCAATGCGACTGAAGGCCGAATCATCCCTGTGATGGAAGAAACATCCCAGCAAGAAACATCCGGTCTTTAGTAGGGGATATGATCTCCACTGACTGCTAGGCAGGTTTCACAGCGTCTGCCCATGCTGAGAATGAGGGTGTCAATGAGTTGTTGAGGCATTGCTGCCCATTCGTCTTGCAGCACCAATCGAAGCTCCCGAATCGTTACTGGTGGTAAGGTACGAGCAGCCAAGCGTCTGCCTAGAAAATTCCATACATGCTCGATGGGATTGAGATCCGGAGATCGTGCCGTCCAATCCTTACGTTCAATATCCTCACTCTCTAAGAGTTGTTCGGCAGCTACTGTGCGATGACATGGTGCATTGTCGTCCATGAAAAGGAACTGCAGACCCATAGCGCCTCTAAAAAGTCGCACATATGGAAGAAGAATCTCGTTACAATAACGGGTCCCGTTGACTGAACCTGCGTCGAAGATGTGAAGGTCTGTACGACTACCAAGCATGATGCCTCACCAAACGAGAACACCGCAACTTCCATACATGTCCCTTTCAATGATGTTCGAGGGATGATTGCGGCTTCCCCGCTCTCTCCAGATGAGTATGCGATGAGAATCGCTACTCAAACTGAATCTGCTCTCATCTGTAAAGAGTACTCTTCCCCATTCATTGTCTCTCCAATTCCGGTGTTCCCGGCACCACAGAGAACGCCTTCCCCGATGGGCAGGCGTGAAAGGTAAACACCGTACAGGGCGTTCTGCAAACAGACCACCACCGTGCAGTCTTCTGGCCACGGTAAAACGCGATATCGGTCGTCCAGTCGCCTGTGTCGTGTGTCTAGCGATTTCTCTCGCTGTCTGCCGCCTGTTTCTTCTGGCCTGTAAGAAAATGTACCGGTCATCTGCGGGCGTTGTTCCTCATGGACGACCACTACTGAATCCCCGGATAGCTGTTCCTGTAGTTTGAAATTGTCCGAAAGTCGTGAAACGATGCTGTGAGCTATTCCGAACTCTGCAGCCACACTTGTCACTCTGCGGCCTTCCTCCAACTTCCCAATGATTCGACCTCGGGTAAAAGCATCCAGATGTCATCTAACAGATTGATTATTCGCCATTTCTCGCTGTGGCAGCAAGTCGGTGTGATTTTAACTGCTATACGGCGTGCAATCTCTTTGCCAGAAATACTGATCTTACACCGACAACAAGCTTTATACTACTCAGACACTCCCCCATTACGTCTACCTGCATATCTGCGCATGTGCTAAAGTACATCACCTTACTTAAGGTATCCGTACACCTTCGAAGAAATTTTTTTTAAAAACTGTAATATTTGCTATTAAAATATTTTTTACTGATGAAATATAACTTAAAATTTATGAAAAATACATTTAATATGTTACTTGTAGTACATAAAAAAATTTTAGGGAGTAAAGCATAGTGTAAATAGTAATTAAATTGATTATTAGAATAACGCACTTAACTCAAATGTAAACAAAAATATCCCTTTTCTGTAAGTTTGATGATGATCATTATAACATTTTTAGGGCTGGTACTATTTTCCTGATGATAATCACTTTATTACAATTTTTATCAAGTTTCGAGTAAAAGAACATTGAAAAATCCTTAAAAATTATTACGAGCATGATATATACCTTAGTTACTAAAAACATATCAACTATATAATTATGAAAGTAGTAGGGGTTCTTTAAATCTATAAAAAAAATATATTTATAAAATTTGAACTAATTTGGTTCACAACTTTTTCCGATAACGTACGTTGTCATATGTCAATACGTTAAACAAATTCATTTTGAGATAAATCAGAAATAAACTTTCAACTGCAAATTTTAATATTAAACACAATTTGATATACTTAAAATGCTCCTGATTTATAAATAACACCTTCTTTACTCTCTAAAACATTGATTTTTTTTTTTTTCCTTGTAGCTCTTAAAATTTTTCTACGCTGCTTTACATTTGGTGTTGAATGTCGTTCTGCGTCGTTAATTCTATTGATGTCAAGATGTTTGTATGCTTTTAAAGTAAAATTAACCAGGAGTTATATTAAGTTTTTTAAAAATTTCAACACAACCCTCGTATCCATCATTAAATTGGATCACATCATCCAATGCACTAGATTTTAAAGTTTTGAGGCACATGAAATCTTCCTCGGGTACTCTCTGCCATATAACGCCATTTAAACACTGGTTTGAATTTTGTGTTTTGCCATGCAGGCATTTAGTAAGCAGTTCTTTGGTACACAACTCTAAATATGTAGGCTTAATCGTGTTTAGTACTTTTATTTGATAAGCCTTTATATTTTTCGTTTGGCTTTTTGCCACAAGACAGTGCTCGCTGGTAGTAGCAGCAACAATCTTTTCCGATGGGAGACTGCCCATGCATCAGTTTCTCGACACTTGATGAGCAATGAAACAAAGCCGCAATAACATTTTGCGGAAGACCGGATAGGTTTCCAACATTGCTACGAACAGCAATCCCATAATAGTTTTGCAATCGGTCAATAAAAGAGTCGGTGAGTTTGCCTTTACCAGACAGATTTTTATTTTTAGACTTAAGTTTGCGCAATCTCGCACCTACTCTCTTTTGAACATGACCAATGCATTCATATTTTGTGACGCTATCCTTCCCATAAGTATCTTTGACACTGATAAAGCCCTTAGAGTCCCCGTCACCATAATAATGTGCATATTTAAGGCCTCGTTTGACAATAGAACATTGGAAGATTCTCGTAGAACCAACAGCTTCCATTTTTAACACAGAACCTTGAAAACTGCTATGGCACACGTGATCTGCTGCAAAAGTTTCCGACTCAATGCTTCTAGGCATTTTAGAAATCTTTCTGCAGGTGGGACAATATGACGACATTATTTCAATGTCTACTACTTTACCAGTGTCAACTGACAAAGCTGAGACACACCCATTCATGGAAGAGTAACCTCTACGCTGCCACGTTCCATCAACTGAAATGCCACATTCAACAATTTTATTTTTAGTAGGATGTAGCACTAACAGTTCAGAAGCTGCTTTTTGCATTGATAGTTCACTAACATGAGTTTATTCTCATGATTAGTGTACGCAGTTTTACTGAGCCTGGGTAAATTTAACGTACCACATAATTTAAACCCAGCAGAAAAACATTTCCCAATTTGTCTCATACCACACATAAATCTTGTATTTACTTCAGGACAGTTTAAGGTTTTCTTTGAATTATAAACCCTGAGTAAAAGTCACAATGTTTACACCTGATAACAAAATTTGAGCACAAACCATATGTGGAATCCTCAGAAAGCAGGATACCTTCTTCGAAACATCTTGGGCAGCAAAGTTGTAAAAACAAATTTAAAAGGACTTCCATATCAATTATTCTGTTACCAGTAAGTGGTTTACGTTGATATTCTGCTATTTCTTCATCAAAGGCAGCAGGTATTTAATTTTTGAAGAACTGGCGTTGGTATATGTTGCGCTGCTATTTTTTGAATGTTTAATGGTAGATCCATTTACTAGAAATTGGCGTTTTCTCTTTGCACTAACTCTACGTTTAGCATTACCCATTTTAAATGACAAAAATTAAAATTTTCTGCTATAAAAAAGGATTAAACAAAAGCTTATAAAGAGCTACGCAATCATAAGCAAATGTAAACAAACAGTAAAGCACTCTATTTTCTTGCCAGATTCTAGATAAAAATATAAATAAAAAAACCTGTTGCCAATTATATTCTTGATAATTCTGAAAACTCAAATTCATATTTTAAAAAAGTATAAATTTCTTACTGCCGCATATTTAAACGATACTTTGAAAAATAAAAATGTCAACAAACATTTTTTCTATTTCGCAATGCAGACTTGTACTTCCGGGTTCAAAAAGGTGCTATCGAATGAAACTCAAATCCCCATAACTTAAGTTCTAAATAAGATAGAAACAAAATTTAAACACCATTTTAAAGAAAAAAATTCATATTTTCAAATAACAGTTAAATTAAAAAATCGAAAAAATTGACGAAAATGACGTTTTGAAGGTGTACGGATACCTTAATCTCCTGATTGGTCTTTCTGTCCGCTCTGCCTCTTCGTTCAGCTGATATGCTAATTTTTCGACTTCGTCCACACTTCGACTTTTTCGCACACCAATGTATATATGAATTATTATTGATATCTAGCATTAAGAATTCGATTGTATTGAAAAAAATATATAGCTGTAACTCTCGCATCTTGATATAAAAAGAACATAAATTAAAATATCTAAAATTTCTATTATATCTAAAATAGAAGTAGAAAGATTTTTTGCGCTCATAACCTAATAATCAAGTGGATATCCACCAAAGCAACTTTCAGTGGATCTCTACTCCATAAAATAAACATTTGTGCTAAGTTTCAAGTCAAAATCTAACAGAGAAAAAACGGAATTTTTATCATCAATACCTCGTTGAGAGCTGTCTTAGCGGATTCCAATTCAACAAAGGAAGCATTCAAACAAAATTTTATTATTACAGTCTTAGCAGTTTGAAAACGGGAATTTTGTCTATCAATACGCCCCAATAACTCTCCCCGCTTCCTTCTGGAGTTGATTTCCGTAAAATCCATTCTTAGTGGAACTCTATTCAGCTAATGAAAAGTGCTCAACAAATTTCAAGTAAATGAGTTTAATTCAAAAACAGGAATTTTTCTATAACACGCCTTAATCCCTCGCAACCCCACTCCTTTGGGGGTCCATTTTCGCAAAACTCTTTGTAAAACAATCTCTATTCCCTGAACGGAACATACCTTCTAATTTTCAAGCAGGTGGGTCTATTAGTTGAAAAGCAGAAATATTGATCTATTACGCCCCTTAATCCCCCTCAGTCACACTTGGGGATCAATTTCGCCCCCCAATCTATTTTGTAGCGGATCTCTACGCCTCGAAAGGAATCCGCTTACCAAATTTTAAGACTGTACGCCTAATAGTTTAAAAGGAGTTGTGACGAATCTATGGGCTGCGGTAGCCCAGTGGTTAAGGTATCCAACCATGGCAGGCATGTCATGAGTTCGATCCCAGTACCACTAAAAGACCCGCCGTGTAGGGCAGCGATGCACGTTAAATCTGTCGAGAGCTGAAACGTCCTCCCGTTGGTGTGGTGTGGTAGTTAGGAGAGGGGTGCCAGCTCAGGTGTCGTCCACGTCACTTGACCATGGTTCAAAATTACGTGGTCCGTCGCCAAAAGCCCTCGTGTAGCTGAACAGTGCGACGTTAATATTAATTCACTCATTCGTGACGAATCTATACGGAACTTTATCACTAACCTTCTGAACCGACCTTTTAGGGAAATTTAATTCCCTACCTATTTCCAATCAACTCAAAAAAAGCGGACAGGATTCCTTGTTATGCAGATTAGATTCAGTATTTAAGTCAAACGAAATAGTAAAAAGTTAGAGCAGTAGGAGATAGTCATTGAAACATAGAGTTATAGTGATTTTGAATTGAAATATTGTTGTTGAAGAAAAATTAACCTCATGAAGAATTGAGATTCCGAGTGGTAAATATCTTTTTGAAGTTAAAAGTCTCACTCAAGTTTTAAGAGTCGGATTAAAGTTAAATGTTCAATAAGAACATTATTAAATATAACTCTGGGATCTCTTATCGTGGTAATTTCTGCGTGATCGTTATTTAATAAATTAATTAATTGAATTATTAACTAATTAAGCTAATTTAAAAGGATATTATCTTTAAAACCTCATAATATTAGAAGTCGAATTTGTTAATAAGTCTTTGATTTTATTTGGGAAAGATATCCAAATAAAAAAGTTATTTATAAAAATGGCTACTGGTTCTTTTATGTCTCATAATTATTCTAGTTCTCAAAGTGAGGTCCCCAGGGACCATTACAATGGCGCCCAACGTATAAATCCCGAGAATAGAGTCGGATCCAATTTTAGAATCATTCGGAACAATATTTTTCGGGAATTGAGAACATAGATGATTTTTGGAGAATATTGATCATAATCTCGCGTATTATGAGATACCTGCACAACTGGCATGCTTACTTGAAAGGTCATCTCAAAGGACGGGCACTCGACTGGTTCGAAGTTCTAGGTTATAGAGTCATTGAAGATAAGACAACAGACTACGCGCACTTAAAACAGGCATTGTCGGAACAATTTCCCGTGGTCGAAACAAGTCAGAACTAGAAACACGATTTTATTCCTCATCACAAAGACGAGATCAACAACCTTCGGACTTTATTTATGAATTGTTGAAAATTCATAAAGTCCTTAAACTAGAATGTCGGAGGAAAAATTAATAGATCACGTCGTTAGTCGATTAGAACCTCAAATTTTGGATTATGTCGAAGTTAGACATCCACGAAATACCTGCCAATCTCCTAAAAATCGTTGATAAATACGAAGAACGTTTTATGCATAGACAAATCAGAGGTTCGAGTGAGGGATTTAGAAGTTCAGGCCCTCATGAAAACAATCGTTTTAATACCCGGCATAGACAGGAAAATTGGAGGAAAACAGAAATAATGAGAGATACGCCAATAATAGCCGACCACAAAGGGAATTTAATCGGTTCGAAAACCAAAGTTTCATAAATAATCGCAGATTCGAGGGTAGACGCCAAGGTGGACAATCGGATCAACCATTCCACAGTCAAGGCGGTCGACAAAGTGGGTCGAGAAATAGTTCATTTCGAGGTCAAAATGAACGAAGTAGAAATTTAAACTTTTAAGCGATCGATGTGAATATGGGGGTAATCGATCGCGAAGTACGGAAAATCCTCCAGTTTGGGATCATTGGCCTATCAGAGTATCATCTATAAGAATGACCCCAGTCGAATTACCGTATGTCCCTATTCTATTAAATGAAACCTTTATTACAGCACTATGGGACACGGGAGCAGAGAAATCTTTTATTTCGGAGGAGGTATACCGCAATTATTTTTTCCATACCGACCTCGTCAAAAGACGAAAGACAGAGTCGTGACAGCACAAGGAGCCCCGTGCAATCATTTGGGTAGAGTCGAATTACAAATTAGAATCAGGGAATTTCGGAAACCCTGGGAATTCCATATACTTGATAACATGCAGTATCAGTGCATTTTTAGGGATTGATTTTATGAAGGCGTCGCGATTAACATTAGATTTTGATCAGAAATCCTTAATCATTCCCGATCATCTGATCAAACAAACGCCTAAAGAGGAGAAACTCGTTGATATTGATCTCACAGAATCGAAACTTGATGACGAGCAACAGAAGCAATTAAAAGCCTTATTTAATAATTTTAAAGGGTTATTTTCCGATCAACCGGGATTAACGCATGTTGTATATCATGAGATAGATACTGGAGATAAAGGACCGGTAGTGTCGAGACCATACAAGTACGACCGGGTCAAACAAGGCATTATTGATTATCACATAGATAAGATGTTACGGGATGGTACAATTTGTCCTATTAATTCGCCCTATGCATCTCCAGTCGTATTAACTCGAAAGAACAATGACCTTCCTCCAGATTCTCCCGAGGCGTATCGTTTCACGATCGATTATCGGAAACTAAATGGAATTACCAAATATCCTCGATATCCATTACCGGTTATTGATGACTTACTCACCAATATCCCTCACACCAACGTTATGTCCACTCTAGATCTCAGAAGTGGCTATTTTTCAGTTGGCGATTAGTCCAAAGGACATAGAAAAACAGCGTTTATCACTCGCAATGGCACTTTTGCATTCTACGCATGCCTTTTGGTCTTTCTGGGGCGGCGCCCTAATTTCCAAAGGGCTATCGATATAATCATCCAACCTGTTATTGGGCGTTTCGTGTCCGTTTACATGGATGATGTTATTATTATCACCATCGTTTAAAGACCATCTAGATCATTTAACTCAGGTTTTTACCTTATTACGAGACGCAGGGCTAACGTTAAATAAAGAAAAATGTCACTTCGCTCGTGACAAACTCAAATATTTAGGCCTGATTATTAGTAAAGAAGGAATCGAAACTGACAATAAGAAAATTCGGCAATTACGGAAATGAAACCTCCCAAAAATAATAGAGAAGTGTCAAAATTTTTAGGGATGACGGGTTGGTACCAAAAATTTATTCCGCGATACGCAGATATATGCGAACCATTGTACCAATTAAAGAAAAAGGGGCGAAGTTTAACTGGTCGGGAAAAGCACAGGATTCTTTTGATCAGATCAAACGCACACTAACGGAGGCACCGATTTTTAATTACAAATTTTCTGAACAGTTCAATTTATTCACTGATGCAAGTGGGGTCGGAATTGGTGCTGTGCTTCAACAAAATCAAAAACCTATTGCTTTCGCGTCTCGAACCCTTAATAAAGCAGAACGTAATTATACGGTTACCGAAAGAGAATATTTGGCGGTAATTTGGGCTCTAAATAAGTTTAAAACTTATTTTGGACCCCTACCTGTAAAAGTGATTACAGATCACGCAGCGTTAACGAAGTTAACCAATGGTAAGAATTTATCAAGTAGGATGATCCGATGGGCATTGAAATTGTCAGAGTTTAACATAGAATGGGAGCACAGACCTGGTGTTCAAAACGTGGTCGCAGACCTTTATCAAGAAATCCAGTAGACAGTGTCGAGGGATCGCAAATTTCGTGCGCAGCTCTTAGAGCCCTCGCAATAAATTCCCGTGAACAATTCATTAAGGAACAGAGGGAAGATCCTGAATTAGGACATATTTATCGATACTTAGGAAACCCTGATGACGGTTCTGTTAATGCGACGGTATGCGAGAGTTGGTCCCAGGACTTCAAGTTAATAAATGGTCTCCTCTTTTACGCGAAGTATTTTTCTAATCTGGGAGAACTAAGAGTTTATATTCCTGATTCTCTTCGAAAAAGATATAATGAAAGAATTTCATGATCTGCCATTAGCAGGAGGACATCTCGGAAAGAGGAAGACATATCTTAAACTTCGTGACACGTGCTATTTTCCATTTATGAGAAAATATATATTTGAATATGTTTCAACTTGTGACCGGTGTCAAAAAGTTTAATTATAAAAACGCGCTACCAGCTGGTCGTTTAATGCCTATAGTTTCGAAATATCCAAATGAAATTGTAACGCTAGACTTAGTAGGCCCCTACCCCCGCATCCCGACCCGAGAGATATAAATTCATATTAGTTATAACTGACCACTTCACTAAGTGGTGTGAGCTGATTCCTCTTCGTAAAGCTTCAGCCCAGACAATAGCTAATGCCTTTTTAATACCTATATAGCGCGTTACGGAGCTCCGATTTCTTTGATAAGTGATAACGGCCCCCAATTTATTTCTGACGTGTTTGAACATCTCAGTCACAGGTTGGACATCAAACATATGAAAACGGTAACGTACCGACCACAGTCTAATCTCACGGAGAGAGTGAATAGAAATTTAGTTCAAATGATAGCTTCTTTTGTTGAAGAAAATCATGAAAACTGGGACCAATTTCTACACGAGTTCGCTTTCGCATTGCGCATGGCGGTAAATGAGACGACAAATAAAACTCCGGCTGAGTTGTTTTTGGGAAGGAAAATCATAACTCCGTTTAGCAAGCTCATAAATGTTACGGAGGATGCGAAATATGTTGGTAATAACATCGAAAGATTATTCGATGAGGCAAGACGAAATATGCAAAAGAAGCATAAGTCTTGGGAAAAACATTACAATCTCAGAAGGAGGGATGTTCACATCAAAATGAACGATTTGGTTTTACTTCAAACACATTTCTTAAGTGCTGCGGGTAGGAAACAGGTGGGAAAATTTATGCCTAAATTTGAAGGTCCCTATAAAGTTTTGGAAATAAAAGGAAATAATTTAGTTATTTGGAAAAACGGAAGAAATATAACTGTTAATATTGATCAGGTTCGAGTGTACCGACCTCGTCAGTCAGACACGATTAGTTCGGATAATCCGGAAGAAACTCTATATGACGAACAAGAAGTTAGTCATGGGTCGAATAGATCACATCAAGGACAGTTTAAAGAGCATAAGAAAACCTCTAGTCAGGAAAGTGAGGGGTGTAGATCACGGCAGAGTAACACCACACGGGAGATCCCCAGAAATAAACGTAAAATTAATAGTACTGCGTCGAAGGACCAAGCTTTAAAACGGTCCAAGATATGTAAGAAGAGATCCCGACAAGGATCTGATCATCAGGACCGGAAAAGACACGCTCCTGAACAAAGGCAGGGAGTCAAGAGGTCGATTCCATCCTCGATCTCATCCAGAACTTATAAATTTAAGAGACCTAATACCTCTTCACCAGGAGTAGAGTCCATTACAGGTCCATCAAAGTTGCCTGATCGCAGGACTGCTACGACTACAAGTGGATCACGAATGGAAGTTAGTGGACGTGATAACCAGACCCGTCAGACCAGAGCGACAACGAGAAGACGCAACGAACAAGCGGAGAAACCAGTCCGGTCGAATCAAACCAATACAAGGAGACCTTGCCCATACTATCTACGGAGCCGTATACAAGAAAAAGACAGAATCCATGAGGACCTCAACAACATCGAAATCAACGGCATACCTGGCAGCACATTCCGCAGAAGAAGCCTCAGTATGGAAGCGTTGAATGGAGATCCAGTGCATAGGATTTAACAGACAAAATCCAGGTTGTATTGTTTCATTATCTTCACAATGCGAACAAATGAAGAATTTTTGCAATTAAAGCAAGTCACGGGCGGACTCTAAAATTAAGAAGACTGACAAAAGTGGACACTGCATTGTGTGTGTTTTTTTTCTATAACAGAAAAAAACGACTTTTGTGTTACTTTTTGTATTTTGGAGAAAACATCTGTAAATTTTGCATTTGTTTACTTCGATGTATGACTTCGCTAAGATGCGACAATTCATTTGGTTGTTTGTGTTATTTGTTTATTACAAAATGATTATTATATGCTATGTGTGTTTCTATGTATGTTTTGTTTCACATCTGGTACCTTAGAGCGCGGCGAAGTTAGATAGGATTAACCATTAACACTAACTAGCGCATCAAGTTTTTCGAATAGGAAGGCAAAGGAACCAGATATTTATTGTATTTGACATTCATGTAACAAATGTATAACTTCATGTCTACTTTTACCTACTTCTCAAATGGATATCAATCTTTCAGGGTAGCTGACCCTGAAGTCTTCGATGTTCCAGTGCCACAGAAGATTGTATTTTTTGTATAATGTATAAGTCATACTCTATGGGGGCTGGTTTTTGCCACCACTAGGGTGGTTTTTCCCACGCCCCTTCGCCGAATGGATAGAGTGCAGGGGATTAATTTAAACTTGTAAAAATATTATGAGGTTTGGCAATTAATTCTAATTCTTAATTTTGTCATTTTCATTACGGAAGATGTTTCAGTAATATACAGTTAGAAATTAATATCGTCAGTACTGTAAGACAAAGATAGGATTTACGTAATTTATTTTCAGGACATTTAAGTCCTTCGAATAAATCCCGTTTTCTTTTGGAGGGGATTGTGACGAATCTATACGGAACTTTATCACTAACCTTCTGAACCGACCTTTTTAGGAAATTTAATTCCCTACCTATTTCCAATCAACTCCAAAAAAAGCGGACAGGATTCCTTGTTATGCAGATTAGATTCAGTATTTAAGTCAAACGAAATAGTAAAGTTAGAGCAGTAGGAGATAGTCATTGAAACATAGTTATAGTGATTTTGAATTGAAATATTGTTGTTGAAGAAAAATTAACCTCGTGAAGAATTGAGATTCCGAGTGGTAAATATCTTTTTGAAGTTAAAGTCTCACTCAAGTTTTAAGAGTCGGATTAAAGTTAAATGTTCAATAAGAACATTATTAAATATAACTCTGGGATCTCTTATCGTGGTAATTTCTGCGTGATCGTTATTTAATAAATTAATTAATTGAATTATTAACTAATTAAGCTAATTTAAAAGGATATTATCCTTAAAACCTCATAATATTAGAAGTCGAATTTGTTAATAAGTCTTTGATTTTATTTGGGAAAGATATCCAAATAAAGAAAGTTATTTATAAAAATGGCTACTGGTTCTTTTATGTCTCATAATTATTCTAGTTCTCAAAGTGAGGTCCTCAGGGACCATTACAGAGTTAATTGTCTATAACGCCACTTAATTCTCCGCAACGCAACTAGGGGTCAATTTTAACAAAACCCATTTTGTAGTGGATCTCTACTCTATGAAATCTACTTACCAAATTTCTAGACTTCACGTCTAATAGTTTAAAAATTGAATAACTCATAACGCCTCTTAAGCCCCCGCAACTCCACTTAGAAAGTGATTTTCACAAAACTCATCTTATAGCAAGAACTCTACTCAATGAATGGAACCTGCTTACTCAATTTCGAGATTTTACGTCTAATAGTTTAAAAAAGGAGTTAACTGCCTATAACGCTCCTTAATTCTTGTACAACGTTATTGGGAGTCGATTTTGCAATACCCCTTTTGTAGCGGATCTGTACTCTGTGAAAGAAATCCGCTAATCAAATTTCAAGTCTGCACGTCTTATAGTTAAAAAAAGGGAATAGAGTTATCTATAACGCCACTTAAGCCCCCCGCAACGCCACTTAGAAGCGAGTTCCACAAAATCCGTCTTTTAGCGGATATCTACTGAATGAATGGAATCTGCTTACTCAATTTCGAGATTTTACATCTAATACTTTAAAAAAGGAGTTAATTGCCTATAACGCCCCTTAATTCTCTACAACGCCACTTGGGAGTCAATTTTGAGCATATTTGAACAATTTTTCCGTTTTGTAGCGGATATGTACTCTATGAAAGAAATCCGCTAATCAAATTTCAAGTCTGCACGTCTAATAGTTAAAAAATGGAAAATATTATCTATAACGCACCTTGGAGGTCGATTTTCGTAAAAACCATTATATAGGAAATCTCTACTTTATGAAAGAAATCTGTGTACCAAGTTTTTTTCAAGACTGTACATGTAATAGTTTAATAATGAAAATAATTATATATAATGCCCCTTGCGGTTCGATCTTTTCAAAATAGGTTTTTATCTGATTTAGCTCCATGAAGGGAACCTACCTACCAAATTTCAAATCTGTTGGTTTAATAGTTCCGGAGATATCGTGATTAGTCAGTCAGTGAGTGAGTCGCTTTTCTCCTTTATATATATAGATTAATAAATGTATCGGAACTGCACACTGTATGTGATAATTTATTTTTAACAATACCATGTTAAGAAAAAGTTTAAAAACTACCAGTACCCCTATGGGCTTGCCATTTAAAAAATTATATAAAAAATTAAAAACTTATCCTAAATAGAGATGTATAACTAAAAGAAGATTTACTTCGATGTGCATTGTTATTGAATTCAATGCATTGATATTGTTAGGATGGAGGACGGAGGCGCGAAAAAAATTATGACTGAAAATTGGGTCGCAAGTATTGAAAGTTTGAGAAGCGCTGCTCTAAAGTATGAACGTCCTTTTCTATTCACTCTTCTACGTCAGTTGTTTATTTTATATAAATTACCTAAACACTAATTCAAATAGTATACATGTGTTGTGATTTTTTTCAAGAAATGGTACCATAACTGAATAAAAAAAGTTTAAATTTCCGGGAAACTTTTTTTGTTTCTCTCAACCAGATCTGGCGACCAATGTTTCGGACCCATTTACTCCGAAATCTATTAACCTTATCAATAATCGATATTTACATAGCTTTAACTGGATACAAACTACTGTTGCTAGATGATACATGCTTAAGTGTTCGAGGAAATTACTTTTCAAATAGGATTCCAGAAAAATTATTATCGAGTTTACAAAAAAATCCTAAAAATTATAGGGAAAAATGGCGATTATTTTTTTTTTAAATCAGCACACCAATTAAATAAAAATCACTGAGAACTTATTTTATTTTATCAAAAATTTTAATTCTGCAGGCTTGTGCTATTGTAAATAAAAGAAAATTAACTCTTATTTATTTAAGTAAGAGTTCCAAACGCCTACCATTCTAAATGCATACAAATGAGATTGCTTTACTTAAGAAAAGTAATACAAAATTTTTTTAGGTATTCATGGTGAGAAATAAAAATAAAATCGTGCTGTCTGTGTTTATAGTAAGAAGGTAGTTATCCAGTTGCACACAGAATAGTGTTTAAAACTTGGAAAAATCAATGTAAATGATCCGTCGAGTGAAATATTAAATGCTTTTATCTTTATATAACCTGACTCTTAGATATATTCGAAAAGAGACGGATTGGCTACAGTTAGTTCTAATTAATAGCCCCTAAGAGTGTAAACCTTGAGAATCCAGAACATTTTGCAAATGTCTTGAATAAAGAAAAAAAACAGATTACACAAGATAGTTGATACAAGACAATTGATGAAAGTTACAAACAAGATTGCTGGTCTGGGAAAAGGTATTTAACAAGCTGTAAGAGGAAAATGGTAATTTATTCAATTCCTACTTTTAGTTCACAATCTCTCTATATATACAATGGGTCACAAAAGTGTTCGTAAACTTGTAATTTCCAATAAAATTTAATGTTTTCGAATAATAAACATTTATACATTGGAATTGGAATTTTTTAATGATATCTACAACTCGTTCTTAATAGAATGATATAGTCATTTTTTTAAAAAAAATGGTATAACTATTCTTTTTAAATTAATAATCACATATACATATACACAAAGCTACTAAAACAATACTCCACAAATGTCTTCATACACTTAAAAAAAATCTCAACATAGCTTTGAATAATGTACTTCTATCTTAATTTAGTACATAGTAGGATATCATTTTGAGTGCGCAACAACTTTTAACCGTCTTGGTATAGATTTAATCAGTTTTTTTTTGTAATTTCTGCATCGATTTTCAACCATTCTTCTATCATTATTTTTTTTTTTACTTTGCATTATGCGTTAATTTGTCGTGATTTCTTTTTATAAAATCAAAATCTCTCCAAATTTAATTTATTAGACTAAATAAAGTGATTTAGAAGTTGCTTCACAGTTTGAACACAGTTATAGAGATACCAGCGGCGTACATTAAGAGCAGTGCGCTTGGCGTCATTATCCTGTTAAAAATAAAGTCGGCTTCTATATTCAAATTTTGGGTGGATAATTTAGAAACTCTTTTTAAAATATTTAAATAGAGCTCATGATTCAGAATACCATGAAAAAATTCCAAATTACCTAATTCTGAGACCAATTTACACCCTCATGCAAGAACATCTCAAACTCCATGCTTCAGCATGGCGGTGGAAGAGTTCTTAATTCATATAGAAGCATGGGATTAAACTCCGCATTTTTTCATTTACAAGCTATTATATGCGCATCGGAATACAAAATGTTGAATTTTCTGTCATCCCAATCAATTTGCTGTCAATTTTGCATTTTCTGAAACTTAATCCCAATAATCTAGTTGGATCAAGCAACCACGGAGGTGGAAGTGTTCTAGCAAGGGGGTGTAAATCAGCCTCGGAATTAAGTAATTAGGTATTTTTATGGTATTCTGAGTCATGAGCTCTATTTAAATAATTTAAAAATAATTTTAACTTATTCGCCCATAATATTTAGATATAGGAGACGACTTCATTTCTTAAAAGGATAATGACGCCAAACGCACTGTTCTCAATGTACGCCGCTGGTATCTATATAACTGACCCCAAGCTCTGAAAAACCTCCTCTATCACTTTATTTAGCCCAGTAGAACATATTTGGGGATATTTTAATTTTTTTAAAAAGAAGAAATGAAATATAAACACAATGTGAAGTAAAAAAATAAACATAGAAGAAAGGTCGAAAATCAATGCAGAAGTTACAAAAAACTGATTAAATCTATACCAAGATGTTTAAAAGTTTTTGTGTACACTAAAATATATCCTACTAAGTACTAAATTAAGAAAAAATGCACCATATAAAGCTATGTTGAGATTTTTGTTAAGTGTACGAAGACTTTTGTGGAGTAATTATTAGTCGCTTTTTGAGATTATTAATTTTTTTATGAAATAATTGTACTATTTTTAAAAAATTGATTATGTCATTCCATTAAGAATAAGTTGCAGATATCAGTAAAAAATTCCAATTCCAATACATAAATAATTATTAGTCGAAAACATTAAATTTTATTGGAAATAAAGTATACGAACACTTTTGTGGCCCACTGTATATATATGTGTGTGTTCAAATTTTCAATCGTTAATCAATATTTTTTATCAATGCATTGAAGTTGAAATGCAATGTTTTAAATTTGGGGTGGTGACGTGCATTGAATTGCCACTGAATTAAGGATACCTGCCTAATAACGTGTTGGTTCTCCTCTGGCCTTGATAACGTCTGCCGCATGACAAGGCATACATTCTATAAGTTTCTGGAAACGTTCCGCGGGAATAACTTGCCAAATATTGGCTAAGGCTGTTCATTATTCAGTTAGGTTCGTTGGTGCTGTGTAATGGACTTTCACGTCTTGTTCCAAAACATTCCAAAGATGTTTAATAGAACTTAAGTCTTAACTTCTAGGTAGGCAATTTATAACAGGGAAGTCAGAAGAATGCTCATCCAACCAGCCAGTAGCCAACCAGGACTTGTGGGATGTATAGTTATCTTGCTGGAAAACTCCTATGGCGAGTGGATAGCAGAACAGTATAAGCGGATGGAGGTGATCATCCAGCAAATCTACGTACCGAATTGCATTGAGGGAGGTTGGTACACGTGCCAAAGATCTCAAACTGTATCACGAAAAACATTCCACACCATAATTGAGCCACCATGCTCTTGTACAGTTCCAACCTGGTAGGTAGGATTCACGGCTTCATGCGCCTGACGCCTAACATCGGCATCCTTTCATCTCAAGCTCCCATCGGCGTTAAGTTGTTGGAATCGAGACTCATCACTCCATGCTACTCGTTTCCAATCTTCTACACTACAGTCTCTGTGCTCTCTTGCCCAGGCAAGACGTGAGGTGCGATGGCTAGCATTGAGCAATGGTACTCTCGTAGGTCGATGGCTTCCGAAATCCATACGGTAAAACAGGTGTTACACAAACCGTTTATTGACTGTATGACTGGCACCGTCGTTCAACTGTGTGGTAATTTGAGATAATGTTTGGCTTCGCTGGCTATGTACCAAATACCTCCGTCGTCTCTCACCACGCACTGTCTAGGCTAATTGTCCTTTGCAGTTTGCTCTATCGCTAGGTTTTTGTCTACCATCCATATATTATTGGTATACACTTGAAACTATTGACCTTGAAAATCCTAGCTGCCTGACGATTTCTAAAATTGAATGGTCCATGCGTCACGCACCTGCGATTTGTACGCGATCGAAGATGTGTGTCTAAATCAGGCAGTTTATCCATACTTGCGATTCCAGTAACTAATTCAGAGCAACCACAGTACGAACTGTATCTGCAGTTACTACATCCCCCACTTATGCTTAAATAACTCGCAACGCTACACAATTTGCATACCCCTTGCTATCCCTAATTCAGTGAAACTTCAGTGCATAAACTATATAAACACTTGATGTCAATATACGTTTTTCAAATATAAATTCATTAATTAAACTAAAAAGTAAATAAATAATAACAAACAAAAATAATAGTCCAATAGCAAATATAGAAAGGAAAATCGTTCGATGTGTTTCCCTAATGCAATGGATAGCGTGTTGGACTTTTAACACAAAGGTCATGGGTTCGAATCCCGCTATGGATAGACTAATTTTTGAAAATGTGATTTCTTTTTCATAATATTATTTTATTAGAATAACTAAATTTAATTAATGAATTAATAGTAACTAAAACAAAGAAAGATAGTCCAGAGACATATATAGAATTGAAAATGGAAATATGCAAGAAAAATCGCTTTCTGCTTTATCACTTAATATTGTGATTCTGTCATATGTACATATTTATGTAACTGTAATTACTTAATAAATAGTAAATTATATAAAAAATTCTTTTGGTGACCTTAGTAGTAATTGGCTTAAAAAATATTTTTTAAACTACTTGTTTCGTGAAAGTTGCGCTTGCGAAAAATTGATCACCTGAGAATAACAGGCAGTAAAAATATTATGCATTATTTTTATATAACTGCTTAGATTTAAAACTCTACGTATATTTTCTCTTACAAATTCTTTTGTATTTTAAATAATATTTTATAAGTGAGAGTGGTCATATAAAATGGTTTGCTCTAGTACCTAGATTTTCTGAACTGTATTTTTTTCTAGAATCAGTAGTTCATCTTGTATGAATCTAATTTATCAATATTATTTATTCTAATCGTATCCAAGAAGTCTAATGCATCAAGCGATGCGCTCAGCTTCCTTTAAAAAAATATTAATAATGCGAAACAAAACCAGCATTTAATAATACAGAGCAAAGCTCTCGTTCAAGACCGTAATTTCCAAAAAGTAAAATATATGCGCATGCGCACGCAGTCATGCGTGCCAACTTAACAAAAAGTTTTCTTTGGTGCTTGCTATCAAGCAGGTACAATAAGCTCACATTTTTCTTCTAATGAAATATTTATGCCGAAATACATGCTTTATCTTTAACACTAAGAAATGAACAAATTACTTTTGAGTTAATTTAAGGAGGAAAATGTGTGTGTGTGTGAATTAATTTGGGAAAAATTTACCTAAATAACTTCCCAATAAATCCAAAAACGTTACCTATGTATGAATTTTAAACATAAATATATTGTTAAAATATGTTTAAGGTAGTACAAAATGAGATATACTATACGAAATTGTTCGTAAGCACTGAAAATAACGTTACCAGCTATTAGTACTAAGAAATGATATTACGTACAAATGTGAGAATTAATTAAAAAAGAGTTAATTACGAATCTACTTAACTTCTTTTAATACCATAAAATGTTTTAAAATATATATTTCATTTTTTAAAATTTTTATGGTAATTAAATTATGTTTCAGCATTAACAAATACTAACTTGCAAGTCACAGAGTATAATAAAGCATTTTCAAATCTTAAAATAGTTTAAATGTTAATTAACACAAAACTTTTACTTACACCTACCTCCAAGATACTATCCAAATATCTATACGCAATAAATATTTTTAAAAAATATAACTCACTTATTGCTATAGGTTTTCTAAAAGAAAATAAAAACTGTTTTCAATATTGCAATTAGTTACATATTCCTGAATAAACCCTGTTTCCATGACTACCACTTCAAAAAGTAGCGCGTAAGATTATGGACAGTTTTGAATAATCTCTAATTTTTGTTGTAAGGAAAATTCTAAAATACTCAAATAAAAGAAGACATGAATCAACTATTTCGCATAAAGAATATAATCGTCATTGTCAAAGGAATTAAAACAGTTGTTTGCACTTTAACAATATGTAAATTGCGAAATTCTATCTCTCGGATAAATAGTTTTAATGAAGTCAAAAGCAAAGCATCTTTTATCCGCTTGTTTCCTAATCCTAAATCCAATCATAAGTTATAAGAACCTCTTTAGAAGTGTGACGAAGTATCAGCCAATGAGATGGATCGGACAGCAAGGCAGTTCTACGGAATAGAACGCTGAATAATCTCACTCAAAACAAAGGAAGGACATCAGTGCATGGTTCGTAGAACTCTCAATAATGACATGACGTGTTACATGACTACAGGGCGTGATACAATGTGAATAAAACATCCGAGTGGACGAAAATAAACAAAAATTTAAACATCGACACGTATTTAAATCACAGTTACGTTTACATCAATGGTTATGCTTAGAATATAAGTTTATGTTAGAAACACACTAAGATACTTTCTAATAAATAAAATGGAAGAATATGATGCAATGGTTTCTGGCATACACCATTCAATTTAGAATAATCTTGAAGTATGAAGGAATGTTACACAGCATCGTTTGTCGCCATCTTATAAAGAGTAAATATATAATCTAAAATTGAAACTTAGTCCTATATATAAATAGTCATTGTATTTAATTGCTGGTAAAATTTTTAACAATTAAACTCCCAAGCTCTGAACATGAAATAAATTAATTTTACATGATTTAAAACAATAACATATATGTTTGCTTACGTGATTTCTTTGTCTGAGAAATAGAAGGACAGAGGAACATTTCTGTAGGCAGGACAAGAAACATTTCTGTAAGAAATTTTAAATGGATTTTACGTTGCAGAGTTACTATTTTAAAAAATATCGTGCGTAACGTAAGACTTAATATTTCTTACAGAAATGTTTCTAATGTTTATAAATTTTTCAAAAATATGATTATATTTTAAACATTTTGCACTATGTTTGGAATCTCATTCTTTTATAAATAATGTGTAAAATAATCGAATTATTTAATTTAGCCTCAAAGAATTATATCTAATGGAAAATTGTTTATTTTTTCAGCTGTCGAGCCAGAGTTATCACCCCTGTAATCTCTTTTGGGCTGCATATTTGCAACTAAGCCTTTTTAGTTATCGCAAGTCCCTAAATGTGAAAGCCAATTTATGGTGACACCATCTATTAATGGCTTTCGTTACTATATTTTAACGCTTTAATGAAGGTCAGAGCAAAATTTCCCAAATTGATTATTAATGAATGGTTCTCCTTTTCACATGGATTTTGCTCCAAGTTCATTGTGGAGATAGGACAAAATTAATCTCTAATACATTTATTATTTCTGTAATGATACATTTATCAAAGAGGAGATTTTAAAATACCATTACATCATATTACATAGATATGTTTAAATAGTCATACATTTTACGATTTGTATTTCAATGATTAATTCGATAGCAGTATGTGATTTCAATTTTCAGTATTTTTTAAACACTCAAAGAACCTCTGTCTCAATTTGCTTTAAATATTTTAGAACGCAAGGAATAGTTGTGGTTTTCAAGAAAAGTAGTACAAAATACGTAGTACGATCCAAAGTTTGAGGACTGTGGCCATTGCTGAAGACAAAAGCAAGTACCTAAAGTTAAAACACTTAAAATTGATTCTCCCAACTCTCTCTTACCTGAACACTTTGATTTAGTCCATGTCATGTGACCGAATCACGAGTGTCGCTGTTACCTTTCGAAGCTAGTTAGCTTTGTTCGGTGATCTAAGAACGAAGGATTTCAATAAACAGCGTTTAAAATTGAATTCTGTCAACACTAAAGTAATGCACTAATGGAGACTTTGGAAATGCTAAGTAAGGTGTATGGTGAATCTACAATGGCGAGATCCAAGGTTTACGAATGACATCGTCGTCTTAAAGAAGGTCGAGAATGCATCGAAAACAATGACCGCGTTCCATGACAATTAATTAAACAGAAGGTGGAAAATGTTACTAGGCTGTCTGAATGTGTTAAAGAGATCGTCAAAAAGCACTTGAACAGTTCGTTTCGCCATCACACTTTTCGAAGCCAACGTTTAACGGAGTGCATTCGTCGTAACTCGCCGAACCTCCCACTGACGTGTGTCTACCCACATTATTCACCAGATTTAGCCTCACGTGACATTTGTCCATTTCCATCATTAAAAACACATGTACAGGGACGTCGTTTTGTGTCATCAGATGAGGTGATAGATACATCGCAGGAGGCCTTACAGGTTGTTGCGAAAAATGACTTCCATCTGGGCTTCCAGAAGTTATACGAATGCCTTCAGAAGTGTATCATCGCCCAAGAAGACTATTTTGAATGTGGATGAGCTTAGGTGCTGTGAACTATTCAGGATAAGATTTTTTACTTCTTCTCCACGCGCGTTTGGATCACATTATGTAGAGGTGGTCTCTTTTTCCAAATATAAATTCAAAACGCTCAGAAAGATGATAAAATGAAGACAAGCTTAGATGTTATGAAGATGTCTTGAGAAAATTGCATTTTAATTTGATCTCATTTCAATATTTTTTTCTAGTTTAAAGACAATTGGATATTTTCATCATGTCATTCAAAATTAATTATGAAGCAATGATACCAAATTCACTATCGAATTAATGGACTTGATTCATCTAACATCTTAATCACATGATGGTACGTTAAACAAATAGCCACGTGTTTCATTCGACAGAGTATTTTGTCGGCATTTTTGGATTTCCATCTGCTATCATAAAACAAAACTTTTAACTTTCCATTAACTTTAAAAAATAATGTAATTTTTATTTTTACACATTACTTTTATAACTTTATAAATATATATATATTTTTTAATTTCACATTATTCTTTCTTTATTTTTATTGCAAAATTACAATTTGTGAATTATAGGAACACCTATCGTATAATTACGTTCCTTGGTTATCGATTCATATCGCCAAAAACACAACTGGCTAAACTAAGTATCTTGGCGATCTTTTTTGGTCGCCAAAAAATTGACATCGCCAAGAGTTCACTGTTCTACACTTTAACACTTAATTTTTAAGTATAAAGGATTTTGTTCAATTGAACGATCCATAACTTTTCTAAGCACAATGTAGATGGCAAACTATAACTACTAAGCCTAAAAGTGTACAAACAAGACACGAGGTCAAGGAACAGAAGTATAAACTAAGCTTAAATCTAGTACTATAAACTAAAACTATGCATATATTTAATAACTATACTAAAAGCAAAATACTAGAAAAAATTTAAAAATATTTAGAGAGAGTACTAAGAAACTTAAAAGAATATAAAATTTTAATGTAAGCAAAATCGACGGTTAGTACACAACCTTAAGTGTAACACCATTTGCTGTTACTGTTTACTTGATAATCATATGATGATCGGCAAACGATCGCAGCGCCTTCTGGTTATGAATCGACCCCTTTGTCTTATAATGCAAAGATTCTCTCAAGTTATTGTTTCTCAGTACTCCAAAATTAAAATTTTACAAATTGTTTTCTAAAATAAGTCCGTGAAATTCAATATCTCGTTCAAGGAAAATTAAGTCTAAGTTTGCTTCAACTTATAACATTAATAGTAGCCGCGGTAGCCTAGTGATTAAGGTATTAGACTCGAAGCTGGCATGTCCTGAGTTCGAACCTGGTACCGAATGAGGCTAGCTGTTCATAAGGAGCTGATACAACTTAAAAATGCCGAGGTTCAAACGTCCTCCAATTGGTGTAGTGTACAAGGTAGAAGAGGGTGTGTCCAAGCCCTGTCCTAGTCACTTTATTTCGATTCAAAATTATGAGGTCCGTCACCTATTGCCCTTATGTAGCTTTATATTAGTATGACGTTAATATAACTCTCAATAACATTATAACTTTACTAACTACATTTGACTTACATCATTATATATTGCAATTATAAAATATTTTTATCCATAACCCAAGCTTTTAGCTTAATTATTATATATTTAAAAAAGAAATTATTTTAATGGAACTATTTTTGTACTATTACACTTTGTGTTTTTCTTCTATCACATCACCTGAGTAGAAAGTACGCACCTTCAAAAAAAAAAAGAAATTGTGATTCCTTAACATCAGACATCCTTTCTTAATTTAATCAGCTTATGTAAGTATGTTAACACAAAGAACTTCAGTCCCATATAAGACTCAATACGTGCTAAATCTCTGACGAATAATAACTGTATTAATAGCTTTTTTTTCAGAAGACTACTCACTGTCCATTTTGTGCAAACATCTGACAAAATTGCGCCAACTATGCATTATTAAAGGAAACATGTCAAAATCACAACTTCAACCGAAAGATAATTCTTTTCTTTTGCATCTATTGCTCTTTGAAATATAATCGTATGCTAAAGAAAATAAGGAATAGGAAAAATTTTCAGAAGGAACTTGATCTTACCATTTTACAAATATGAATTCGAAATTCATACAATAAAAAAGGGATACCACATAAAAAATTCACAGCTCACCTCTTTCTATAAAAATTGCTTTATGCATGAACTTGAAATCATATACCTTTTTTATTCGCTTTGCAACATTTCTTAAATATAATTAAATGCGATATATGTATACACATATATTTGGGTATTTACGTATTATACCAATGTGACCGAATTAAGGTTTTTTCAAATGCTGCTATCATTATTATTTTCGAACATGCGCAATAATGGTTTCACAAAATGTTGCTATCATTATTATTTTAGAACATATGCAAGAACGGTTTCATCAAATGCTGCTATCGTTATTAGTTTAGAACATGCGCAAGAACGGTTTCACCAAATGCTGCTATGGTTATTATTTTGGAACATGCGCAAGAACAGTTTCATTAAATGCTGCTATCGTTATTAGTTTTGAATATGCTCAAAAACGGTTTCACCAAATGCTGCTATCGTTATTATTTGGAACACGCGCAAGAATGGTTTCCCAACATTGACTGCATATAGCAGCTTTTCATGAACATTTTTTTGATTTTGGAAATGGTCGAAGTTATAACACATAAGTGAAAAAATCTTTATGAACGTCGCAGTATAAAGCAAAACGAGGACTATTGGCAATAGACCTCATATTGATGAACATGGGGACGAGCACGACACCTAAGCTTGTATCCCCTCTCCTATATATCACACCACACCATTAGGACTTTGAACCTCGGCACATTCAATGTACACCGGCTCTTCTGCTCAGCAGATTGAGTATTATTATTATTATATTATATATATATATATATATATATATATATATATATATATATATATATATATATATTATAATCGTTTCCGAGAGGTGTGAATAACTATCATTTTGGATTTATATTTTTAGATGGTGGATGTTTCATAGTTGTTGCTATTGACGAGGCGGTCCTTTACAATGATAAATAGTGCTTTATTTCGCATTAATTAAATAGAGTTCCGACACAACACAAGAATTATCCACAAAGACATAAAAAACAAAACTAGCAGTATCGAATAAACTCATATTTAAGACGAAGTCAAAGAGACAAATAGAGCGCTTACAAATAACTCTTGCTTTTTATACTGGGCAAGTGAATGTCTCGTGACTCCTTCATATAAAAGCCACGATTGATCTGAAACTGGTGGGCACCAATTTCTGATGCAATATTGCTATTTGGTTACGATTTTAATTTCAAGCATGTGGGCGGAGAATTAAAAGTAATTAGACGCGTATCATGAAGGACTGGAATAAGGGATTAAAAAGTTACTGAAAATGATATAAGAGGGTATTATATATATATAATTCGGTAATTCGTGTATACTTTGATAACATTTCCCGTCAAAAATTTCACTGTTTCCATTAAGCATTATAATAATTTTAAACAGAGTGAGAGTCGCGCATCCGGTATAGGTGCTGGCGAAGCTGACTACTGTGTTGTTGGGCCTGGGTTTGAATCCCGGAGAAGACAGGGATGTTGGTAAGTGTAAAGCGCCTTTGCGGGAGGGGATACTTAAAATAGCTGTCAAGCCGCAAGTCCTCTCGAGATTGGTGGAAGGGGAAGAGTGGTGGAAGTCCCCTGATCACCACCGACGGTGTTCTGCGTCCATATTGGGATGAAACCGATCTAAAATCGTACTCTCACATGTATGGTGCTCAAAGCTACAGCCAACAAAAGGCGTCATTGGCCCTTTGCCATGATGAATTTCGTAGGCCTTGATCTTGCATTTGCCGAAAAGGTGGCATTAGTAACAACATAACAACAGTGTGAGATGGAGAAGCGGATACCTTAGAATGCCACCCTAGACAGAAATGCTTGTATTCGAGATAACCTGAAACCTCGAGACAATCAATGCGCGTCACCCTCTTTACTCGAAACATCATGCCTGATTAAATTATCGTTAATCACGACTTAATCGAAATCCCGTTTTGCTAAAGGAGTCGGTTTGATTGTGGAGCTAATTCATACGTGAAATAGGTATTCCAAAAGTAATAAGATTAAGCTAAAAAGTATTAATCCAAGCTTTCGACGAATGCTTCATATAGCAGTGTTGTTTTGCCTAAAATACAAGACCCTAATTGTTTCTCAATTTATCATTTACGTACCATACAGTCATATGACATGCGTGCCTACGATTTGTGCATGCAAAAGAATCTACCGACTCCAAATGGGATCGAAACAATAGGCTTACGAAGTAAGCCTGCTCATTTTACTTGGTATAAAAATATTCACTTTTAAACTTAAACTAACATTTAAAAAATTGAGAGAAAAAAATATTTTTTAAATACAATAATGAGAGTCTTAAAAATTTAAAAAAATAAATAAAATAAAATACAATCATTATACAAAAAATTCTATTATTATTATTATTATTATTTTTAAAATTGTTGTAAAGAGTGTTTTTTTTTCAGGTATAGAAGTTCCAGGTGGCATTACTTTCCATGATTGCGAACGATTTAACAGCTGTCAAGTGATTTATTCTGAGTTTAGTTTGGCAATTCATCAAAACGATCATCAAGCAAGGCACAGATTCGTCGAATGGACCCAAAACGAGATTGCCGTTGTTCCCGATTTTCCTAAGCGAATTTTGTTTAGCGATGAAGCGCACTACTGGTTGAATGGCTACGTCAACAAACAAAACTGCCGCATTTGGAGTGAAGCTAATCCACAAGTGTATGTCGAAACACCGTTACATCCAGAAAAACTGACTGTTTGGTGCGCTTTATTGGCTGGTGGAATCATTGGTCCGTACTTCTTCAAAAACGATGAAGGCCACAACGTTACAGTCAATGGTGATCGGTATAGAGGCATGATTACTAACTTTTTCATTACTGAATTGAACAATCATGATGTCAAGGAGCTGTGGTTCCAACAAGACGGCGCAACATGTCACACAGTTCGTGCCACAATCGGTTTATTTGAAAGACACCTTTGGTGTCCGCCTAATTTCACGTTTTGGACTGTGAATTGGCCTCAAAGATCTTGTGATTTAACACCGCTAGCCTATTTTCTGTGGGGCTATGTAAAGTCATTGGTCTGTGCGGATTTGCCACAAACGCTTGACCATTTGGAAGACAACATTCGCCGTGTTATTGCCGATATACAGCAACAAATGTTGGAAAAATTCATCGAAAATTGGACGTCCAGATTGGACTACATCCGAGCCAGCCGTGGCAGTCCTATGACAGAAATCATATTTAAAATGTAATGCCACAAGATTATTTTTCAAATAAAAAAAATTATGTCAATCGAATAATACATCGTTGTTTTATTGCAATTTAAATTTTATACCTCTAAAAAAACACCCTTTATAAGTTATAAAGTGCCTTCATTTGAACACGTGTATTAAATTTCCAATTGATATGATAAATAGTTTCTGAGAAATCCTGCACGCAAACTAAAATTTTTTGTGTACAGAAAATAGAAGTTAAGAGATAAGAAATAGATAGTGGTTTTGTATAAGTTTCACTAGTTATTTCGCAATAACTACGGAAGTTTTCACAGTATCAACAAATTTTTGGTATCAAATGCTCGGAAACGTTGAGGCTTTGACATACATTTTTTTTTTTCAAAAACTAGAAAAATTTCCAATTTTAGAGTTTTGAGACCCATTAAACCTTTTATAATATAGTAGCTAACTAAATGATATGAAACACATCGTGAATTACCAGAAAAGTTAGTTAATTTGCCAAATATTTTAACAACGGATTTCTGAAGGAATTGGAAGGAACGGAAATGAAGGAATTGTTGTAATTGATGTTTCACTTTTATAATTTTCCCTTCAGACCCATAGAGTGAGTGAATGTATATCAGCGTAGCTCAAAAAAGCAAAACAAGGGGGATATTTTCAATAGATATCGTAATTTTGAGCATCGGTTAAGTGACGAGGACGACAACAGGGATTGCATTCCACCCCCACACACCACCAAATGGAGGAGACTGATTGATTTAAAGTATACAATAATTTAAAGTATACAATGTTTTCCCTCGGCACAGTAGAGATGGCGTTCTGAGATCGATTAATTGGAAAATTTGATTTCCCGGACCCAAAAAATCAATTTGTAATCGATATGTAGCACTGAATCGATTCAGTTAATCGATATTTCTTCCTAGAAAATCGACATTCGATTTTCTACCGTTTTGGTAAGAACCATAAAGTCGGTAAAAACTATAAAAAAATCGAAGAATTGAAACATTATTTATCGCAGACAGTTGTGCCCCTGTAGTATGATCCTATGATTTACTAATAAGAACTAAAAACTCTATTTATCATTACGTTCACTCATTAGCCATGATCTATATGAGTATCGAGGAATCATCTGTTCCTTGTGAGCTCCCTTTTTCGATTGCCGGCAACATCACAAATAATTTATTTATTTTACAAATGCCAGGCCATTGACCATCAGGTCATTAGGCAACGGGCTCTCCAATACCTTTTTACAATGCAGTTAAGATCATTCAGTGCAGAGCACTCGTCCAAATGAGCAGCAGTCATGTCTTGTCCAGTGTCACACAAAACGCAGATAGGTGAAATCACTAAATTAAAACGAAACAGATGAGCACAAAGGCAGTCATGTCCGGTTAAAAGTCGAAATTTGGCCACAGCAGCAGCACGAGGAGAACATGGAATACCGTGGGATTTAACATCACAAATGATGAGCAGAACCACTTGGATCCCAGTAGATTTAAGAGATTGTTGTTTTGAAGAAGTTTAGATATTAAACATTAGCAATTATAAGCTATAAAATCTTTTGTCTCAACTTTTTAATGTAACAAGTACATTTAGAAAATAAATGTCTTCTTTTATACCTAAGACTTTTATATTGTAATAAAAATAATTGCAATTGTCGAGTTTCTTAGACTAAAAGAATCCCCTGATTTTACTGATAAAACATCGTTTATTATGGTATTTTTTAAATTTTTTTCATAAAATGGATTTATATTTACATTAGAAATGCAGAATTGTAACATTGTAAATGAAGAAATAAAAAAAAATCTAATTTTTAGAAATCGATCTTTTAGACTTCGATTTTTTAATCGATTAATCAGGTTACAATTCTAATCGATTTAAAAATCGATTTTTTTCTGAAAGAATCGCGATCTCTACGACACAGTGAGTCTTCAGTGGCTCTAGAGCTTGAATCCGCGATTCTCCGGCTGCGAGATCGTTAAAATCGCCACCGCCACTAGGCCACCGCAGCCTCGTGACTCGACAGTCAACTTGCAACCGTTTTTTAGTAGTCGTAAAAGTTAGTTTAAACCTCAAAACAGTTGAGAAGTGCAAATTTTTTTTATATTAATATAATTTTTTTTTAAATTACTTGAAGTATTTATTTAATCTTTACTTGAAAAACTTTTTTATGAATTTTGGCCAGAAACAATATTAATGACGAATGTAATTTTAAATTAACTCTGTACTAGTATACTAGGACTGCGGTAGCACAGTGATTAAGGTATCGGATCATGGCAGGCATGTTATGAGTTCGAGCCAAATACCACTGAAGAACCGCCGTGTAAGGCAATGATGCACGTTAAATCTATAGAGAGCTGAAACGTCCTCACTTTGGTGTGCTGTGGTAGTTAAGAGGGAGGGGGACCATCTCCAGTGTCGTCCACGTCACTTGACCATGTTTAAAAATTACGTGGTCCGTTGCCAAAAACCCTCGCGTAGCTAAACAGTGCGACGCTAATATTCAGTCACTCACTCACTCAAAAGATCGACACCAACGATTGATATAAACCTCTACCTGAAGTTAATGTAATGGTGCTATAAACGTTGTGGCTTAATGTTAAAAAAGGAATCATTAAATATGCCTTGGATCATTATCAAATCGTTTCAAGTTATTGGTGCATTGGTGAAATAATTTTATAACATTGGCGACTGCCTTCAAACCTTTCAAACCCGTACAAGTGACGAAGACAACACTTGAGCTGGAATCTCCCTCTACTAACTACCACTCCCCACCAAAGTTTGGACATTGAATTTCAACAGAAAAACTGGGAATCGACTACCTTTACACGGAGGGTTTTTAGTTGCATCAAATACCTGTTCTTGGTAGAAAAGTAAATAAAAGGCGCCATTAGAAGATTTGTAATAGTTTCAAAATGTCCTCCGATACGTCAGCCCGTGTCTTGTCGTTTCGTTTGAATTGCAAATAATTGTGATACTTACGAGAGAATTTTGCACCGAAGTTTCGAACTGCAACTTCCATAATGATATGGTATTTTTTGTTACATTTTTCTCCTTTGCGGCAAAAAATAAATCAATGGATCGCTAAGGAAAATTTAATATCGAAGTTTACGAAAAAAGAAAATCAAGAAGTCGTAGACAACACAACTCACTTAAACAAAGTTGATTTTATCCTTCGTTTAAGCAAGGTATGTAATACAAATACAACGTTTGAATTAAAAAATATTCAAAACGCAAATTCAATTCAGTATCATTATATTCAAGAAATCTTTAGAACATTAAAATTATTGAAGACTGCGGCAATTCGAAATTTGAACACCTGAATGGCCATAACCCGGAATTAAGATTCAACAATTTAGTATTGTTCTATCGCAAGAAAAAGTACGAAGTAGAGAAGAGGTATAAACATTCTGGAATGTGTTTGTGTTTCATTTTAAATGCAATAAATAGGTCTATTTTGAATATAGAGTTATTTAGGCTCAGCTCCCCAAACAAGCTGCTGCAGATTTACCTGAAAAAATCAAAACAATGAAAATTTGACTTTGCTAAAAAAAAATCAGAAGATAACTTTTTCCTCACAAACCTGTTTCTCAACCTGATATATTAAATAAATTTTAGTAAGAAAGGGTGAAAAAATTCTACGCAATGAATGCAAAAAAGGCCTTTAAAATGACTGTGAGCAGAATTTGGATAAATCAGAGCGATTTTCATTATCGCATTCAGATTTATTTGAAAGTTTTCAATCTAGATTCAAACCAATAGATGGCAAATCGATGTTGGGATATACGTCACAGGACACATCTCGTAGAGAAAGCGATACGATAGAAGAGAGTTTTTTGGAAACTCAAGAATTTGAAACAAGTAGGTACCTTAATTTTTTCCCGTACCAAAATCAATCTCATGGAGAGCAAAGTAATTTAGATTTGAAGTGCAATTATTCCAATGAAGAAAACTGGAGAGAGAAATTTCAACAAAAGAGAGATCAGAAAGACTCGATTAGTATTTCAGTTGTTGGAAGATGTAATCGAACTGTGTCTGACGTTCTTCATGGAATGGTTGACGAAAATAACGGGTTTTTTCTGAAACTATCGATTCTCAATATAACGACATATTTCAATTAGAACCTGATTTTTTCTATTCAAAAGAAGAAACGTTAAGTCGAAAGGATGAACTTTTGTATATAAGAATGAAGAAAACACAATAAGCAAACGGGAAAGCAAATGTGAAAATGTACAACTAAGCAACAAACCTTTGGAACAAGATTCAAGTGTTGAAGTCTTAAAATCTTCCCATTCTCAAAGTCCAGTAGAAATTTCTAGTTTTGAAAGAACTTTCGTTTGTGGCATTAATTCAGAAAAACTGAACCGTTTCACTTCTCTTTTGAAACACAATTGCAAACCTTCTCCTGACAAGCATTTACATCATGGCATACATCAAGAAAACTTTTATGAAATGGGGCATTTCTCGCAGCAGAAATGTTCAGACAATAAAGATAGGGCTTTCCAGTGTACTGTTTGGGATAAATTTCTTCTAGAAAATGATCCTGAGCAGCATATGTACACTCATAATGAAGTAAAAAGTTTCCAATGTGATGTATGTAAGAAAACATTTTCCAAACAAAACAGTCTCACTCGTCATATGCTTACCCATTATAAAGAGAAACCTTTCCAGTGCAATGTATTTGGGAAACAGTTCTTCCAAAAAGGTAATCTTAAGGTCCATATGAGGACACACACTGGTGAGAAACCTTTCCAGTGCGTTGTTTGTGATGAAAGGTTTTCGCAAAAATGTAGTCTTAATAGGCATATGCGGGCACACACCAGAGAAAAGCCTTTCGTTGGACAGAAACGTTTTTAGTGATATGCATGTAAGCAAAGGTTAACCTAATCAAAATTTGAAAAACTTACATGACTCAGAAGAAACCTTTTTAATTCGGCCCATTAGAACAAAGCTTTCTCACTAATAATATGTATTTGTTTATATTTGGACGTCTATCTTAAAACAGGCTTCAAATTAACGTACGTCTTTGAAATTTTGTTATAAACAAATATTGATTATGAAGAGCTTTTAGATTCTCCGTAGTAAATATACTACGATATTAGACTGTATTTCTCATAAAGAATGTATTTTTAACTCATTATATGCATTTTTTAAGCATATAATTCATGACTCTCTTAATCGATTTCGCCTTTTTAAGTAAATTTATTAAATATATATGTATTTCTTTCTTATGGAATTAAAGTATTTACTGCGAAATCCCACAGGTACTGAATTAAGATGTGGAAGCAATTTATGAATGTCAAAGAAAATCGTCTTGGATTGAAGTAACGAAAATGATATAAATTCAATTTAATGTTGCTTGTGAAACAAAAAAGTGTTTTTTCCTCAGAAATAAATTATTTATAGAAACATATGATATTTTAAAAATATTTTCCATGGGGGAAGGTTTCATGACAGTGTTAGTGAGTCAGAGAAAAGGATGTAGGAGTAAAAAACCCCTTTTTTCATATCTAATTCTGAACAATTAACTAAATCACAAGAAAGTTCATTTTGTTCTTACTGTTTTATTCTCATGCATTGTTTTCTAAAAATAACTACGAGCATATTGAATTCGTAAAGAGTTTTATATATTTTTTACCAGTCCTGGATGTAATGTTTAACACT